>CM076581.1:443870046-444470046 GCA_034641835.2 Pinus albicaulis | reverse complement strand
AATTGAGATACATTAATTGAAAAATAACCTTAATAATTTCTAGTTGTAAAATTTTCTTCTTGACATATAAATATTTACAATTGAAAAAATCATGAATAATATATTCAAGCTCTAGATCATTTTATCATAAGGCCACACCATTTTTTACCTGACTACATTCAAAAGTAGTAGGAAAAGGATCCAAAAAATTAAGAAAAGTTAATGGTCTAACAGACCCATAGAACACATTCGGGTACAATGAATAGTGTGCTAGAGGTGACGAAAGATGAAAAGACTGAGGAGGAGTAACACCAGTTATAACTATATCATATTGAGCTTGTAAGAACAATGGATCATCATGTGTATTTTTTAAAATTATACAATTGTGATCAAATTCCACATTCTACAACTCAAAAGACAAAGATGATGATTGCAATGAATTCCAACATTCTAGAGGACCAAAATCGTCCTTAATATCACCTCTTTCAGATAAGAAAATTTTGGTTTTTGACTTTATGTACCCACTCATGTATATTTTATTAGGTCGACCCTATGCACATGTATCAATGGACATGTCATTTTCAACATTATGTGCACCCTCATGGAAGCCTATAAATAGAAGAGACATGAATCTCGTTTGGACATATTTTTCAAGCTCTCTTCTCCTCTTCTATTTTTCCTTGGTTCACATAGGTCTGGTGGAGGAAGCTCACATAAGGGTATGAAACTACAAGGTACAAGCTCGAGCGAATCTATGATTTCTCATTTTCATACGCTGGAAAAACACTAGGACATTTCCTCCTTCATCACACACAGACAATAGTCATGGGTGTATCCCGAGAGCCTTGGACGCATGAGAAAAAGTTTTAAGGGAGCGTACAGGGCCTCAAAGGTAGATAGGGCATTCAGGTTCCTAGACGTATGCACATAGTGGCCCAAGGAGCATCTAGGGAGCCTTGGACGTATGAAAAGAAGCTTGAAGGGAGCGTCTAGGGCCTCAGAGGTAGATCAAACACTCAACTACCTAGAAGCACACACAAAGTAGCCTAGAGAGCATCCAATGAGCCTTGGACGCACACACAACATCCTGAAGGGTGCATTCGGGGGTATGAGGTAAATTGGAGAGAATTTGTCCCCAAGTGCACGAACAATTCCGTCTCCATGCATATGAGACTCAAATATGAATTTGCAATACTCTGAATATTCCACTCAGTGACAACAGTGTTCAAAAGTAGGGTAGACGCAGTGCAAGTAAATTACAATCATCAAAATCATACTTTTTATGTTTAGGTTCATTTCATGGATATTCTAGTTGTTGTGAAGATATGGATCATTGTACTCTCTTTATCTGAACAATTTGATGACAATATTTTAGAAGACAAATTGGCAAGGTTTTTCCCCATAATGGATTTTTCCCTTGTCTCTGACAAATCCTCGTGTCATGTGTGCATGATTTTCTTTGATTTTTCCTTCATGGTCCACTACATTGATGATGATATTTTTCTTTCTACATAGTTTCATGTGTTGATGAATAGTGATGTTAATTTTAATAATGTTATGATGCTATGGGGTGCACTTAATGCTTTAATGAATAAATGAAATTATCAAAGAAAATAACAATATATCAATATGAAAAACTAACATGGAATCAGAGTTGGCTGAAGAAAATCCATGGAGACACTTTTTATGTAAGCAAGAACAAGATGGTGGATATCTAAAAAAATTCTAGGGTATGAAGGAAACCATTGGTAGTTATTGAATAAGGATTTGATGGTTAGGGTTTGAGAGAAACCTCATTTTATGGAAAAGAGTTGAGATATGATTTATGAAACCCTAGGATGGTCAAAGTCAAGATGTTGAAGCATTTATTTAATCAATCGCTAGATGGGATAATCTCTAGTAGGCATAGTTGTTGAAGGAAACATTTTCATGTGGACTATGGATAGTAATGTCTCTTGATGGTTGGTTCAAGAGGGACAGGATGATCTCTCATTCAAGATAAGTATTCCTTGAATTACGATGTTTCTTTATGTCGTTAGTCTTGTTTATACTTATGGATCTTATTATTATGATTATTGTTTTAATCGTTGCTTATACATCCTGCATATATATTTGAGTATATGGATGTATCTAACCTCCTTGATGAGATGTGATAAGTGGATCCCTCTTGAGGATCATTTCAGATGAAGGAAAGAAAATCTACATCTGGAAATATGTAAAGTGGCACCTAATGAAAATGTGATAAAGTACTACAAGTTTCATATGTCAATAAAGAATGTGCCCATCTATTTGAATACTACAAGGTATGAAATGTGTATTGTTTCAATGTTATGTTTCATTTGTAGTATTGATGGAAATGTAAGCCCTATGGTATGTTTAGAATTTCTTCAATTACTTTCACTCAATGATGTTCCAGTACTAAGGTAAAAACAATTCATTAGAGATACCAAGTGGTCAGAACCAATGGAATTATGGAATATAAATGATGAAGGTTGGCTTGTAATCCCCATAGGGAATCCATATTTCTTATCTTCCAAAAATAATGATCCATATTTAAAAGAACTAAAGGAATGGATAACATCGTAAATAAAAATGTGTAAAGGCACTATCAGCAATGAGGAATCGGAAAGAGTTATTGATACATTACATGGAATCTATAATGATCATATAATAATAGATGGAGGTCATTCATCTTCTAAGGATTTCTGGCCCAAGTCAAGGGACATTGTTGATGTTGATCTTAATGCACTCCATGTAATATCAAGTATTATGGATAGAGATTTGATAATGTGACAGATGAACAGGTATATGTTGGACCCAAGTACAACAAGCCAATGCCAACATTCAATCCAATGATTGATATCGAGAAAGGAAATATTTTTATACGTAGATTAGGAAATGCTGATGTAGGAGAGATTATTTGGATGGAAATATCCATATCAGATATCTTTAGGGATAATGAAAGTGAGAATCTTCATGTAAAGGTTGATTGGTGGAACCATATGTCAAGCAAATACAACGAAACTTTTTTAGCGCAATATTGGGTACCAAATCTTAATGACAAAGAACTTGTTTCTATTCCAATTAATACCATAGTGTGGGCACAAATTCCAAGGAAAGAATGTTGCAAGAAGACTAAGATAAATAAATGTGTTGTAGAAGTTGTTCTTGATCTATTTGAGAAAATACCTTAAGATGGTTTATATGATTCATGAATGTAATTTTAACTTTTCACGGATCTATTAATATACATTCAAGCACACTTTTCAATATTTGTTGTATATCAAATATTCTCTTCATATTTTTTTTGGATGAATTTATATTATTTAGCATTTCAGTGTAATCATGCAATGATACAAATTACATGACAATGTCATTCAATATTTAAATTTTCAAAGATTTTTTTTTTGACCAACATGACTTCTCACCATATCAAATATGCATAATCAAATTCAATAATGCACTTAAAAAAATATCTTAGACTGGGTCTATTAAAACAATAATGGAGTAGCTAATTAGTATTCTATTTAATATAAATCAAATTATATTATTTTGTTGCATTCTAATATATTTTAAAAAAATTGCTCATTCAACAACACAACTAGACTTATAAAATATTTCCAAAATTATACTAGTACAATAATTTTGTACTCAACATAGGAAAATTATTTGGTTAGTTTCAATATTAAAATTGTCATCACTCAAATTTAATACATAATTATAAATATTAATGATAGTAGAAATATTATAAGGAATCTAAGTGTTAGATTAATGTCAATACATTCTTTTCAATGCAATATCCTTAAACGCTCAAGGAATAAAAATTAAACATTTGTAATAACTATTTTAATCAAATTTATCTCTTCTCTCTTTCATTTGAAAATAATCAAATTGTACTCCTTTGCTTCTATTCTAATTCATGTTTTATTTTGAGCATTAAAATTATTAGTAATAGATTTTGAACACATTATTGTGATTATTTATAGTTAATAATATGTTTCTTGCATATTAATCTATTATTCATGAAGTAAGCTTCAATCAAATTAGTTTTTAACACAAAAGTTCAAATAATAAATAAATAAAAATTTTGTTGCTATTCTAATTCATAATTTAAAAATAGTTTCTCTTATCAACTCTAAACCCTTGAAAACTTTCTACAATAATATATAATGATGATGGTGACAATGATGTTTATTATCCACTAAAACCAAATAAGGTATATAAGAAGCCATAAATATATTACTCAAAATTATTTAGAATTTTATTTTTATGATCAAAAAAACATTAAAATAAGCATTTCAAGTTCATGATAGTTTTGTTTAGTTAAAAGGAAAATAAGGTTGGTAGTGTCACAAATATTTTGGAATTTAAATCCAATATATAAACTAGATTATCTAAGAGAGTTCTTTCATCTTCAACCATATTATTAGTGTTGCAAAGGTGATAGAATTTAAAATTTTGCCAACTTTGTCCTAGTAATAATATTAACTCAACACATACAATATATTTACTATATCATATTACAATTTTATAATTAAATAGGCCATGTAAGGAATCCAAGATTAATATTATATAATTTTGTTTTATATAGTTTATCATGATAATTTTTTCACAAAAAAAGGTGATAACTATATTAAAATTAACAAAATAAGTGATTTTATAATTACCCATTTTGAAAAAACTTAATCTAGTTAAAGTTCTAAATTCTAGATCAAGTGAATAATTCCAAATTTATTGAAATATGTGTTGTGTGTTTTTGCTAGAAGGGTAATAGTAATGTGGTATTTATTTTGACACGCTTTGATAATTATTTGCTTATAATTAATTCATTTAGAAGAAACATATATTTTATTTACATTTCATGTATGCCCATGAATATATGTTAAAGAATCACTATTGAAACGTGATTATATGTTCATTAATATTTTGTGTAATCATGTTATAAAATGGTTGGTAAAGAACTAATGGTCCATGTAGATGAGTGAGAGTTTCAAGATGGTCCACTAAGTCCATAAAGGTATACAGATTCAATGATTATTGTGATAGATTTTACCTAGATATATTGTATTTATATAATATTCCTTGTACAAGATTTTATGGAAATGACTAAGAGTGGACTCCTTATAAGTCATTGAGTAAGGGATGAACACACAAAATTTTAATAATAAAATTAAATGTAAATTAATTTTTAGTTGGTTCTCACCCTTATTTGCATGGTATATTGGTATCTATTGATGTGGTTTTCTATTGTGTTGCTTTTATTGTGTCGATTCTTTGCATGAGATGATGTTTTATAATATCAAGTATGTGATTAACTAATCGAGAATCATCATGGAATTAATGCAAAGTTATATCAGAAAATTTTATGTTAATATCCTACATCAGTGATTGTTGATGATTATGTAAGTTACTATTCCTTTACTAAAATAGTAATTTGGACGTTGTGGAAAAATGAGATTTTCTTCTCATTTACTCACACGGTCTGAATAATTTGTGTCTATTTGGAAAATCAAGCAATGTGTAGTTATGAATTATATATAAATGAATCTCTAAGTTTTATGACCTATTATGCTTTTAATTTTAATTTTAGCTCTTTCTTCTTGATACTATAATTTCTTTAATTTTCTCATATAAATTATGGTGACTTTTTATGATTTATAACACAAAATAATTCATAATTCAAATATAGAATAAAAATATATTTCATTTTTTTTACTTTTATATTACTAAATAAAGAGAAATTAAAAAAGCTTTTCTTTTTTATTTTTATTAAGTTTATATATATTTGGTTAGAGAGAGTCATTTTATGAGATTGTTTGTGTTCAATATGGAGTTAAGATTTGTCTATATAAAAATAAAAAATAAAAACAATGTCAGCTATAATAGAAAAAATGACTAAATATTTCACTCACTCTTAACCATAAATAAAGTATTTCCATATTCATTTGAAGTAATGTAATTTTATATTAGCATTAGAAAGAAATAAACTAATTAAAAATGGAAAAATCTTATATTTTCACTTTTATTTCAAGATCAATTTCATATGTGTGTGTGTGTGTGTGTGTTCATGTTTACCATAATAAAAAAATTTTGTGCCAAAAAAAATATTTGAGAGTAAAAAAAATCCATGTAGATCATACATAAAATATTTTTATGTGAGTTTAAAATAAAATATTTCAATTAAAGGAAAAAAAATTATATATATCTATATATATATATATATATATATATATATATATATTCAAAAAAATGAAAAACATAAATTTTTTTGTTAAAAATATAAAGTAGTGTCACGTCTTTTTTGTATATATGTATGTGAAATACAATAAAATTTTGTTGGAATTGTAAGTTTAAAATAAATTGCATACACAATCCGATGAGCAAGAGGTTTTCAAAATCTTAAATCCTTTTATACATTAAAACTACTACTTAAAATATAAAAAATGATATATATATATATATATATATATATATATATATATATATATATATATATATAAAACTGCAAAGAGAACAAATATTTTAACATAATTGTTTTCCAAATTATGCATCTTAAAAGAAATTTAAATCTCCAAAAATTTGATTGATTATTTATATTTATAATTAAAATCAATGTATATATTAATTATTAAATCTCATGAATAAAAAATAATGATTAATTTATTTAGAGCAAGTCCAATTTTTTTTTAGTGTTCCATTACTGTAGAAATCCGAAAATAATAAAAAGAATACACCTGATATATTTATTATATTTTTTTGGTTTTATTATTTACTATTTAGGTACATAGTATTTTGACCAAAGTCCTTGCACCAACCCACAAGCAACCTGTAACATACTACCCTATACTAATTAAAAAAATAATTAACTTCGTCGTTTTTACATTCAATTATATTTAATTTGTACACTTGCTTGTATCCAGGTTTCACTTAGCACTTATAAATATACATCGCATGTTACATATAACTCTTTTGCATTTTGGGTAAAAACTATATATAAATTGAAGTATTAAAACATACGGTTTTAACATCGAGTTGTTCTCAAGGAGGTTACGTCTCAGCATATCTTGCTTGGTTTAAATGAGATTTTTTCTCTTCTCGGATTTGGTTAGCACGTACGTTGTATTTATGGCACCTATTATTAGTTTAATTAACTTTATCCTATCGCTCAGTTATGTTATTATTGTAAAATATTGCAAATGATTTTGTTTAGTGGAAAAGCTACTCTGTTCTGGAAAGATCACCTATGACGGAAACCTGTACTGCCCTTCCCATCATTGATTTTATCATGCTCGGAATCGAAAGGTTGTACTCGTTTAGGGTTTTATCTTATCTAGGTAATGACTAGCCTAACCCTAACCATCTCTTAGTCATTCGAGCGTTTCGTCGCAAAGCTCAGCAAGATATTCTTGCGACCACTACATCAAACCTCCATTAGTATTATCCTTGGCGTTGGTCCGGTTTCTCCTTCAATCGAGTCAGTGAGTAAACCTTCAGGTTGCCGTGAAATCCTGGTATCTATTTTTAGTGGAATTGTTTCTCTTAAATCAACTAGGAGCACAATTTATTTTATTACGGTTATTAATGTTTTCCATTCTACTCTGTATCCCATTCTTACTTGCATCTAAGTTTTGTTATCGTTTGGATTTGGCCGCAACGATAGTTCGAACCCTTCCTTCAGATGGGTACCTCAACCTCCAAGCTACTCGTAGGTGAAATTCACATGTATGAATGTCTTATTTGCAGAGTCGATAATTTGAGTTTGTATAACCTGCTTTTCTGAATGTCTGCAAATACATTGACCCATTATTTTCGTGTTGGTTTTCTTACAGTTCAACCCTCTGGCTTTCGCGAAGGGTTTACACAGATAAGGCTAGAATATTACTGTTTAAACTCCTTCTTTTAGCATTCAAGTGATTGCGTCTCCCATCTATTTGACATTCTTCCCTATATTCATGCACGTAAATTCTTGTCCTGGCATAGTGGTGACTACCCTTTCATATGCTCGGATTCTGGTCTTTCTTCTAAATTCTTAATACCTGCTCCATCAGGTACTCTTCTCTGCTAACGATTTTCTCATGTGGTCCTGAGGTTGCAAGAGGCTTGGCTCACTATGAATTTTACCACCTTGTTCTGGTTTATTTAGGTCATAAGTTTCATTCTACATGCCTTACCCAATTTGGGCATGTCGTAGGCAAATGTCTGACAGTTCTGGTTTGTTGAATCATGTTCATGCGTAATTTATATTTGTTTTATTGGAATATGCCCTCAGCGTCTTAGAGTTTTGACTATGGCTTGTTTAACGAGTCTCCAACTCAATTCGTCACCGTGTGAAACGCACTTGGTATGTGTCATGTTTATGGTGGAATAGTTTAATTCAAAGTCTTTCTTTGTATATATAAATGTTAAATATTTTTCATCTATGGTGAAATTAATTTTTTCTATAATTCTGTTGTGTGAAACTCAAGTGAAGGATTAGTTATTTTCCAGCACTTGTCTACGTTTGTTATTTTTCTTCTATTGCTTTGGTCAACTCAAGGTTTTCAATACTGTAATATGTTACTTCTGAACTACAGGATTTTAAAATATGGAAGAAATCTATTTCTATGTTCGAATTGATATTCAGTGCTTTTGCTAATATTACAGTACTTTCTTTGTTCTCAAGAATCGAATAATGATTACTGGATTCTACCATTTCAAGTACAGATTTAGAGATACAACATATTGTTAATTTTTCCATACAGTAGTTTAATCTTCCTTCCAATACTCCGTTGACATATACATATTTTTATAGTTCAAGAATGGTAACATTAGTTTCAGTTCTTGATTTTACATGAATCGTTTGCATGTCTCTATTACTGTAACTATATTCTCTATACGATGCTGTCTACAACATCCTATTTTCTGATGTTCATTAGATAAGTCTTTAGCTTGCTCTATTGTTGACTACAGAATCTTCTTTTCTATGATTTAAGGCTCCATCATTTACTTTTCTTCTTGTTTTTAAAATGAAATGGCCGGACCATTTTGTCCGTGTTTATCATAGTTGTAGAGAAAAACCAACACCGAGCCTTCATCTCGAAGGCTCTGTGTAAACAGTTCTATTTCTTATAGTTGCTAGAAGTGAATTAGTTCTTAACTTCATTTCAGTCTCTGGGTTATGCTTAACACCATTCCAACATTGTTTACCGCTTGTCCTAAGTGTATTAAAAGAGACTATCTGGCCATCTTATTACCCCCTTAAAAACTACTAGCAAAGTATTTTAGATGGTCAAGCTTTATCAACATATTATCCCCTTAAAAACTACTAGCAAAGTATTTTAGATGATCAAGTTTTATCAACATATTACCCCCTTAAAAACTACTAGCAAAGTATTTTAGATGATCAAGTTTTATCAACATGCGCATGATGATAAAGTGGCATATTAGGATCTTAGACATTAATAGAAGATAAATGAATAACATTTAATATTATAAATTTATAATCAGTTAAAAGTAAATGAATAATTAAATAAATATTCAAATAGATAAATGAACATAAAATTAAATTCAAGTTATTAATCATATGATTGAAATGACAAAAAAAAAAACTATTAATTTGATTTTAAAATTTTATTATAATTTTAGAATTATGTAATAAAACAAAAAAAAATTATTATAATATTTGTAACATACTTCTCCATTAAAAAAAAAATATTTTTTAATCTTGAATAACTTACAATTCATTAATTAAAGAGGTGAATTGTCATTTCTCTAATAATTTCAGTTGCTTATTTTTTATACATGTGGATCTCTCTCCTTCTCTCTCTCTAACTTGAGTCTTTATATAAATTCACATATATTTACACATACAACTCTCCAATATACTTGTACTTTTGGATAATCATTGTAATGTTTAATTATAAAGTTTGGATTATCCACTCTTAGCATTATTACCATGGCAGATTAGTGTTCCTTTGTGGAATTTTAATATTTAGTTTTGAATTGTCTTCCCTATGGTTAATTAACCAGATGGTATTGGAAATGTTATTCAAATTTATCATGAATTTATCGACATGTTACCTCTAAACTCTGCACATATATATACTTGTATAGAACTAGGGTCCCTTGAAATTATTTCCACCTTGGAATTAGTAATATCCTTCAAATCAACGGTTCAAATACGCAAGTTTTAAATCTATGGTGATAGATGAGGATTCATGGTTATGGGAAGGATTACCTCCCCTCCCACAATGTCCCTTTGTCTCAGTTGGACCCTTTCACTTCGTGCGAGAAATATCTACAACTCACAATCTTACATCTCTCATATTTCCCTAATCCATGATGATTTGGTTGTCACCAGGTAACTTTGAATTCAGATAATTTCTTCTCATAATCTTCTTTTTGAGTTTTTGAGTTAATTATTATTTATCTGTAACGTCCTTTCCAATGTCTTAACATAATACCGTCCCTCCTTTGATCTATTTTGTAGGTCATTTGTCTCTAATGGTGAAAGTACATGGTCGTTCAGTGTATTCTCTAAAAGATCTTAATGCACAGAGAAGAACCCTACCCTGACTTCGAAAACAAATACAATAAGTCATCATTCTATGTTCCAAAAGTGATTTATTTACATGGATATATTTTGGTTAGATTCCTCTTAGGTTTTATGTACACAGTTTCTTCAATTAATACACATTTTTTATCATGAAGGCTTGCAAGAGTTATGATTGTACCTCTAAGATTCTACTTACACTTAAATCCCTAACCCTCACTGGGTTTTCCATGATTTATTTTATTGCATAAGCTAAAATTTCCAATATTACTTTCATTTATGAGAAACAATGGTTAGGTATCCATATTTGCAAGCAAATTTTCTGCTTCATATGGCTGCCTTTGTTCTTCATACTGTCACTCTAAGTTCTAATTAAACCCCTATGTATGTTTTATGATGCTTCAGGTTCTTGAAGAGTTGAAGTCAAATTTAGGAAGTAGGGTTTTAATTGCATTTTCATGGCAGAATTATAGCTTAGGTTCTTGTTATATAAGTTAAATTATAAACCTCCTGTTAGCCATGTGGTCCTGAATACTCAACAAGAAGGTTGAATTATTGCACACTCGTGAAATTCGACTACTTATTATAGTTTGATTTTAACTGTAAGATATCTTGGAGACTGGTGCTAGTTATGGTCTTGGATTAACTTGGGTTTCACCACTGAAATTATGGATAGTTTTATACGACATATGGCCATTCACAAATATTTGTTATATAATTTATGAAGTGTCTCGTTCTACCATATGAATTTGTGTTTCCAATTTCAGTCGAACATTTTCTTTTTAGTAAATATGTTACTTGCTAAATTTTTATTACAGTGAATATGATTTTGTACGCATTTATTGAACTTTATATGAAATTAATAGTTTTTATGACCCCTTTCTCTTATTTATTTATTTATTTACCATACAATGGTTATGAGCTTATTCATTTTTGTTTACAGATTTTAAACTGAGTCTTAAATGTTTGAATCAAGCATTATTCTTATTTCTTTTAGCATCAAGTAAATTATTATATTAGTGTTAACTACAAGTATAACACAACTGCGGTTTTACTCTTGGTCACAGACCATGCTATGCACATATATGACATTATTATTAGTGATATGGGTGACTGATGAGACATATCAGAGGGAATTTCCATACACCTTCTAATCATATTAACTTAGAGATTATGATTGTTCCAAGTTTGTGGTTAGGTAACATCCTCGTCTATTTAATCCTGGAACTAACCTAACTCTATTCATCAACATTATATTTTCTTACCATTCCATATTATCATAATTAAAATCAAACAACTACACAACATACAAAAAATTAATGCATATAGGAAAACGATTCATAATATTTCACTAACTTGTTTTCGAGTAACTCAACTTGCCATGAAAATCACAGTGAGAAAAATAATGCTCCACCTAACCAATGAGGATTGGTACCCTCTGCCAAAACCCCCCCTGAGCTAGTTTCACATCTGTAATAGTATCCCTTGATAGATGAAATTCCATATCCTAACACAAGACATTCGCTGACCACACATGGTCGAGCCTAGGGTTTCACTCACCACACAAGGTCCAACTTGGAATTCCACTGGAAAACCAACCCAAGAATGATTTTTATTTTTTTGCAGCATATTTCCACCCTCAACAACATCATGTTTTGAGGGAATAAAACTAAACAACTTTCAGTTTCCTCCCTCTTTCCCCCTCCAACTAGGATCCAAGTTCACAAATTTTCCCATGAATTTGTTCCCTCTCACCCTTGTGGCTCCCTTTTCCCTAACTGAAATCATTTATCTCTACGAAGAGGAATTTGGTATGGAAACTACCTCTTCACATAATTGTATTTTAACTATCGGAAATGTGAAACTCTCTTTCAACATCTTTTCCCACCATAATTTTTGTGGTCAACCAGATGCAATATTTTATTAATAAAAAGTTAGAAAACAAACATTTATGTTGATCAGTTATTCATACCAGGCCTTTATCATGGGCCTATATTCCACCAATTAACTTTAGAAAAATTAAATATAATATTCATAATTAATTTGGGGTATTACATCCCCCCCCTTCCCCGAGGGAAACACCATCTTTAGTGTTGGAGAGGTAAATCCCCTCTGCGGATAGAGGTGATCCCTACTAGCCCAGATCGGGTCTAGTAATAACCGAGTCACGCTAAGATGCAAGTTCCTAATTGAAAAATACCAAGATGTGACAAGAGGCCTACCTTAAGTCCTACGCTGCTATCATTTGTGGAGAAGATGGCACTTCTGTCCCTTGCTTTGGCATATCACAATTCTCCTGCTCAATGAAATTGAACACCTACATGTACAATAAGAAACAACAAACAAACAAGTGTAAAACCTAATACATGCAATTATGTATCAGTCAGAGAAGATACAACTCATAACATAAAACATGAACATTTGAGTGGAACCATAATCGAAGTCATTTATTATTAATCAGAACAAAGAAAGATACAACCTGAGCTCTAACGTTGGATCTTCCTTCAGCGGATCAACAGAGGAGTATGTCTCGGTAAAGCTCGTCGGGACAAGGACAAGTCTCTCTCTCTTTGGCTGTCTGACGATAATTTCCTTACAATTGATTCAGCTCCATTCAAGCTACCAAGACTGCTAAGGCTCGACCATTCAGTCCCTTCATCAATGGAAGATGGCTATATTTATAGAGGAGAGGAGGAGTTTTGGATCCCTGCAATAGTGGAAGGGAGGCCTTATCCCTTGGGAGGTTCCCCATAAGGTGGAAACAAGAGGCAAAAGGAGGAAGGTCATGGTTATTCAGTCAAAACCACTCCTCATGACTCATCCACGAAGTTGTTGTAATCGAAAGTTCGCCTCTTTTTTTTTAAAAATTCCATAAGTAGATTGGCGGGGGTGCTTAACTAGGACAGAGTGCTAACTGGCGCGGGCTCAGTGTTAATTTTCTTCATTGGTGCGAGGACATAACGGGCTACTAGCGCCAAGGCAAAAACAAGTGTTTTTAGGGGTCTGCTTAGGAAATGATCAACAGAAGGAATGTTGCCCTCATGGAAAGGGCTTCAATGATGGTATTTGCAAGGCATGACACTACTTATTGATCACATAAAAGACCCTCCAATGGGCAAGATGGGGATTGCAGGGATGGCGAAAAATTACTGTGTAACAGATGGCCCCTAAAGCATGAGGACCGAGAGAGAGAGAGGGGTGAAATGCTTTACGAGATCATGTCCAACTGAAAATACTATCGTCGGAAAAATTGCATAGACAAGTACAACAGATATCTCAAATACATGATATATGGTATGGGCGTAGCCATCTGTAACAGAATATACAATCATCAAGATCCAAGGCATGGACGGAGCCATCCAGTAAGGATCGATAAATAGACTCAGGTATGGTCGTATCCATCCAATCAATGATTCATGTAACTAATCAGAATAATCCACAAAATCGCAGCCTGGGTCCTAACAGAAAAAATCTAGGGTCTTGCGCTCCATCTCCACCCAAACAGAGTACAAGTTCAAGCATGCGAATAAATGAGCTAAAGTCGAACATGCAAGAACATCGTCTGATTACCAGCCAATAATGAAAGATGTTAACAAACATGAGAGGAACCACCAATAATGATAATGGCCCTCAAGGTACTATAGGTAAAATCCACGGAGTGTGAGCAGTGAGTTGGCATCCAACACCCGCAGATTCATCTGATCGAAGGTCAATGATGAAAACCTTGTGTCGAATGCGAAGAACCTACCATTGAGGGATGCAGGCTCCAAGGTACCGGAAGGGAGTCTCTAGATCAACTTCCTGGATAATGACCTGAAGTCGATAGGAAGTGACCTTGATCAAAGGTGGGCCATAGTGTTTCCCACATCATCGACACAAGGCAGAGGAAAAATAATGTTTGTGAATCAGGATTGGATGAGAATTAGAGGAAGGTTGAAACTTGCAGAGGTTAACTTCTCTTGAACACATTGGCGGCACGACAGTGGATTTGGAAGTATTTGACATCAAAATGTCAGAGGTCATGATGATGAGGGAAAGAGTAGTTGAGAGGTCAAAAAGGATCACCCAAACCCACAGAGGCAAACAGAAAATGAGATGAGATGTCCCCAACCCGACACAAATGTAGACAGGTGCCATGTTCAAGAGCGACATACTGCCGACACGATGACGATACTAGTTCCATTTTTCCCCACCATTTCTCGCGAGTACCTCTTTATTTTTACACAAGCTTGAAGAGGATACCATATGCTTGTCATATAAGTTTGTTCTTCAGACAAATCCATCCTAGTACATTTAACGAGCCCTAGGAAGGAGGAACTCGAATATCGTCATTACGACTGAATACGATGTCATCAGGGTTTAAAGAGTCTGACAAAGGGAGATCTCGGCATCTTTTCATGTTTAGAGAGTTTTGAAAAGACAGTGGAAAAGTAAACTCCAACAGTCCCTTTTCATAAATAGTTCCTCAGATCCAAAAAGGTAGAAAACTATGTCTGAGAAAACCTCCTAGTCACAATAGGCTAGGGTATTCCTTTTTCATAAATAATCTATCCCAGCCCAAAAAAGGGGTAAATGTATACTGGGTAGATGTCGTTTCACAGCCAATTTAACGAGATCAAAATGACAAGCAACTCGGCAATCTTTTCATGTTTAGAGAGTCAAAAAAGAGCTGAAAGTTGACTCCTCCTGGAGGAATGAGTGGTATAAAGGGTAGCAACTGGTTCCGGTGATGGTGGAACTGCTCAGAACAAGTAAAGGTTAAGAGGCTAGCTAACAATACCACTCATTGCAGCGATTTCTTAGAAACGAGTAAAACAACCAAGTGAAGGCATATGATCGGCCAAGCAGATAGTGATGATGGAGTGAGAAAACCAAGGCTCATCTGGCAAAAATAGGCTGATAATATGGAAATCATTGGTTTCATTTTTACACAAGCTTGAAATCAAAAAACTCTGCTTGAAGTTGGTTTCATTTTTACACAAGCTTGAAACAAATATAAACTATGATTGAAACTAGTTTCATTTTTACACAAGCTTGAAATGGAAAAAAACTATGCTTGAAAAAGTAAGCATGCACCCCAGCAATGTGAATCAATTCGAGGTGCATGCCCCTCAAGCTTCAGTCCATATGAAAGGTAGATGGATTGAAGGTTCAAGTTACGATATCAAGAGAAAGGCTCGACTGGGATTTTACGAGATCTTATCAAAGACTCGAATTGAATAGGAAACACGTTTCATTATTTTAACGAGGTTAACACATTAAAATAACTATCCTTACATGACCTTGTTTCATTTTTTAAGGAGCTTGACACAAGAAAATGAGCGGTGCTCCGATGGCCTCATCATAATGAACAAGAAGTCATCGCTTCCAAGAGTTCCACTCCCGATGGAAGGAAAACATCCTAGAAGTCAAGACCCAATGCCCCCAACACATGATGTACAACGGCACTATCACTGAGTACAGGCACGGGGTAGGTAGCCACATAGTTGACCTGCGATGGGGCAGATAAAATGGGTGGATAAAAATAAGGAAGGGATGATGGCAAGCCAACTGCCACATCAGGACCAAAGAACGAAAGCTGATCAATGGTCACGATCTGTCCTTCATGTGGAAAGCAGACCACATGAAAAAGGGAGGATACAAGCGCTCCCATGGCATAGGTGAAATCGCGCCCCAAAAGCAGATTGAAATCCAAGGGGCCTGGAACAACCATCACGTCCATATGGATGGTTTTACCTCCCAAAGTAATAGGTAACCTTGGAAGGATCCCTAATGGTTGACTAGTTCTTCTGTTAAATGCCAATAGATTCTACGTAACAGGCACAAGCGGCAACGAACCGGAAGCTTGCCAAGTAGTTGAGGATAGAACACTAATAGACATTCCTTCATCTATAATAGTGCTAGGTATGACCAGACTAGAGGTTTGTATTGTTATCTCAAAAGGCACATAAAGGGAACGCGGTATCCTGCAAATTGACTCCAACTGAAGGAAGCGACCAAACTACTTGTAGGGGCTACCATCGAACTGAGATGGTCTTCCCCTAGTGTTACAGAAGAATAAGGAGCATCCTTCACAACCTCCATCTCAAAGGTGGGAGGAGTATCCTCTGGGACCTCCATCACGGGAGGCATAGGAGCAGCTTCTTGAGATATAGGGATAGGAGAATATTTCTCCAAGTCTGAGGAATCTGAAGAAACAAGAAGAACCTGAGGGATGTGAGGTCCACTCTCAATGGAAAAGACCTGGTGCACCATAGACGGGGCTAGTTCAACCGATCCCACGACCAATGGTTGGTCGGGAATGGATTCCTGAATTTGAATTTCTGAGGGAGTGAGATCGACCAAGGATGACTCTTGACCAATCGTAGGATCAACTGGTGGAGGACTCAAAGAAAGCTGATTATAACCACCTGGAAGGGATGGTGTCGAACCAGTTAATTTTCGAAAACTCACTTGGCTTCATCCATATACGGACAAAGGTGAATCGCATGGTGCCCCCCACACAGCCTATAGGGATGGGAAAGCTTACCCTGCTTCTTAGGAGACTTACCAGAAGAAGCTAAATACGTGCCCCCAACCTAACTCCCAGAAGCCATAAGCAATGGTGGACGACCGTCGGACCATACTTCGAGCACCTTGGGAATACCAGGGAAATATCGAAGAAGATGGTTACCTTTGCACAACATGCAAGGGAATTTGACGTTCGATGGAGGGTTGCAAGGTTCATCAAGAGGAGATGTTTTAGAAGAAGTAGTTGCAGCCTTAGCCTCTCGTTTATCATACTTATTCTTCTTTGTATTCTTCTTCTTCTTCTTAGCCACCTGGTTACTTGAATCCAGACTTTCACCAGGCGAAGTAGAAGAGGAGGATGCAGGAATAGGCAAAGAAGGGGAGAGGTCCACCTTGGAATCAACATGACATTGTTCAGGCGGAGGAGATGATTGAATAGAGATCGAGGCATTTGGGACCACAGAGGTTGAAAACAACCAAACGGGCAACCCAATAGTTAACCCAGGAAGGGACAATGTTGCCATATAAGGAGCACCAACATTTCCAAAAGGAGGAAAAGGACCAGGATTCCCTTGGGAGGGGATTCCTTAGTTGGTGAACTCTGGAAAATTTGCCATCGGAACCAACCCAAAACAACAACCTAAGGAAACTAACTTTAACCAGGAATATTTCGTGGGTAGCTAATTTTTAAAACATTGAAACAAAACTCTACCATTTCATATTTTAAGAGTCAAGAAACAGGCAAAAGATGACTCTATCACTTTCAGTTTGGAAACAAGCGTGAAAGGACAAGCGCTTGACGATATTTTGAAATTTAGGGAGTCAGTAAAGATCAAAACGACTGCTCTGGAACTCTAGGCAAGAGGGTGTACCAGATATCCGTGAACTGCAATATACACTTTGGTTCAAAAATGAAAGAGAAATCAACCAAGGACTTGACGTACGTGTAGGCAATCTCCCCGAATGTTGTGTCCAGTGTATCACTGGTATAAGGTAGTAGACTCGGCTTCCTACGGATAAAGGATAGCAACCTAGTGGGGTCTCCCTTTATATACACAATGGTACGTGTAGCACAAGTCCATACTAGTGCTGTCTAAAGCCAAGAGGCGAACGATAGCTACTAGGTTTAATGACGCAGGAACACGTCTCTAGCCTAGAACTCTAAATATTTTGTTAATGTTTCAATGCTTCCTTAGGTTGATTGAATAAATTTTATGGTTGATCTTCAATTATGTCTCGGTTTCAAGGCCCTACCGCATGTCAACTGAGAATCTCCGATATGCAACTCTATGAGAAAAGAAATATTTCAATTCGATGAATGCTATATAGCTAAGGGAAGAGCTTCAAACAATGATGCGACAAGCAACAACACCGCAAACGAAACTTTTCCAAACTAGATGACTTTCACTATCCAAAAGTAATTTCAAACATTCAACGATGCGAATAATGCAATGTAATCTATGCAAAATCCTCTTCTTCTTTTTTTAAATAATAAGAATGCACACAATGCATTTTTCGATGAAATGAGAATCTACTTAATGCATGCTTTTAACGAAAGAGAATGCATTCAATGTGATTTTTAGCCTTCAATCATTAAACAATGTGATCTAAGTTCAATGATAAATCTCAAAAATACTTTTCAATGCAATGTGATCTAATGCATTTTAATGAAAAGAAAACTTTGAGATGAAAAGTAAATGAACGCAAATCTTCCTAATGAAAGGATGAATGCAAAAGGGATGCAAACAAACACTAAGAATGCAATCCTTGTTTTAAACACTTTGTAACGAAATTCCTCAAAAGGCTACAAGACATATGAGGTCAAGCACAAAAAGGACTTCCAAAGTATGAGTTCAAAACAAGGCATTCATTCCCTTTTACATCAAGCAATCATAGAAAGAAGGCATTTCAGCTGAACAATGAGCAATGTAATCTATGCTCATACAAAGAAAAGACTAGAAGGGAAAGACACACTCATAAAGGATTTAGGGAAAAAATCTCAATTTTCACACACCTTGAAATTGGCACAACTTTTGTAGATGAAAATAGCACCAATTGGGACGACTTGCTCACTGACAACAAGCGCCAATGCCTGAAAATGAAAAAACAAAGAATTTCTCCCAACCAAGACCAGTCTCACCACTTCAAGCAGAATATAAAACAAACCCAGAAGCAAAGTACTGACCAAAAGAAAAATCAGAACAAGGGAAAGCCCTAGCACCTACAGGAGATGGCGCGACTATCTGGCTGTAATCCACGCCAAACAAGCGATGGCGCGAGTGATGAACTGGCAACCTGCGCCAATGGGCGCGACTGTCAGGGTGGAAACCATGCCAATGAAGCCAACCATGAAAAGATGAAAATTTCAGAAAATTAGAGGTCAAATGTGATCCTCTAGGGGCTGAATAGGGGTTTTACACCAGGAAAAAAATGAACCAAAAGAGCTGATCAAGAAGACAAAGAAAAAAATCAACCGAAAATACAAGACAAACTCCAATCAATGTCTCCCCAGCGGAGTCGCAAGTTTGTTGGAGAGGTAAATCCCCTCTGCAGACAGAAGTGATCCCTACTAGCCCAGATCGGGTCTAGCAACAACCGAGTCATGCTAAGACGCATGTTCCTAATTGCAAAAGACCAAGATGCGACAAGAGGCCTACCTTAAGTCCTACACTGTTGTCGTTTGCGGAGAAGATGGCGCTTCCATTCCTTGCTTTGGCAGATCACAATTCTCCCGCTCAATGTGATCGAACACCTACATGTACAAGAAGAAACAAAAAACAAACAAGCGTAAAACCTAATACATGAAATTATGTATCAGTCAAAGAAGATACAACTCATAACATAGAACATGAACATCTAAGTCGAACCATAATCGAAGTCGTTTATTATTAATCAGAACAAAGAAAGATACAACTTGAGCTCTGACGCTGGATCTTCCTTCGGCAGGTCGACAAAGGAGTACATCTCGGTAAAGCTTTTAGGGACAAGGACAAGTCTCTCTCTCTTTGGCTGTCTGACGATAATCTCCTTACAATTGATTCAACTCCATTTAGGCTACCAAGACTACTAAAGCTCGATCATTCAGTCCCTTCATCAATGGAAGATGGCTATATTTAAAGAGGAGAGGAGGAGTTTAGGATCCCTACAATAGTGGAAGGGAGGCCTTATCCCTTGGGAGGTCCCCCATAAGGTGGAAACAAGAGGCAAAAGGAGGAAGGCCGTGGTTATTCAGTCAAAACCACTCCTCATGACTCATCCACGAAGTTGTTGTAATCGAAAGTTCGCCTCTTTTTTTAAAAAAATTTCCATAAATAGATTAGCGCAGGTGCTTAACTGGGACAGAGCGCCAACTAGCATGGGCTGAGTGTTAATTTTCCTCATTGGAGCGAGGACATAATGGGCTACCAACACCAAGGAAAAAAAGGGTTTTTTTATGGGTTTGCTTAGGAAATGATCAACAGAAGGAATGTTTTCCTCATGGAAAGGGATGCAATGATGGTATTTGCAAGGCATGACACTACTTATTGATCACATAAATGACCCTCCAATGGGGGAGATGGGGATTGCGGGGGTGGTGACAAATTACTATGAAACACTTATTTTTTTTCCTAGCCCTTAAAACAGGCTAAGATATGCCTCACGCATAAAATTATCATCCTCATATGTAACCTCTTTTAGGTTGAGGTGCTTCCACTGCACTTTAACCTGGGTTATTTCTCGCTTTCATAGCATAATTTCTCTTTCCTCGAGAATGCACAGAGGCTTGACCAAGAATAGTCCATATGGTTCACCTACACCCATAACCATTATTTAAGAAACATATATTTAATAATTTCAATTTTTTTTTTTACTTCGACATTTACGAATCATGTAAATAATTTCAAAAGGCTACTCTAGCATAAAATCTAGTTGCAAAATAGGAAAAAGGTTTTATTGTTTAAACTTATTCACAAGAAGCTAAAGCCTCAAAATCACCACACACTTGATGGCCTAGCTCAAGCTACCCTTGAGTTCAGTTTAAGTGGTTGTAACAAATGAAACACGGACAAAGGACAACTCAGCAATTTTTGGTTAAGTTTGAGAGAATTTACATTTTTGTCAGCTAAATGTCATTTAGTAATCCCTAGTTAGCTGCCGAATGTGATGTTATGGATAGAAGACAACCATTCTCCTCTAATCATGAAAAATCGACTTCTACATGATCTCCAAAGCCTCTAGAGAAATATTTTAATTACAATTCATCCTCAACATGTTGTTGACATCTCCAATTTGATCATATTGGACCTTAAATAAGGTCAAACCAATCTAGTTTTGTTGGAATTTTGTCATATTTTCCAGATTAATAGGCTGTAATGGGTAAGAAGTATTGGTTTTTTTTTCCTTTTGAATATTAGAGATCAAATATTTTGTAATAGATCAAGAGATAGGGCATGGTTGTAAAAGAGATCAAATATCTATTTTGGGTAGAATGAAAATAGGAATTTTCCTGAAATATCTGAAATATTTATAACAGATATTTAATCATCCCTATCTGTACGATCTGAAATGTAATGGGAAAATATTATAAAATATAGGATGTAATATGGGAAAAGGGTTAAACCAAAATGGAGGAATCTATTGTAAAGTTGTTCAGTTGCTTGTAAGTGACTTTTTATTGAATGAATGAAAGGACTTTTTTGTTTTTTAGATTCTTGTGTCATGTTTCAATGATGAAGTTTTTCTTGATGAAATCTTCTATTATTTCATTTTGACATTGCTTTATTTCATTTTTGTTTATAAGAAAATTATGTTTAGGATTTGTCATTGGACATCCTGCTTAGGCTTTAAACAATATTTATGTTTTCTTCTGAAGTTTAAATGTTGAATTCAGATAAGGTATGCTCTGCATATAGATGGAATATTATTATTTTCTTCTCTTCCCCTCACAATTTGCAAAGATCCAATGGCATGACTATCTCGCCTGGTTATACATGATACCATTCATTCATTCATTTAAATCTGCTTTAACCTTTTGAATCAATCAGCCCAATGGCCCTCTTCTATTGTCTCAACCACTAATTTCAACAAACCTATTTTCCCTAATAACTAGCCTAAAATTAGAAATAAAAAACAAAGTTAAATCAAACAAAGATATCCCTCTATAGGTCTAGGAGGGCTAGATCGTAGGCTTGAAGTAGCTTTGATGTTGCATCTGGGATTAAGTCTTCAACCTCAGAATTACGGAGTGCTAACAGGTTGTTGAACTTGACTTTCCTGAGTCAGAAACTTTGATTCTTGAGGTTATTGAACCTTAGGAGCCTCAACCATATTTACCTGTTACCTCGAGACCTTCCTATTCACTTTATTTTCCTGAGTAGAAAGCTATATATCTTGGATATGAAAGTGAACCTCTTCCATACGTACTTGTGAGTATTGAAGAGATCTCACAAGAAGAGCCTCGTCTTTCTACTCTTGTTCGTTGGGAATTACTCCATTTTTATCAGATTGACCCTCTTCCTCTTCAGACTCCAACACAAACTCCTTTGTCAGATTTTTTGGACTTACCTGCAAACCCCTGGTGGGAACCATCAAAAATATTGCTAACCATGACTGAAACCAATCCATCCTCTCATACCCATCAACCAATTTGTAGTTATGAACTATATATAAATGGATGTATAAGTTTTATGAGCTAATATTGAATAAATATTTGTTATGTGCAATGGATTTATGGGTTTATATATTTCAATGAGATTAATATGATTTCAATTTTAGCTCTTTCTTCTTTGTTAGATAAATTCTTTAATTTTCTTAAATGAATTATGATAATTTTTTATGATTTATAACACCTTTTGTTTGAAAAATAATTCTTTCTTCTTTACAAAATAATTTCTTTAATTTCTTAAATGAATTGTGATCACTTTTTATGATTTATAACACGATTTTTTGAAAAATAATTAATTAATCAAATATAGGATTAAGAAAATATTTCATTTATTTTCTTTTACCTTTACAATACCAAATAGAGAGGCATGAAAAAATAAAAATAAAAAATAATTTCTTATTAGATTTTCATATATATATTTATTTAGAGAGAAACATTCTACTACCATATGTCAAAGTTTCTTTGTGTTCAACATGGAGTGAAGGAATGTCCCTTTGGGGGTGATATAGCGAGAGAAAAACTAGAGGCAAATGGAGATAGCGATATAGTTAGAGATGGGAGAGAGGTAAGAAGAGAGAGACAAAGGGAGGGGGGGATAGTGAGAAATAGATATGGAGAGAGAGAGAGAGAGAGAGAGAGATGGTGTGTTTTTTGGAGGTGAGATAGATAGATAAAGGAGATATGGAGGGATATATAGATATATATTTCAAGGAGAGAGAGAGAGAGGGAGAGAGAGTTTGGGGAGAGAGGGAGTGGGGTAGAGAGAGAGGGAGGGAGATGAAAAGGGGTGAGAAATTGAATAAAAAAGAGACACACATAGAGAGAATTATAGATATTTTATAGTATTATATAACTACCCTAGATGCATCTTAAAGTGGGATCTATAAGATCAAATATTTTTAGGTACAAACATTTGCTCAAAATTTTCACTCAAAGAGAGGTTTGCAACTCATGAGATTTGATCCCTCAAGTGATAGATCAGGAGTTAAGATGGATGGATCTGGGCTAGGAATAAAGAGGTAAGATGGATGGATCTACGGTAGGAATAAAGAGTTAAGATGAATCTAGGATGAGAATAAGAAGTAATAAACATAAGTAATATATATGTTTTGATTGTTCCATTACTCTAGAAAACCCCCCCAAAAAAAATACACATGCAATATTTATTATATTTTTTTGTTTTATTATGATTATTATTTTGACCAACTTATATGTTATCTACATTATATCAAAATCTATACCATGATACAATGAGGAATTTTCCAAAAAAGTTAAAAAAGAAAAAAAAACCATCAAACTTGTTTGAAATTATATCTAAATTGATTTAAAACAAACTTATAAATTTTTAGAATTATATGTAAATTGATTTAAAACTAACTTATAACTTTTTACTTTTATTTATTCTTTAATTGAAATTATATTTATTACCCTATAAAGTGCATTAATGAGTTAAAAAAAATATATTAAAAACAAAAATGTCTATTGGGATGCCAATTTAGTTGATCAATGAACTTAACTATATTGTCTATTTGAAAAATTTAACTCACAAGGGAGATGAAAACAACTTGCCACTCTTATCCATTCTATTCTATTTTGAAATACTCTTAAAATAAATAATAGATTTAAAATAAGAATAGTTTTCCATGAAACGTTCCCCTTACCAGTTGCTTTACTGCGGCCTGGGTTGATCACTCACTCCTTTGTACCTATTTAGTACTAGAAATTTTGGAAAAAATATAAATTTTGGAAACTTCATCTTCGAGAAGATTTCATACATTGTTACAACCATTTACTTAAGATGATAAAACATTAAGATCGTATCCTATCCCTCTTTGGAATTTTTATTCCTTACCCACTGATCCCATCCTCCATCATCCCATCCCCCATCACATATAGATCTAAAACGTTAGATTGGAAATTGTTCTGTTGTGGTGAACAGGAAAGATTTACAATTAATTCTTGTCGATAAATTGAACTAAATATAACTAATATGTATCGTATCTGTTTCGTGAAATCAAGGCATTCATTTATGTGACATTATTTAAATATCAAGAATGGTACATTCCAAATGCAAAAGAGCTTCAGTAACACGCTGAAATCAAACCACATCTTAAAAAAGCGTGAACGAGTTGAGTTCCTTGTGAGAAATATGACGATGATAAGGGCTGTGAATACTCGTGCATGGCTTTTGCTTATGCTCAACATGCTAATCATGTTGACCAGCTTATCCTCTTCTCACGCAGGGACGACAACACCCTCGGGTATGAACACGATATTGGGTTAATCTGTCTTTATACAGTTGATGAAATGATATGATATAATTGAATTAGTGGCTTCTAGTTGATCATATGATATGATATACTTGAATTAATGGCTTCCTGTTTTGTTGGGCTATGACGATTTGCAGTTTTTTCGTTTTCGTTTATGACTATAGATGCAGAGAAAGCAGCTGCAAGAAAATATGATTACATTGTAGTTGGAGGAGGAATGGCCGGCTGCCCCTTGGCCGCAACGTTGTTGACCAAGTATTCAATTTTGCTACTAGAGAGGGGAGGATATCCTTATGGCGTTCTCGAGATTGAGAAACCTGATGCTATTGGGAAGCGGAAGCCATCGGCGGAGACGTTTATTTCAAAGGAGGGAGTGAGTAATGTGAGAGCAAGAGTTCTGGGCAGTGCAACTACGATCAATGCGGGCTTCTACAGTAGGGTAGGCTCTGAATATTTTCGTAATGTGGGATGGGACAAGCGACTTGTAGAGGAGTCGTTTGAATGGGTGGAGAAGCAGAATTCCTTCAAAATGTATCAACTTTCACCTTGGTCGTTGGCTATCAAGATGGCCTCCTGGAAGCAGGGGTTCTTCCATACAATGGATATACGTTGGACCATGTGGATGGAAACAAGATCAGAGCCTCCACCTTTGACAGCAAAGGAAAAAGACACACAGCAGTAAATTTTCTCGGGATAGCCAATCCCGATAATATCCTAGTCCTTCTCAATTCTACCGTCAGCAGGATTCTCTTCAATTGTCCAGCACAAGGTATAAATTCATTTAAATTAACACAGGAAAGGAAAGGAAATTTTTTATAGTACGTTTTAGTATAAATTAGTGCAAATATAGTTTAGATTCAGTAGTGTTTTGAATCATGCAAATAATATATATATATATATATATATATATATATATATATATATATATATATATATTGAGTGAGGATGAATTGGATCATGCAGAAGCGAAGCCGAGAGCCAGTGGAGTTGAATTCCTGGACCGCCATGGTCGGTCTTATCAAGCTTTCCTCAATGAAATTTCAAGCTCCAGCGAGGTAATCCTAAGCGCAGGAGCCCTAGGTAGCCCCCACTTGCTCCTCTTGAGCAGAATCGGCCCATCCAAACATCTCAAAGAATTCAATACAACCCCTGTGCAATGGTAAGATGGCAATATCATGAATTCTACACCGCACAGGTAGTGGGTATTCTTAAAGGCTCTCAAAATTACGTCAAGTACACGAGCTTCTTTGTAAATGCCAGTGCATCTCCACAGGCCCCCAACAAGATGTTGGAAATTAATTCCAACTGCAATCTGAAACAGGTCGACAGAAATCTGATTTCTGTGGATATTTCAGAAGGACGGATGCCTAAAAGTCGTGTTTTATTTTTGCACTCCACTGTGCATTAAATTTTCAGAGTTAATGTCCCTACAATAGCCGACTTTGTTTTTTCCAAAAGGAATCACATTATCTCCCACCACTTACTACATTTAAGAGGCTGATAAGTTTAAAAGATATTTTTATTATTTTATTATTTTAATGTTTTAAGTCAAATATGTTTTTCAACATATATACGTAATAGACAACAATATTTTTAATGTTAGAGAGTTAGAGAAATAGAGAAAGACAGAGAGCAGAAAACAGAGGAAATCAGAATCGCTGTGTTTTGTAGCAGCAATGCATTTTCCAGAGTGTTTCATCAACTGTCTATGTGTTTCAGCAATGGACTGTGTGGAGTTTCAACAACTGTTTGTGTGTTGCTGAAACACAAATATGTGTAAAAACAAAAATTTAAAAATAGAGCAAGGAGTATTTTGTTTATTCCAGAACTATAGTTCTGATGAAGTTTGTATTTTGTAATAGTCATTTTTATGGTTAATGAAATAGAGCTTTTCTCCATCTCTATCATTACTTTGTGTTCAGTTGATGAAATTTTCTTCCTCTGTTTTGTTCCAAATATTCAAAAATTTCCATCATGGTATCAGAGCTACTCTAGGCACTCAGTGAGACAAAACAGAGTTTGTTTTTCTACTGCAGGAGCTGTAACAAGCTTATTGAGAAGATTTCTCCAGCAGAGAAAGCTCTTGCCTATTTTATTATACAGTCAGTATCTTTTATTTACTTATACAGTTAAGATGGAAAATGCTGGAACTGGATTGAAAAATTCCCAACTTCCACAGTTTAATGGGAAGAATCACAGTTATTGGTCCATAACTATGAGAGTTTTGTTTGCTTCTCAAGGGTTATGGGAGCTAGTTGAAACTGGCTACCCTGAACCTGCAGATGTATCAGCATTGGCTACTTTGACAGTAGCAGAGAAAGACCTTTTGAAGAGCGACATGAAGAAGAATGCCAAAGCCCTCTTTTTTATCTTTCAATTAGTACATGAAAGTGTTTTTCCACAGATTAGAGCAATAAAAAAATCCAAAGAGGCATGGGATATTCTCAAAACTACCTATAAAGGCATGGATAAGGTGAAGACAGAAAAGTTGTAGATGCTGAGGAGAGACTTTGAAACACTCATCATGAAGGAATCTGATACATTAGATTCATTCTTCACTCAGGTTATTGGCTTGATAACCCAGATAATATCTCATGGTGAAGCTCTTGAAGAGAGAAGGATTGTAGAGAAGATCTTGAGAAGTTTACCCTCAAGGTTTGAAGTTGTTGTGGCAGAAATAGAAGAGACAAAGGATCTCTCACAGTTCACTGTAGATGAACTCAGTGCTTCTCTAATGTCTCATGAACATAGACTGAGTAGAGGAACAAATTCCTCTTTGGAGCAAGCATTCAAGACTCAGATGTCATTCGGTCGAGGAAGAGGTCGAGGCAGAGAAAATAACAGAGGTCGTGGAAGAAGCCAAAACAGAGGCAGAAATAATCCTGCTAGCACAAGCAGAAGAGGCTGCAATCAGAACCAAGATGAAGGTTCAAGCAAACAGCAAGCTCATGGACAAAGGTATGACAAATCCCAAGTCCAATGTCATTATTGTAAGAAATATGGGCAATATTCCAATGAATGTAGGAAAAAACAAAATGACATGAACAGTAGGCAGAATGCTAATTTTTCAAATGAAGAAGATAAGAATCCAAAGATTGTGTTGTTAACATGTAACATTGCACAAGACAAACAAGAAGATTTTTGGTTCTTAGACTCAGGTTGTAGTAATCACATGACTGGAAATATTGCAATGTTTGCCAATCTGGATGAAAATGTGAAATCTGAGGTAACAACAGGAACTGATAGTAATATATCTGTCAAGGGTAAGGGGAGAGTCAGTATCCTGGCAAGAAATGGAGAACAGATGATTGTGCCAGAGGTATACTATGTACCTGGTCTGAAATGTAATCTTTTGAGTATTGGACAACTCATAGACAAAGGTTACAATGTGTTCTTCAAAGATGATGTGTGTACAATCAGAGACATACCTGCGAGTAAGAAGATCATTGTAGAGGTGCAGATGACCAGCAATAGAATGTTTCCTCTCAAACTCAGGGCAAATTTGAAGGAAGGAAGAACTATTGCAGCTGTAACACAAGAAGTTTTGCAAGAGCAAGTGAAAGATGAGAATTAGTTGTGGCACTTGAGATTTGGACATCTCAATTTCGTAGGCTTGAATCTGTTGCACAGAAAGGGAATGTTAAAGGGATTTCCATTGATTGAGAAGTCGGACAACCTTTGTGAAGGCTACATCTTGGGAAAACAACACAGAGAAAGCTTTCCAGCAGAAAAGAGTATAAGGGAAAAAGCACCCTTGGAAATTGTTCACTCTGATGTGTGTGGACTGATGCAAATATCATCATTTGCTAGAAATAAATATGTTTTAACTTTCAATGATGATTACACGAGAAAGACATGGGTGTATGTGTTAAAATAGAAGAGTGAAGTGTTTGAGAAATTCCACCACTTCAAAACTCTTGTTGAGAATCAGTGTGGGCATTATATCAACGTGCTCAGAACAGATAGAGGTGGAGAGTACATCTCCAAAGACTTTCTGCGTTTTTGCAGAGAGAATGACATACAAAAGAAATTCACCGCGAGGTATACACCTCAGTAAAACGGTGTTGCAGAAAGGAAGAATAGGACCATTCTGGACATGGTCATGAGTATGCTGAAGGAAAAACACTTGCCGCATGAGTATTGGGTTGAAGCTGTCACTTGCGTAGTTTACATCTTGAACAGATGCCCAACTAAAGTTGTCATGAAAAAAATACCAGAAGAAGCATGGAGTGGACAAAAGCAAACCATCACTCACATGAGAGTATTCAGCTATGTAGCATATTCACATGTACTGGATCGGCTAAGGAAGAAGCTTGATAGTAAGGGGGAGAAGTGTGTCTTTACTGGCTACTGTGATGAGTCAAAAGCATACAAACTCTATAATCCATCCACCAAGAAATTGATAGTAAGCAGAGATGTGCAGTTCATTGAAGATGAAGCTTGGGATGGAATCTTAGAAAAGACAGTGAATGTGAAGAAAATTGTGTCTCATGAAGAAGAAGAAAAAGGAACAATATCAGACAACCCTTCTTCGGTGGCTCCTCCTCCACCACAACAAGTACAAAAAACTACACCACAAGCTGGAATTCAAACAGCCTTGAGAAGTCAAGGAAGTGCTTCTCCAAGCACACCGCAGGGATCAGAAATACCCTCAAGTTTGAATGGAACTCCAAGCACACCAAGAAGACCAAGATTCAGAAATCTGAATGAGATTTATGAACAAGGAGAGGTAAGTAACAATACCAGTCTGAATTCATTATTAGCTTTATATTTTCATGTTGATGACCCAATTCATTTTGAAGATGATGTAAATGAATATAAATGGATTGAAGCAATGAATGAAGAAATTGGTGCAATTGAGAAGAGTAAAACATGGGAGTTAGTGGACCTCCCTGAAGGCAAATATCTCATTGGAGTTAATTGGGTCTATAAAACCAAAATCAATTCTGAAGGCAAGATCGACAGGCACAAAGCAAGACTTGTTGTGAAAGGCTACAAGAAGCAACAAGGCAGAGACTATGATGAAACCTTTGCACCAGTATAAAGGATGGAAACAATCAGAACATTGTTGTCTATTGTGGCACAACACAAATGGAAGATTTATCAGATGGATGTTAAATCTGCATTCCTGAATGGAGTGTTAAAAGAAGAGGTTTATGTTGAACAACCTCTAGGCTATGAAGTTGAAGGCCAAGAGCATAAAGTATGCAGACTGAAGAATAATCTTTAAGGGCTGAAGCAAGCTCCAAGAGCATGGTATAGCAGAATAGATGCTTAACTGATTGAGAATGGGTTTGAGAAGTGTGATGGTGAGCCCACACTCTACATAAAGGAGAATGACGATAAGATTCTTATTGTTGTTTTATATGTAGATGATTTAATTTTTACTATCAATGACGCTTCTCTCATTGCTGATTTTAAAGCAGTCATGAAAAGTGAATTTGAAATGACTAACTTGGGCTTCTTAAGATATTTTCTTGGAATTGAAGTAGACCAAAGTGAAAATGGTGTTTTCATTTCCCAAGTTAAATATGTAGAAGCAGTGTTGAAGAGATTTAACATGCAGAACAACAAGGCAGTTGTGACTCCAACTGTAATGGGGTTGAAATTGAGGAAATAATATAGCAGCAAGGATTTTGATCCAAAGTTGTACAAGAGAATAGTTGGAAACCTCATGTACTTGACTACAATTAGACCGGACATAATGCATTCTGTGAGTTTAATATCCAGATTTATGGAAAGACCGAAAGAGACTCATTGGTAGGCAGCCAAGAGGATTCTAAGGTATGTGAATGGAACGAAGGGGTTTGGTATTTTATACTCCTCTTCTGAAAGTTTCATGTTTACAGGTTACACTGATAGTGATTGGGTTGGAAGTGCTGATGATAGGAAGAGCACATCAGGATATGTGTTTCATATGGCGTCGGGAGCCATCTCATGGGCTTCGAAGAAGCAACCAATTGTGGCTTTGTCAACAGCAGAGGCAGAGTATGTGGCAGCAACAGTAGCAGCATGCCAAGCAGTATGGCCGAGAAGAGTTCTCAGAGATTTGTGTCATGAACAAGAAAAGGGCAAAACCATTTACTCTGACAATAGCTCAGCAATAGGATTGTCTAAAAATTTTGTTTTTCATAAAATGACAAAGCACATAGACACCAAGTTTCACTTCATATGTGAATTGGTTAACAATGGTGAGATTTTTTTGTAGCACTGCAAAATAGAGGAGCAATTTGCTGACATCTTGACAAAACCATTGGGAAAGAAAAGTTTGATTATCTCAGAAAATGTCTGGGTATGCGAGATAGCAGCAGTTGTAATTAAGGGGGAGTGTTGGAAATTAATTCTGTTGGAACACCTAATCCTACATGGGTAGGTGTGGAATGCGAAAAGTCACAATGATGTCCAAGTGACCTTGGAATGTGAAACCAAGAGTCACACCATTGTACTATAAATGTACATCATGTATAATGGAAAAATAAGAAATCTTCACGCTTATCTTTCATTTTGTGTTGAGTCTCTTGTGTGTGTGTGTTTATCTTCCTCATACACCATGTGTGTGTTTAACATGGTGTCAGAGCGGGCGATTGCTGGCCCTGCTCCAAATTGAGTGAGCCATTTGTGTTTATGGCCTGTGCATATCTACAAAAATTCTTGGTGTTTTTGCATCATTTTAGAGAGTTTCTGTAGCAGTCCTTTTTGCCGCATTCATCCTTCAAATATGTTCCATATCATTCAGAAATCTGCTTTGAAAAGGAGTAGCATTCAGAAATTGGCAGCATTCAGGCATTGGCTTTGAAGAAAGGGAGCACTGCCCATCTGAAGGTTTTCATTCTAATTTTTCTATGCAATTTCTGCTTATTAAAATCTTCATTTTCAAGAGCTGCTGGAATACTGTTTAAAGAGGGTTTCTGAGAGAAAAATTTCTGAGTTTTTCATTGAAAAATCTCTGCAAGTTTCTGGGTTTTTAATGGAAAATATTTCTGAATACTGTTAAAATTTGCAATGGAGTAGATTGTTGTATATTTGAAAAAAAATCTGCTACTGTTTTAAATTCTTGGGTCTCAGTCTTACTCCTCTACTGCTGGAAGAAAATCTACATTTTCTGCTCTCTGCCGTTTTAATATTAAAAATAAAATAAAATTAAAATGAAAAATAAATAAATAAAAAAATCTCTGCAACATCGGCCTCCCTCATTCTCACAACGCACAACCCTGCCAAGGCTGTCCCCTCCCCTCACATACCTCACGGCCTTCCGGCCCCACTCCAACATTACATCTCAACCTGTGTCTAACATATATCTCGCCATACAACTAACCGTCCCCTAAAATCCACTATGGCCCTCCCAACAACCCTCCCTACCCTACCTCACCACCACTCTACCCACGCTCCTGCTCGCTCTCCCCACCTGCAACAACACTCATACACTCACCTTAACCTACGCCCCTTCCTCCAATTAATACACTCCACCTTACGCTTCTCACACTCCAACGCTCTTGCGGCCTTTGTATCTCTCCCTAACCCCGCTCCCCACCTGCAACAACACTCATACACTCACCTTAACCTACGCCCCTTCATCTAATTAATACACTCCACCTTACGCTTATCACACTCCAACGCTCTCGCGGCTTTTGTATCTCTCCCTAACCCCGCTCCCCACCTGCAAGGCCGCCCCCCCCCGTTATTATAATACCCTTCCTCCTTTTTTAAAAAAACGCACACACCCACCCCCTCACGGCCCTCCTCCCATGAACCTGCACTCTTAACCTCCCCCTCACATATCTCCCCCCCACTCAAACCCTCATTACGCCTTTACCCTCTCATTCCCCTTAACATACTTTCAAAAAAAAAAAAATTGATTATTTTTTTTACATTAAAATATCTCCCCCTCCATTTTAACTATTAATCTCCATTTTAAAATTTTAAAATTCCTTTTAATTAATCCCCATAATCCCTTTTTTAATAATTTCCTTTTAATAAAATTCTTTTTAATTAATTCCCATAATCCCTTTTTTAATAATTTCCTTTTAATAAAATTTCCCATATAATACCCCCCACCCAAATAAATTTCCCTCCCCAGTTTTTAATTGTCCCTATTTTTAATTAATTCCCATTAATTTATTTTTAATTGATTTTTAATTAATTAAAAAAAAAACAACAGAGAGAGAGAGGAAAGAGAGAAAGAATATGAACAACAGAAATGAAAGAATCGACATATGAAGCAAATGGACAGTACACATAGAGAAATTTGCATATTTGACATTTTATGATTTGTGGCATATATAAGAGGATAATTTTCTGAACAATTTTACATGAGAAGACAAGTTTGGCATCATTGCAAAACAATGATTTGAAGAAAAAATTCAGTTGCATAGTGTTTTCAGCTACACATTTTTTGCAGAAATATTGTATTGAACTGACATTGATTTGCATCTTCATTCAAGACTTGAAGTGTAATTGAGTTGAAAAATTGTTGATTTCCCTCCATCATTTGAGGAGCATATTTTGTACTTTGAGATTTCCATAGTTGGAAGTTCTCTTGAGTCATTTGTGTTTGTTGTTGAATCACATTGTAAACGGGTGCATTTTCGGTTGAAGCCGACACCCTTTCATTTTTGAGCCTAAGTTGTTGAAAAATGGCTAAAATCAATGAGGCATTAATGTTGTTGAATGACCTCATTCATTCAAATGTTCATGATGTGATAAAAATGAGCAAGGATGCTCTTTGTAACATTCAAACTTGTTTGCTAGATGCACAAGAGAAGATTGAGTTTTTGCAATTGGAATCTCAGCTCCAACAAGATGAACTTCAGAAAAAGAGTCACCATTCTAAACCTATTTCTATTCAGAAGATTGTGAAGGACTCTCATCAGAAGAAAGAAGATAAATTTGCAGATGATTCACATTCAGTTCCTTATACTAGAGCAGATTTTCATGAAGATGCAGTAGCTCAACCTGCACTTCCTAAGCCCATCATCAGACCTTGGGAAGAGCTTGTCCACAACAAGCACCGAACTGGTCTTGGATATGAAAAGGATGTGTCCTCTCATATTCCAGACTAAACCAAGCCCATCATATTTCAATGTGTCGGATTCATGTATGACAGTTCCCCTGCAGCTGTTCCAGATCCAGCTCCACAACAACAGATTGAGAAATGCCAACACTGTGATCGAGATGGCCATATGAAAGATCATTGTTTTGATCTTCATCCATGCAAGCACTGTGGTCGGCACACTCATTATTCAGACAGATGCTTCAAACAAAAGCCTCCTGCAAGAACCAAGATTCATCTTGGATGGATCGCTTCTTGGCAATGGGCATCAACAGCCAAGAAGATGTTTAAGTCACATGTCAGAACATGTTCACGGATATTGAGAAAAATTGCAGTTGATTTTTCGCCATCATCTCACCTTGTCCCTGATAGGGGGGGAAACGGTGGTCATGTACATGATTCGACGTCAGATCAAGCGAGCCTGAGCCACAATCTCTCATTCCATGTTCAGAGTTGTAGCTAGAGACACAACAGTTCAAGCGAGCCTGAGCCACAATTCGTCATTCAGAGATGTAGCTAGAGACACGGATGCCCATGAGCATGCCTTCGATTGGTGGACAAACTTAAACCATCATCTTTGGTTGGTGGATAACCTAAAATCATCACAGGTAGTAGACCTCCCTTATTTTAGGTCGAAGGTCTCCCTTTCATATGAGAACATTTCCAGCGTGTCGCTCGGCCAGCTTTGGTTGAGTTCCAGGAAATGCTTCAAGCATTCCAGAGTTGTTGGTAATCCTAAAACCATCACAGGTAGTAGACCTCCATTATTTTAGGTTGAAGGTCTCCATTTTATATGAGGGACAATTCCTCTAGCAAAAGCTTTCAGCTTCTTGCCAAACTTGGAAGAGTTCCAGGAACTGCAACAAGTTTTGTGTTCCAGTGTTGGTGGTCATCATTAAACCACCTCTTTTTTCCAACATTTCAGAGAGTTGATTTAGCCCAAGTGCTACCATGTATACTTTGCAGATTTGTATTACAACTCTCTTCTTGGACTCACACATACCCCTTCGGATTAAGGGGGGATGTTGGAACACCTAATCCTACATGGGTAGGTGTGGAATGCGAAAAGTGAAAATGGAGTCCAAGTGACCTTGGAATGTGAAACCAAGAGTCACACCATTGTACTATAAATGTAGATCATGTATAATGGAAAAATAAGAAAGCCCCACACTTGTCTTTCATTGTGTGTTGAGTCTCTTGTGTGTGTGTGTTTATCTCCCTCATACACCATTTGTGTGTTTAACATGGTGTTTAACAAATTCCAACTGCAATTTGAAACAGGTGGACAAAAATTTGATTTCTATGGATATTTCAGAAGGACGGATGCCTCAAAGTCATGTTTTATTTTTTCACTCCACTGTGCATTAAATTTTTAGAGTTAATGTCCTGCAATAGCCGACTTTGTTTTTTCCAAAAGGCATCACATTATCTGCCACCTCTTACTGCATTTAAGAGGCTGATAAGTTTAAAAGATATTTTTATTTTTTTATTATTTTAATGTTTTAATTCAAATATGTTTCTGAACATATATATGTAATAGACAACAGTAGTTTTAATGTTAAAGAGTTAGAGAAATAGAGAAAGATAGAGAAGAAGACAGAGAGCAAAAAACAAAGGAAATCAGAATCGCTGTGTTTTGTAGCAGCAATGCATTTTCTAGAGTGTTTTAGCAACTATCTGTGTGTTTCAGCAACGCACTGTGTGGAGTTTCAGCAACTGTCTATGTGTTGCTGAAACACAAATCTGTGTAAAAACAGAAATTGAAAAACAGAGCAAGGAGTATTTTGTTTATTCCAGAACTGTAGTTCTGATGAAGTTTGTATTTTTTAATAGTCATTTTTATGGTTAATGAAATAGAGATTTTCTCCATCTCTTTGTCCACATCTCTATCATTACTATGTGTTGAGTTGAGGAACTTTTATTCCTCTGTTTTGTTCGAAATATTCAGAAATTTCCATCACAAGAGAAACACCGTTTATACTGAAATAATTACCGAGAGGATGGCATTTCCATTATTGAGGGGAGAGCTACGGTTACACTGCAGGGATGCTCAAGATAATCTGTATGTTCGATACAACTACTATTCCGACCCTCTGGACCTCCAGAGATGCGTGAATGCTATGAGGGTGATCGCTAAACTCCTCAACACCCCTTCTCTCTGGAGATTTAATGGTGATCCCTCTCATGACTTCAATTTCATTGGGTTAGCATCGCCAAAAAATATAGCGGACGACACAGCCGTGGCACAGTTCTGTCGAGTTACGTTGAGCATAATATGGCATTACCACGGAGGATGTGAAGTTGGTTATGTGGTTAACGAGAGGTATAAGGTGAAGGGTGTTGATAATCTAAGGATTGTGGATTCGTCAACATTCAGAGACAGTCCTGGCACCAACCCACAAGCAACCACTATGATGCTCGGCAGGTAACTCAAATATTTTTAAAATTTCAATGCTCTCTCTATATACAGAAATGGATGCGAAGCATAATATTAAAATTGGTGTGGCTCATAAATATTTCAGGTATATAGAAGTGAAGATTCTTCAAGGGTGGGCTGAATGAGAAACCTTCCTCACTACCATGTGTTGTACGTTGTAGAGCATTGTCTTTATTATTAGTATTCGCTTAACGTTAAATAAAAAATTATCGAGCATTCTATGTCAGGCTCCAGGGATTATGTTCATTTTAGCGTTCGATTATTACTGCCATTTAATAACATATTTGGTGTTTGCTTGTATTTCTTCGAATCATATGTAGTTGAATTTCATTTCACTTTTAAAATAAAAATTATTTTTTTCTCAATAAATATAATAAAAATTTATATATAAATGAGCTTTAAAGGTAGTGTTTAGTTTAAAAATAATTGAATTTAAGTTAGTTTAAGGTTCATAACTTGGTCAATTTAAGTTTTAATAATTAGAAAATTGAGGTATTTTGTTAGTTGTAAGTATGCATTTCTTTTAGGTATGAACAACTTTCTTGCTAATTTCATTTTTTATTCATCCATTATAACTGAATTATGACCTAGAACTACTTTTGATTGGCATGAGTGAAAATTCACCCCTTTCCCTCATGTCATCATACACATAATGATATAATGGCATATTAACATTTTACACATTAAGAAAAGATAAATCAATAAATTTTAATATTCGAAATTTATATTTATTTAAAAATAAATTAATAATTAAATAAATATTCAAATAAATAATTGAACATATAAATAAATTTAATTGTAATGTTTAATTATAAATTTTGGGTTATTCACTTCTATTAGTCTTTATATAAATTCACATACAGTTACACCTACACCTACGGCTCTCCACCCTAAGTGTACTTTTGGATAATCATTGTAATTTTTAATTATAATGTTTGGGTTATCCACTCCTAGCGTTATTGCCATGGAAAATTAATGTTCTTTTGTGGAATTTCAATATTTAATTTTGAATTGTGTCTCCTCTAATTTATTAACAATTTGGTAATGGAAATTTTGTTTAAATTTGTCATGATTTTTTCGATATGTTACTTCCGAACTCTCCACATCTAGACAGTTCTAGAACTAAGGTCCCTTGAGATTATCTCCACCTTGGATTTAGTAATATGCTTCAAATCAACGGTTCAAATACCTAGGGTTAAATCTACATTGATAGATGAGGCTTTGCATTTATAGGAGTGACTACCTTCCCTCCCACGACATTTCTCTGCCTCAGTTAACCCTTCCACTTCATGAGAGCAAGCTCTGCAACTAAAATTCTTGCTGCTCACATATTTCCATAATCCATGATGATTTGGTTGTCACCAGGGAACTTTGAATTCAAAGAATTCCTTATCACAATCTTGGTTTTGAGCTTTCGAGGTAATTATTATTTCTGTGTAAACTGCTTTTCGATGTACGAACATAATACCCTCCCTCCTTTGGTCTACTTTGTGGCTCATATGTCTCTAATGGAGATATGACATGGTCGTTCGGTGTATTCTCTGAAAGAGCTTAATGTGCAGAGAAAAACCATACCCTAACTTCTAAAATAGATACAGTCAGTTATGGAGTCTGTTATGGTTCTAAGTTCGCCAAGTGATTTTTTTCATAGCTCTATTTTGGTTATATTCCTCTTACGTTCTATGTACACAGTTTCTTCAATTGTTTCTAACACACTTGTTGATCGTGCAAGCTTGGAAGAGTTACGACTGTGCTCCAAGATTATACTTACATGTAAAACTCTAACTCTCACTTGGTATTCCATGAGTTATTTTATTCCATAAGGTTAAATTTCTCATACAACTTTTGTTTTGGAAAAACACTTCTTAGGTCTCCATATTTGCAAGAAAAGTTTCGGTTTCATACGACTGCCTTCATTCTTCGTATGGTGATTCTAGGTTCTAATAAAATTCTTATGTATGTTTCATGGCGTTCCAGGTTCTTGAGTAGCCGAAGTCGAATTTAGGAAATGGGGTTTTAATTGAGTTTTCATAGAACCATTCTAGCTTACGTTCTTGTTTCATAAGTTAACTTATAAACTTATTATCAACCATGCGGTCTTGAATACTCAATGAGAAGATCAAATTATTGCACACTAGTTAAATTCAACTATCTATTGTAACTTGATTTTAACTGTTATATATCTTGGAGACTGATGCTAGTCATGCTCTTAGTTTAACTGAGGTTTCACCGTTGAAATGATGGATAGTTTTATATAGCCTATGAAAATTCACAAGTATTTTTTATATAATTTATGAAGTGTCTCTTTCTACCATATGAATTTTTGTTTCCAATTTTAGTTGAACATTTTCTTTTCAGTATGTATGTTACTTGCTCAAATTTTCTTATAGTGAATATTATTTTTGTAAGCATTAATTGAACTTTATATGCAATTAATAGTTGTTATGAACCCTTTCTCTTATTTATTTATTTATTTACCATAAAAGGTTTCAGGTTTATTGATTTTTGTTGACAAATTTTAAACTAGGTCTTAACTATTTGAATCAAACATTATTCTTATTTTCTGTAATATCAAATAAATTATTCTATTAGTGCTAATTACACATATAACACAACTGGGGTTTTATGCTTGGTCAGAGACCATGCTATGCACATATAAGACATTATTATTATTGGTATGAGAGGCTGATGAGACATATCAGTGGGATTTCCCATATGCCTTCCAATCCTACTGACTGAGAGATTAGGATTGTTCTAGGTCCAGGGGTTAGGTAACTTCCCCATCCATTTAAGCTTGGAACTAACATAACTCTAGTCATTAACATTATATTTTCTACCATTCAATATTATCAGAATTAAACTCAAACATTTACACAACTTATAGAGAAAATATACTATACAAGAGAACCATTCATAGTATTTCACTTATTTGTTTTCCAGCAACTAAGATTGCCACGAAAATCACAGTGGGAAAAGTAATGCTCCACCCAACCAATTGGGATTGGTACCCTCTAACAAAACTCCCCTAATTTATTTTCACATCCATAAAAATATTCGTTGATAGGGACCATGCCAGGTCCTAATGCAGTACATTCTATGAACACACATGGTCGAGCCTAGGGTTTCACTGACCACTCAGGGTTCAACTTGGAATTCCACATGAAAACTAACACAAGAATAATTTTTTTTTTGTAGTGTCTTACCACCCTCAACAACATCATATTCTGAGGGCATCAAACTAAAAAAATTTCATTTTTCTTTCTTTGGCTGCATCCAACCAGGATCCATGCTCAGAAGGTTGCTTGAGGCTTTGTCCCCTCTCACCCTCTTGGCTCCCTTTTCCCTAACCAAGATCATTTATATCTAGGGAGAGGAATTTTAGTAGGAAACCACCTCTTCCCAAAATTTTCTTTTAACTATCGGTAATGTGAAACTCTCTCTTAGCATCATTTCTTACCATAATTTTCATGGTTGACTAGATGCAATATTCTATTAATGAAATTTTATGTTCATCACTTATTCATACGAGGCCTTTAGCACGGTCCTATGGTCCACGAAGTAACTTTAGCAAAAGTAAATATAATAATCACAATTAATTGGGGGTATTACAGATCCCCCAATTATAGTAACACACTTGTTGATTGTGCATGCTTGGAAGAGTTACGATTGTGCTCCAAGATTATACTTACATGTAAAGCTCTAAATCTCACTTGGGATTCCATGAGTTATTTTATTTCATAAGGTAAAATTTCTCATATAACTTTTGTTTTGGAAAAACAGTGCTTAGGTCTCCATATTTGCAAGAAAAGTTTTGGTTTCACACGACTGCCTTCATTCTTCATACGGTGATTCTAGGTTCTAATAAAATTCTTATGTATGTTTTATGACGTTCCAGGTCCTTGAGGAGCCGAAGTCAAATTTAGGAAATGGGGTTTTAATTGAGTTTTCATGGAACCATTCTAGCTTAGGTTCTTGTTTCATAAGTTAAATTATAAACCTATTATTAGCCATACGGTCTTGAATACTCAATGAGAAGATCGAATTATTGTACACTAGTTAAATTTGACTATCTATTGTAGCTTGATTTTAGTTTTTATATACCTTGGAGACTGATGCTAGTCACGCTCTTAGTTTAACTCAGGTTTCACCATTGAAATGATGGATAGTTTTATATAGCCTATGAAAATTCACAACTATTTTTTATATAATTTATGAAGTGTCTCTTTCTACCATATGAATTTTTGTTTCTAATTTTAGTTGAACATTTTCTTTTCAGTAAATATGTTACTTGCTCAAATTATATTATAGTGAATATTATTTTTGTAAGCATTAATTGAACTTTATATGAAATTAATAGTTTTTATGACCCCTTTCACTTATTTATTTATTTATTTACCATAAAAGGTTTTTAGGTTTATTGATTTTTGTTGACAAATTTTAAACTAGTTCTTAACTATTTGAATCAAACATTATTCTTATTTTCTGTAATATCAAATAAATTATTCTATTAGTGCTAATTACACATATAACACAACTGGGTTTTATGCTTGGTCACAGACCATGCTATGCACATATAAGGCATTATTGTTATTGGTATGGGAGGGTGATGAGACATATCAGTGGGACTTGCCATACGCCTTCTAATCCTATTAAGTGAGAGATTAGGATTGTTCTAGGTCCAGGGGTTAGGTAACTTCCCCGTATGTTTAAGCTTAGAACTAACCTAACTCTAGTCATTAACATTATATTTTCTTACCATTCCATATTATCAGAATTAAGCTCAAACATTTACATAAGATATAGAAAAAATATACTATACAAGAAAACCATTCATAGTATTTCACTTATTTATTTTCCAGCAACTAAGATTGCCATGAAAATCAGAGTGGGAAAATTAATGCTCCACCCAACCAATTAGGATTGGTACACTCTATTAAAACTCCCCTAAGTCAGTTTCACATCCATAAAAATATTCGTTGATAGGGACCGTGCCAGGTCGTAATGCAAGACATTCTATGAACACACATGGTCCAGCCTAGGGTTTCACTGACCACACAGGGTTCAACTTGGCATTCCACATGACAACTAACACAAGAATAAAAAAAATTTGTAGTGTCTTGCCACCCTCAACAACATCATATTCTGAGGGCATCAAACTAAACAAATTTCATTTTTCTCTCTTTCGTCGCATCCAACCAGCATCCATGTTCAGAATTTTTCTTGAGGTTTTGTCCCCTCTCACCCTCTTGGCTCCCCTTTCGCTAACCGAGATCATTTATCTCTAGGGAGAGGAATTTTAGCAGGAAACCACCTCTTCCCAAAATTTTCTTTTAAATATCGATAATGTGAAACTATCTCTGAGCATCATTTCCCACCATAATTTTCATGGTGGACTAGATGCAATATTTTATAAATGAAAATTTATAAATTAAACATTTATGTTCATCACTTATTCATATGAGGCCTTTAACACGGTCCTATATTCCACGAAGTAACTTTAGCAAAAGTAAATATAATAATCACAATTAATTAGGGGTATTACAGATACCCCTCCCGAAGGGAAACATGGTCCTGAGTTTTTTTCGGGCCCTTAAAAAAGGCTAAGATATGCCTCACACAAAAAACTATCATCCTCCTAGGTAGCCTCTTCTAGGATGAAGTGCTTCCACTTAAATTTAACCTGGGTAATTTCTCGCTTTCGTAGCATAATTTCTCTTTGATCAAGAATGCGTAGAGGCTCGACCAGTAATACTCTATCTCGTTCAACTTACATCTAAAATCATTATGGCTATCATTATTTTCTAACAAACCATTATTTAAGAAACATATATTTAATCATTTCAAAATGGTTTTTTTTTAACTTGGAAATCTACGAATTAATAATGTGTTTAGGATCGTGCATGTATTTATTTAAAAAAGAAACATGAAATACATTTTATATGTGTATATGAGTAGGTGATGAATCGGCCATAGGTCCAATCCTAGAAAAAATTTCAAAAGAGCCAGAAAACCGAGGAGTCAATTTCACACGAGTTCCCCATATTAAAGTGTTCCTTTGTTATTATTTTTTTAAATGGTTTAACCTTTACATACACATCATCGGCTATTGGAAACTCTCGTAACGTTATATTTTATTGAGTCATCAATATAAATAAATCATTTTTTGAAATATTCAACAATTGATTTTCATGTACCTATATCTAATGTACATTATAGTAATATTCTTTATTCCTCAATCTCGACAAGACATTAATTAATTTCCTAACTATACCACTCACATAGTAATCATGATTTTTATCATTATAATTTTTTCAAGATTTTTTATTTATTTTTATCTTGTCCCCACGATGGCTCACCACCAATGATCCATCCTTTTGGCACCATCATAATTTCACAAAATAAAATATGCCACAACAAAATATTACCAAGATTTGAGGACACTTAGTGTTATCATTTTCCTTTGTTGAAGTGGACCTAGACATGTCCACGTTAATTATCCGTCGGTTGTTTCATTCAAAAATGTTTATCAGGGTTTTATAACTCGGTTGGTTTTCCTTTTTTTATTATTTTCCTTTTGATCTTTCCCAGTAGACCATTGAGGCCAAAAACACATGGCAATATTAATAGAAACCATTATGAAAATTAAAGGGAACAACTTGAAGTAATACGAGCATGTTTAAAATCAATGAAGGATAAGAAGAAAATTACATCACCAAATATTACAACCATACTTTGTCAACACACTTCACCTATGAGTTTCTCACAACTCTCTGCTTGGGGTTTATATCCACCTCTATTTTATAAACTATTGTTTAAGGTGTCTAGAGGTTACATGTGCCCCAATTTTTTTTATTTAGGTGCAATCTTCTATGGGGCCTTTCCCCCTTGCATATCCATACCTTTTAATTGATTCAACACATCATGTTATAATGGATATATTGGCGTAATAATTTTGTAAACATATGTTCATTCAAATAAACCAGTTGAAGAAACTTCATTTGTCTCTATAAAAGTCATATTTAAGTTCTTTAAGATACTTATCTAAGGTACCATTGACTGCTGGCATGCTACACTTCCCATGTTAGAACATCACATGACAACAAATGTAGGTAATGCTTGTGCCATTATGCTACTGACATTCTCTTTATCAGAACTTTATTTTTTCTTAATATTGTGTACCATATTTACTTTTGGTTACCTTACTCGGCTATTCGCCTATTTCTGATCACATTTTACCTATATCCACTATCAATCCTTCAAGTCACATTTAAACAAAAAATATCTCGAAGTATTTAATATACACATTAATTGTTTTGTGTACCTAGCATACATATATATACATATTTTCCTATGATGTCCCTTTTCAGCTGATGATATTTTCCAAAAAATTGAAGAAATATCATCATATGAGCAAAGACTAGATTAAGGGTTACCCTCTCACTGTTTATGATGATATCATTTAGCCTTATTTTATATTTATATTCTTTTTCTACAATTCTTCTAGACTTCCCATGGAATATAGGTTTCATCTATTCCTATTCGTCATACTATATTAACCTAGATCAAATATTTAGCTATTGTAGTTACTATTAAAAATCATCTCAATTAATTAAAATTATTTTTTTATCTTGATTTCAAGCAATTTAAAATTTTCCAATAATGAAGTGGTTATAAAATATACCAATTGCTAATTTGTTTAATGATTCAGTGTTATGAGTGTGTAACTCACAACAATCTCGAACCCTCTGCATCCATACAGTATAGGAAATCCAAATTTATATGGATATTTTTTTTTTTATATATTTTATAGGCCATTACATTCACTTCCTAATAAATTCATATTATTGAAATTGACTCTAATATTTCTCACTTTATACTTACTAAATTTGGTGTAAATATGTTACCTTTATGAGTGTCAGCATCACTGTTTTGAAGTGATTCCATGTTTATTTTGTGTCTTGAAGTAACCAACATATTATCATGTCACTTTCAACTTAAAAGTTTCAATTATGTTTATTACTTCACTATTTCCAAGACTAAATTATTCCATCACAAGCTATTATAAATGTTTTATCACAACTTACCTCCATTTTGCTAATTATTAAACAAGAATTTTATCTGGAAATTCTACTACATTTCTCAATTACATGAATTTTCATCATTTTTTAGGAAAACTTATTGGTTTCACTCCATACCCCAGTTCTTGACTCATTATTGATAACTTCTTTGGTAAAACATTCCCTTTGTTCAATTCACATACACTAATGTTCTGATGATCTAAATATCAATTATTATGATTTATTTTACTCAAGGAGGTCAAAAAAATTTCTTTTTAAAAATATAATAGTTTTGATATGCGAGAATATCTTACTACACACAAGAAACCTTATAATTTTAAAACGTTATCAAATTTTACTAACTTATAGACATTCCTCCATGTTATGGTTTGTTCCTATGATTCTATTGTTGTAACAAGTTTTTTTGTGGCTCTTTTCACGAAGACAATTCCTAAAGAGAAAGTTCATTAATTCCCTTACCAGTTTTTTTCATCAGTCATGAGATCCATGCTTACTTGTACCAATGAATTATTATTGCATTGGACTTATTTATACCTAAGTTATATTATGGAAATTTAGGCTTTTATTTTTATTTTCATTATTTTTGATATCCACAAAATGTATCATTAAGTATGCCCAAATGACTTCTTTGGGTGTACCTATACACCATATATTTCACTTTATGTATTACAGGGTTATTGATCCCTGTAATATAGTTTATTTTGCATATATTCTTTGTTTTTTTTTAATGATGGGTTTCCAGTACTTTTCTTAAAGAATATAGTGCAATTATTATTTTAAGTGTTTCACATTGTTGTTATAGCCTCTTTTGTTTTTTGGATTTCTTCCCATACTCATGTAAGATTACTCTTCCATTAAGATCTAAAATTTTATTTTTACCATCGACGATTTCCTTCTTTCACTCTCTCAGCAAAGCTCTTGGTTAGCATCCAGTATATGTGCAAGGAGGTAGTTTGTACCAATCAAGGAATTAATTTCCAAATGTATCTAGTATAATAATTAAATATTACTTACTTTGGCACTAATCTTACCTTTTAAGATTTTTTTTTCATACATGTCTCCTTCTTCAACAATCTATACTATATGTTTAACATAAGACATATTTATGAATATTGATCTTATAAATTATGTATTGAGATATTTTTTTGTGAAAATTAACAAAAGGGTCTCGCAACTATTAACAGAAAATCATCATGTAGATAATCGTATACTTTCCAAGGTGATTTCATATACAATTATTGAAGGTGTTGTAAATTCATCAACCAAGGGGGTCTCGACAATGTGAAGTCCCAATTAGTGCTCACACCATTTACAGAAGGAGCCCAAATCGAAAATATGGTGGGTTTCCATTGCCTTAGGTATTTTCCTTGGCTTACATAGTTAACATAGGATGTTATAAAAAAATTATTTGAAACAAGAATGTAAGGTGACAATTTGAGGCATACAATTGTGATTTATATAAGGTACTTTCACAGAGAAAGAGAGATAGGATTTCAAAGAAAAGTAATATAATTATCCTAAAAGAGACACAAAATAGCATATGAGGATCATTAGTTAACTTGTAAATTAGTTCAAAAGACAACCATGATCATAAAGCCAAATACAAAACACCTTCAACACGATAAGTACCAAAGCCACCAAAATAGTCCAATTTCCTTAGTACATGTAATACCAAATACATATAAATAATAGTATTACTATATTCATGATACATCCGTGAAAATGTGTTGTCTCATCGAGCTTCATATATTAAGTGGAAGTGGAAATATATACAAGTGCAATGTTGCCACACTAGCCCCAATAGTGGAACATTAAGTCACCACTTTCTCCTCCAAAGAAATATCTTCTCCCATATGCCAATGCTAGAGAAGAAAAGGTGAAAAATTCCAGTCCCAGAAGTCCTTTTTCTGATGTTGTGAAGTTGTTTTATAAAAAATGAGATGAATATTCACCTGCCATATGAATCTTTATCCCCCTCATGAATCTAGAGCTTCTACAAATATTTTTCAAATTGTTACATTAACTTTGAGATTATATATGACTTGTAAAAAAAATTAGTGACTCTTCATATTACATGTGGGACCGTTCCTTTTCCACACATTTTACATTTTCTCATTTTTGGAAATTACACAATTACATTCCACAAACGATCTGGTAAGAAATTATACCCTGCATGACTCTTCAGATGATTCTTGAAAATGATGACCTGGAACTTCATGATGATGTGGCATTGCCAAGATGCTGATTTTGCTACTTTATTTTCATTTTCATAATCTTGCATGTGTCTCATATCCATCCTCTAAGGGGTTTATTGATATGGAGTATTTATGTGATTTAGGTATTTTATCTTCTATGGTAAGCTAGTGTACCTTAATCTTCTTACTCAATGACTTCTTCACGACACCAAATTCAGAGTGTATTGTAGCATAGTCCCCTTCTCTTCCTCTATAAGCATCATCCTATAAGGTTAAGGTATAGTAGCTACAAGGGAAATCCACTCATGAAAACATGACATGAAGCCAGGAATATCCTAGTATTAATTTCTTTATGAAATCCACTGATTTACCTAGAACTGGATACTAAACCAAGACGAAATATTAGATATTACACAATGTGCAGTTAGAGAGGTTAGGATTGAGGGAATGAGGCTTGAGATTGCTTAATGCATAGTTATAGAAGCTTTCGAATAAATATTTCACTGTTGGGGAGCTCAATAAGGAAATCTTGAGCCTTCATACTGCGTAATGCCTAGTTCAGGAGAGAGAAAAGGATAGTGGATTGTGTATTTTCACAACATAGGAAGGTAGGAGGATAGCTTGAACCTTTCCACTATGCAATGTGTAGAAGGACATTGACTAGAAGGGTAATCTACCTAGTTTTTGAGGTCAAAAGGGTGAATATGAGCACTAAAATTATGTAATGTGAAGTCTTTGGAGGCAAGAACTATGCATTGTGTAGTTCGAGGAGGAAAGGGTGGAAATTGAGCCTTACTACTACACAATGCAGAATTCAAGGAGGCTGAGTTGGGTAAAGTTGATTGGGCATAAATATTTTCAAGATGTGCATACATGTGAGATTATTAAGGTATAAATGGGACTATGATTGAACTTATGAATGATCACATAGACTTTTAAAAATTGACAACACAACATTGAACACTCATTACATAAGAAAAACATGATCCCTTCAATGTGACAGTAATACAACAACCTCCTCCAAGTGCGGCATTTAAGTTGTACTTTGCGACGATAGTGATGAACCTAGTAAAATATTGAACAATACATGGGGAATATGTATGATGTATTTCCTTATGATGGATGGGACACAATAGTGCAGCAGAACACACCAAAACTATCATTTAGTAATGTAGAATTGGCTCCCTTTGACTAGGTGTGATTCTTAAGATATACTTTGCGACGATAGTGATGACACTAGTATGAAAATGGATAAAAAATTGGGAATTGGTTTAGTAAATTTATACATTGTAAATAGGACTCATTGGTATCGAAATTTTGTCTCAAAAATAACCAAAACTCTGATTTTACAATGTGCGACACTTCCCATGCCAAAAGACAACACTTGCGACAGTAAGAGAAAAGTGCAAACGAAAATTGCAAATGCAGACAACATTGAAAGAAAAACATGCGAGAGAAAATATAACATGAAAAGGACACTTCTTAAATTTAAAACAAGAAAAATGGAAAGTCGTAAACATTAAAGTGACACTTGCAAATGAGAAGGTGCGCAAAAGTGACAATTGGGAAAACTCACCGAAATAGAAACATAATTGCAACCAAATGTGAGAGACTGTCAATGAAAGTATGCATAGAATATTGAAATAGGATGAAAATTTCAAATTAAATTCTTCATGGATGTTACTATTCTTGTTCAATATTTCATAAATAAAGTCCTCATGAACTTGTTACATACTAAACATTTGTGAAAAAGTGACTTTTCCACTTAGAAATCGAGAGGAAAGCTCAAACACTTAGCATAGCATTAATCGACCATGAAGAGACTATGAAATAACAAATTGTTAGATCCTCAATAGGCTCCGTATTTCATGTGTAGGAAAAATTTAGGAGGGTGTTGATCGTAGCATCAACACTTTGTAATACAATGGTAGAACTCCAACTTATCTGTTCAAGTTTTATCCTTGAGTGAAAAGTCTCAGTCTCTCAAGACGTATTGATTCATTGCATGGATTATCTTGGCTTCCTCATTTGATCTAGTTATGGACAGGCCCATTTATTCCTTTTTTTTGGCTAAACACATTCACAAATATTTTCAAATCATAATTGTTTCTATTCAAGAAAACGGTAATATAAAATTCTGAGTTGAAGATAATCAGAGTATTAGTTTTCATATATGGTGTTTATTCAGTACGAGTAGGTCTAGACAGTATCCTGGCAGAGTCACTACAGGAACACAAGGATTTCTTCATTAGAAGTGAGCCTTAACAGTACCCTAGAAAAGTTACTTACTTCACCTCTTTACGCATGAAGCCTTTCTCTTCTTATAGGACTATGGTTAGGCAATTATTTATTTCATTGGGGCGGAAGAGGGATCCCAACTTATTGAGAGAAGAATATCTTTTTCCCTCAGAGAAGGTTATATATACCTCTGATGTTCATTTTATTTCTATTGATTCTCCCCTTTCCCTTCTACTCAATTGGATTAGTAAGAAGAACACCATTTAATTACAAAACTGAGTCAAGGAATGAAGATCATAGAATAGATACAGGCTTTATGGTTTGAATAAGGTTCTTTGTTTGAATGTGTCATATTTTACATTCAGGAATCATTGAATTTTAAGATATGTAAGCCTAATATAAAGAAGAGGATGAAAGATAAGCCAAGATTTTTCATTGTCACAATTTCCCATCCCAAGTTTTTCCACTTTGCATTTTCATCCAAGCAGGAGAATTTTCATGAAAATTATTATTAAAAAAAAGTATGGAAGACAATACAAAAGAGAAAGACAAAATAAAAATTAGAGTGGAAGCAAACCTTAACTTTAAAGAAGCATGGGAGAAAAATAAACCAAACACACCAAATGCAAGGACTAGTGCAGGGTGAAATTTAGGGCCATGCAATTCCACTAGAGATAAAATTTACCTAAACGTACTCCTAACCTAATGGGATAGAAATTCAGGGCTAATTGTAATGAAATTTCTAGTGTAGCTACCATAACCACTTCCAATCACTCCCAACCTGCAACATTCAAATAAGAAAGAGAATATTCTGAGAGGAATTTGATTTTGTATTCTTCGTAGGCCTTTCCAATATGGTGATAACTTGACATAACCATCAACTCACGCTGATGTGTCTCAACTATCCGACAAGCATTGAATCATGAAATGATAATTCGTGAAGATCATTTGATTGAAAAAATAAATCAATGTAAAACAAATATGACCATGTTGGTGAACATAAGATCCTCGATTCTCCATTGGTTCGTTGTGTATCTGATTAGACACCATGCTAGCACTATGAAAAATTTAGACATTCAAAACAATCATTGACATCACAAACTTAGGAAACCAATTAGGATACCAGGTTGGGGAAAGATTGGAAGAAAGGGTCAAATCAAACTAGGTATTCATAGCAACACAAGGGCTTTGATTTATTTAATGACTCGATAATTTTATATCATTCAAGAGGAGAGATTTTTCAAAAATTATGGTTAACCTCATAACATACACAAGAGGGATAAGAAGGTGTTCGTTCTCAAAAGTGTTTGAAAAATAGAAATCCTTCAATCTAGAATGACCTTCATCTTGATAATTAGGATGATAGGCTTTGAAACTTTGTAGATCCACAAAATATGTGCTCTCCAACCTTGGGTGTAGTGTAATGGATCCATACACGAAGGGAATAACCAAACAACAACCTTTCATCTTATCATAAATTTTATCTTGAAGATCGTGAATATCAACTTGAAAGTATTGAAAGTCATTTTAGAATGAACTCACAACTTGTGGAATACTATTATGGAAATAATCATGCATGAAAATTTGGATCAAACTTGGTTTGTATATCTCAACAACATTGTGAGAGCATCATATAACCATCAACAGGGATTGAAGTTCTTCAACTTCTTAACCATTCTCTGAACTTTCTAATGGCCGATCATTGAATTTAGGTGGCTTAGAAACATCAATAAGTAAATATGAACCAGTATCATTATATGTATAAATGAAAACGCTATCAATGTCACTAGTTCGATTAGACTTAAGATTAAAAATATCATATTCTTAAATGAGAGAAAACTTAGATACATTAATTGGAAAAATACCTTGATCATTTTGAGTTGTAACATATTCCTCTTGAAATATACAATATTTACAATTGAATAGATCATGAATAAAAGTTTCGAGTTCCTCATCCTTTTATCAGAAGACCACACCATTCCGTACCTAATTACAATTAAAGCTTTTAGTAAAAGGATCCAAATAATTAAGAAAATTTGTTGGTCTACCAGACCCATCCAACTCATTTAGGTACAATGAATAGTGTGCTAGAGGTGAGGAAAGGTGAAAATACTTGGGAGGAGAAACACCAGTTGTAACTAAATCATATTGAGCTTGTAATTATAATGGATCAACATGCATTTTGTGCTCCATGATATTATTTTCATCATCATAGTGATTGAAGAAAAGCATACCAATGTAACCTTCAGAATGATCTTGCTTTTTTTTCGACAAGGTATACCAAAGATTCAAAAGCGTGACAAATTATTTCTTCAAATTTAATATCTGAACATGCATGTCTCAAAGAAATTTCAAAATAGTCTAAATTAAAAAAGAATCCCATTCCATAAATGAATATTGAAAACTATGAAAAGAAGATGCTAAAGCGATACTGTTTAAATCCAATTGTTCAGAAGAAGGAAATATAGCATTTAATGGACTTTTATATCTATCACCACATGTTTTAATGGAAACAAGGATGCCATGGTGATGTTTTTCTAAAAGCTCAACTTGAATGAAGGATTTGGAATCATTCGAAGGTTATCAAGATTGCAAGATTAGTGATAGACCAAAAATACAAGATTGTCATCCGAAACAAGAGAAGAAACATGAAACATATATCCACCCCTTTTCTCCTCTATATATGAAATGAAACTACCTTCTTCTTGATTATCACTTGAAATAGTAGGTTGAACATCATTAATATTTGATGTAGGTGGATCAAATGAATCATGAAAAAGGTATCACGAGACATAGATAGTATAGGTTGAAAGGTATATCTTGAGGCTTTCAATTTTTCATTTGGATCAGATTCAAGATTGGACTTATGTGCACTAATATGATCTTGAAAAGCCAAGGGATCAACTTTCTCTTTAGGCTCCATGCCATTTTTGAACCAATCTAAGTTCTCCATAATGGTACCTATATCGTGGGAAAAGGGTGGAAGTTGAATGGAGGGATCAAAAATTTGATTTTCATATTTCCTAACTTTAACATCATCAATAGAAGGCACCCAAATTGGTACTAAAAAAGGGTGAGGAAAAACAACAAATCATAATATTAGGTTCCTCCTCACACATTTGGGGTGTATCATGATCAATATAAGTTGGTAGAGAAGAATCATTTGAGGGTTTGGATTCAAAATATTTCAAGAAAAGAAGAATCAAGCTCTAAAAATTTTCAGTGGTAGAATATGAACCAGTCACTCCCTTCGGAAATTCATAGAAAAGGTGAAGAAACTAATTAATAAAATTTTCTATAGATTCACCAGATTTCATTTTGAGAAGACCAATCCTATTACAGACATCTTGATAATCATACATGTCAATGACTTGATGAAGCTCCTTAAGGAATTGATCAAATGAATGAATGGAAGCAGATGGAAAATTCTAACACCACTTCTTAACTCGACCTTCAAGAGTGAGGGTGAATAATATAGAAACAATATATTCATAATCAATTTAGATTTACAGAAACCAAGAAAATTAGATATATGTTTGGCTATGAATGTACCACCCTCACTATAAAAACTGAATTGAGACAATTCATGAAACTATTCATTGGAGATGAAAATTTTACCAAGGATAGGTTAGAAAAGCACTCCAAGATTGTTATTTTGGAAAGAGCTATTTAAGATTCGAGATTAAAACTAGACTCAACAAGCACATATTATCATCTAGCCCTCTTTCTGGCAGCACCTATTGATGGTGTTGGAAATCTGTCAGCCAACACCATTATTATCATAATAGGTTATAAGAACATTCTTTGAAACAATAAAGTAAGCTGAAACAATGAGGCATATAATTGTGATGTATATAAGGTAATTTCATGGCAAGGAGAAAGAGAGTGAGCTTCTAGAAGAAAAGTATTAGTACTATTCTAAAAGAGACAGTTGAGAGCATAAGAGGATCGTTATTGAACTTGCAAAGTTGTTCACAAGACAACCATGATCATAAAACCAAATAAAACGTGCCTTGACAAGATAAGTACCAAAGCCACAAAAATAGTTAAATTTCCTTAGTACATGTGAAGAAAAACTTACTGAAAACATATAAATAATAGTCTTACTATATTCACGATACATGCGTGAGAATGTATTGGGTCAACAAGACTCATATATTATGTATAAGTGCCAAGATATACAGGTACAATGCTACCACACTAGCCCCAATAATGGAACATAAAGTCACCAGTTGCTCCTCCAAAGAAAGATCTTCTCTCCTTATGAAGAAGACAAGGTTGAAAGTTCCAATCCAAAAATTCATCTTTCTTGATTTATGATTGTATTTTTATAACAAATGAGGTGACCCTCCACCTCCCATTTGCCTTTTCATCTCCCTCATGACTCTATAGCTTCTACAATGTATTTTTGAATTCTTACACATTGCGTAGTTCGAGGAAGAAAGGAGGGGGATTGAGCCTTGCTAATACCCAATACTTAGTTCAAGGCTGAGTTAGGTCAAGTTGGTTAGACATTAAGCTTTTCAAGATGTGGTTATATGTGGGATCAGTAAGGTAGAAGTGAGACCAGGATTGAAATTATGAATGATAACACACACTCAGAAAAATTTATAACACAACATTCAATACTCACTACACAAGAGCAACATGATCCCCTCAATGTGATTGTAATACAACAACCTCCTCTAGGAGTGACACTCAGGATGTACTTTGTGATAACAGTGTCAACACTATTAAAATAATGCTCAAGACTTGGGAAATATGTTCAATGTCTTTCCTTGTGATGAATGGGGCACAATAGTGTAGGAGAAAACATCATAACTACCCCTTAATACTTTATATTTAACTCCATTAGACTAAGTGTGACACTTAAGATACAGTTTGCTACGAGAGTGACAACTCTAGTATGATGATGCATAAAACTTTATGAATGGGTCTAGTACATGTCTACATGGTAAATAGGACCAACTAGAATCAAAATTTCCTCTCGTAATGAACCACAACTCTGCTTTTACAATGTATGGCACTTACCATGCCAAAAGACAACACTTTCATAAGCGAACGAGATTGAAAGAGACACATGCCAGAGTGAAATAACATGAAATAACACTTAATGAAGTGAAAAAAAGTGAATTATTTAAAGATGAAAAGGACCCTTGAGAATGTGAAGGTGCACAAAAGCAAGAGTTGGAAAAACACACCAAAATAGAAGCACAATCACAACCAAAAGTGAGAAAATGTCAATGGAAGTGTGCACTGATTGTCAACATAGGTAAAAAAATTACATAGGAATTGTGATGTTGGATTGCGCTATGCATATTAATGATTGCATAAAATAATTTTCTCATGAACTTGTTATGGACTGAGCATGTGTGATCAAGTGACTCTGCCACTTAGAAAACAAGAAGAAAACTTAAACACTTAGCATAACATTAATCGATGATGAAGCGATTATGGAATAAAAGATAATTAGATCCTCAATAGGCTCCAAAATTCACATGTACGATTTGGAGGGTTTTTATCGCAGTGTCAACAAAAACACCACAACTTCTCTCTTGAACATACCTATCTGATGTTTTATAATTGTTTAACAATATAGGAATTGTTACTTAACTTCATTTACACATGTGTATGTCTACTAATTCTTAAAAACATATAATGCCTCATTATTATAGATCGTAAACTTCTGTATCTACTCACTATCGAACAGTTAGATGATATGACTCACTAATTAAGATGTGTTAATAAATAAGTCTTGCTAACACCTTTTTTCTTTCCTAGGTGCCGGACATATTAGTTCTAGTATATAAGGGTACCCCAACAATAATTCAATTACTATTTTTATGACTTAAATTACATAATGAAATTTATTTCAATTTACTCATGTCAGGGTTCTTTCACTTCTCTTTTCCTTGCCTCTATAACTTAGAAATTTTATTTTCTTCCTCATTTGGTAAGATTTTTTAATATGTTATTTTTTGCTGTAATTGAGCTCAGAGGCCATAGTATTGTAAAATATGCCTATAATACCAATTTTAAATACCTCTCGATAAAAATATATATCTTGAGTAACCCGCAATTCATTAACTAAACAGGTCAATTATTATTTATTACATGTTTATATGTCAACCAAATTTTGTCATTATTTCGATATTTGCATTTGATGTTTTCATTCTCTTCTTTTTATGATTGTGGATCCTATATATATATATATATCTATATATATATATATATATATATATATATATATATATATATATATATATATATATATATATATATATATATATATTACATAACTCGAGCCTTTATATAAATTCACATATAGTTACATGTACGGTTCTCCCCTCTACGTCTACTTTTTCATAATCATTGTAATGTTTAATTATAAAGTTTGAGTTATTCGATATTAGTGCTATTGTTGTGGAAGATTAATATTCTTGTGTGGAATTTTATTATTTATTCTAAATTGCATCTCCTGTTTTTTATTAACCATATGGTAATGGTAATGTTATAAAAATTTATCATAAGTTTATCGACATGTTAATTTCTAACTCTCCATATATATAAAGTTGTATAGAACTAAGGTCCCTCAAGATTATCTCCACCTTGGAATTAGTAAAATTATTCATACCAATAGTTTAGATACCTAGGGTTGAGATGTACAGTGATAGATGAGGCTTCGTGGTTACTAGAATAACTACCTCCCATCCCACAGTGTTACTCTGTCTCATTTAGACATTTTTGCTTCACAAGAGTGAGCTCTACAACTAAAATTCTTAATAATAATAGATTTCCCTAATCCACGATGGGCTGTATATCACCAAATAACTTTGAATTCAGAGGATTCCTTCTCACAATGTTGTTTTTTAGTTTTTAGGTTAACTATTATTTCTCTACAACCTCATTTTTGATGTTTGAACATAATACCCTCCCTCTTATGGTCTATGTGGCAGGTTAACTATCTCTAATGGTGATATGGCATATTTTTTTGGTGTATTTTTTGAATGAGATTATCACACAGAGGTGAAACCTTACCTTGAATTCAAAAATAGATACAATATGTCATGGTTCCATGTTCAACATGTGATTTGTTTCCACGACTCTATTTTGGTTAGATTACCCTTAGGTTCTTTGTACACAATTTCTTCAAATGATTATAATCCAATTGTTTATCATGCTAGGGTGAAAGAATCATGGTCATCCTCAAATATTATACTTACAGGTAAAACCTTACCCTGCTTTGGTTTTCCATGATTTATTTTCTGGCATAAACTTGACTTTATAATATAACTTTGTTTTGAAAAAAAGTAGGTTAGGTCTCGATATTTGCGAGAAAAGGTTAAAATTCATATGACCACCTTTATTACTCATACGATGACATTGGGTTCTAATAAAATCCATGCTTACATGCTTTATGGTGCTCTATTTTCTTGAGGAGATGAAGTTGGAATAAGGAAACAAGGTTTTAATTGAGTTTTCATGGAGCCATTATAGCTTATTTTCTTGTTGTATAAGTTAAATATTGTTGTATAAGTTAAATTATAAAAAAAAAATTGGCCAAGTCTTCAATACTCAACTGAAAGGTTGAATTATTGAACATTGGTTATATTTGACTCCCTATTGTATTTTGATTTTAACTGTTAGATATCTTGGAGACTGGTGTTCATTATTATCGTGTTTTAACTCAAGCTTGACCACTGAAATGATGGATACTTTTATACAACCTACTATCATTTGTAAATATGTGTTATATAATTTATTAGGTCTCTCATTTTTCCATATGAATTTGTATTTAAATTGCATTTGAACATTTTATTTTCACTAAATATGTTACTTGCCCAATTTTTCTTACAATGAATAGGTATTTTCTAAGAATTTATTGAATTTTGTATGTAATTGATAATTTTTATGACCCCTTTCTCTTGTTTATTTATTTACAAAGGGTCCTAGGCCTATTTATTTTGTTTACAAATTTTAAACCCGGTCTTAACTATTTCAAACAAAATTTATTCTTATATTTTGTAGCATCAAATAAATTATTGTATTTGTGCTAATTACATGTATAACACAACTGAGGTTTTACTCTTGGTCACAGATCTTAATATGCACAAATGAAAAATGATTACGAGTGGGGTAGGAAGTCAATGGTACTTGTCAGCAGGACTTTCCATGTGCCTTAGGCCGGTCCTATTAACTTAGAGACTAGGATTGTTAGAGTTCCAGGTGTTAGATAATGCCCCTATCTATTTAAGCCTAGATCTAACCTAAATCTATTTATAAACATTATATTTTCTTACCATTCCATATTTATTAGAAATAAAATCAAAAATTTACACAACATACAAAAAATAGATACATACATGTGTTACCCAGGTAAATCCCCTCTACAGACAGAGGCGATCCCACTAGCCCTAGGGTGGGTCTAGAAACAAGGAATCATGCTAGGGTGCAGGTTCCTAGATACTTGAATGAAAGATCATGCGATAAGATGGCCTACCCGTGGTCCAAAGTTATCATCGACGCCTGTAGTGATGATGAGATCCACTCGCTCCTGATCGAAGACAAGTCACAACCCTTCCACCTATCACGTTTGGACACCTACACAGAGATCAGAAAATGATAACCACATACCATATACTAATTCCATTCAAAATATACTAATCAGTCAGAGAATACTAACATATTGCATTTGATATAGACAAAACACAAGACGGGAACCAGAAAATAGTCACTTATATTAATAGGTAGAAAGAAGAGATACAACCATGATCTGACGTTGCAGTCTCCTCCAGCAGGGCTCGGGTGAAGCACGTCTCAAAGCTCGTTAGGGAATTTAGACAGGATAAGGGACCTCTCGATGGACGTCCTTCTTGATCTACCTTCTCAGTTATTCGACTATAGCTTAGTTCTCGAAGTTCAGAATTTCAGCTATATAATCCTCTTTTTTTAGCTAGCTTTCATGATGGGAGAAAGTTGATTTATATAGGGGACCAGAGGGAGAGGTTAGGATCCCTATAATCATGGAAGGGAGACCTATCTTCTAGGAGTGTCCCAAAAGAGGAGGAAACTACTACCTAAAGAGGGAGATTCGTGGCTCATCCAGTTAACCACTTCTTGTGACTCATCCCAGAGGTAGTTGAAGGAAAATTCCGCCTCTAGTTCGTTAAAAAAAATTCCAAAAAAGGCTGGTGTGGGCACAAAAAAGAGACCGAGTGCTAGCTGGCGCGGCCTCTAGTGTACATATTCCACATTGGCACAAGGGGTGAACTGGCTACCCGCGCCAATGCCAAAACATAGGCTTTTATGGGCTTTTAGAGAAAATTTTCTATTGGAGAAATGTTGTTCTTGTATAGGGGGATGTATGAAAGGTGCTTACAGAGGATGAAACTGCTCACAGGTCACAGGGAAGACCCTCCAATATGTGGGGCGAGGGATTGCAGGGACAGTGAAAAATTGTTGTGTAACAGATTCCCCCTAAAGCATGAGGTCCGAGAGAGAGGGAGGGGTGAAATGCTTTATGAGAACACGTTCGACCCAAACAATGTTGTCGAAAAACCTACAAGTACAAATAAAATTGATACATCTGATACATGACATGTGGTATGGGAACAATCATCCATAATAGAGTACATAACAATGAGATCCGTGGTATGGACACAACCATCCAGTAGTAGGGATCAAGAAATAGACTCAGGTATGGTCACATCCATCCAATCAAAGGAGTCATATAATAAGTCATAGTAATCCACAAAGAATCTGCAACCTAGATTTCATCAGACAAAACCCAGGGTCTTGCACTCCATCTCGACCTGAACAAAGTACAAATTCGAGCATGCGAATATGTGAGATGAATTCGAACATGAAAGAACATCGTCTGATTACCAGCCAATGATGAAAGATGTTAAGAGACGTGAGAGAAAACACCAGTAATGACAATGGATGTCAAGGTACGAAAGGTACAATCCACAGAATGTGAACAGTGATTTGACGTCGAACACCTGCAAAATTATTCGATCGAAGGCCAATGATGTGGACCTTGCGTCGAGTGCGAAGAACCTGTCATTGAGGCATGCTGGCTTCAAGGTACCTGAAGGGAGTCTCTACATAAAGTTCCTGGATAATGATCTGGAGTCGATAGGAAGTGATATTGGTTGAAAGTGGGACATAATGTTTCCCACATCAATGACACGAGACAGAGGAACATGATGTTTATGAATCAAGACCAACAGAGAATTAGAGGGAGGTTGAAAACTTCAGAGGTAAGCTTCTCTTGAACATATCGGTAGCACGACACTCGATTTGGTAGTATTTGACATCAAGGGATCTGAGGTCATGATGACATGGAAAAGAGCAGATGAGCGGTCAAAAGAGATTACCCAAACCCATGGAGGCAAATAGATAACGAGATGAGATTTCCCCAACCCGACATGAATGTAGACAGGTGCCATGTTCAAGAGCGACATACTGCCAACACGACTACAAACTGGTTCCATTTTCCCCTACCATTTCTAGGGAGTACCCCAATTATTTTTGAAAACAAGCTTGAAGGGGATAACATATGCTTGTGATGTAATTTTTTCCTTTGGAAAAATTCAACCTAGTACATTTTACGAGCCCTAGGAAGGAGGAACTTGAGTAACGTCATGATGATGGAGTCCGATGTGATCATGTTTTAACGAGTCTGAAAAAGGGAGAACTCGACATATTTTCATGTTTAGAGAGTTTGAAAAGAAAGCAGAAAAGAAAACTCCAGCAGTCCCTTTTCGTAAATAGTCTCACAGATCTGAGAAGGTAGAAAACTGTGTCTAAGAGAACCTCTTAGTTGAGATTGGCTAAGGTATTCCTTTTTCGTAAATAATATATCCTAGCCCGAAAAAGGGGTAAATGTATACTGGGTAGATATCGTTTCGCAGCCAAATTAACGAGTTCAAAATGACAAGCGACTTGGCGATATTTTCACTTTTAGAGAGTCAGAAAAGAGCTGAAAGGTGACTCTAGTAGTGAATTTTCCATGCTTTTACCGAGTACAAAAAAGTATAAAATACAACTCGTTTCTTCTTCATAACCATGTGAAAACTTGTCGCTACACAAAAAGATGTGTGTAAAACATATTGCTCAAAAACTAATATGAAAATATATCGACAAATATGTTTTAAAAGCTATTTCAGGATTTCAAAAAGTTATAAAGGACCATAAGTGGTAAATAATATTTACTTTTAACTTTTACCTCTTGGAAAAGCAACAGTGACCCGTTTCCTTTGCGATCTTTAGGCGGCGATTGTGAACAATCTAGTGGACCAATCTGGATTCCATCTGTTTCACGTAAGAGCCGACACCATTTGCTATCTTTTGAGCTATATTTCATTGCATTTAATTTTCATTTGGGATCCCTTAGGGGAGGATTAGTAAAATATAGGGCATCACGGTTGGCGTGGGTTTTAGGCACAAACCTGTGCCAATCAACCCTTTTTTATGTAGAGGTTGCGCCAAGTGGTGTGACTATTAAGCGCGCAACCCAAAATTCGCTTTAAATTCAAGAAAATGTAACCAATTGATTGCAAATTTTACTACCCAAGAGGGCTTACAATGTTCCTATGATCAATTCATGCAGGTACAAAGCAAGGAAAGATGGTAATCGAGTGGAAAGAGAGCAAACATAGTTAGGAGGATGAACAAGCCATGGAAAATGAGAAAAACATGAATGCCCTCAGGAATTGTGGGCTCAAGAAGTTCTTCCTCATACCATGTCTTTGGGCTTAGCCTAAATTACTTTAGTATATAATAAGAATTTGGGATGAAGATCGGGAAAATTTCGTACTTTGGGATCAAGAGCTTGAACTCAAAGTATATGATGTGTATTTCATCACTGGGTTGTCACGTAGGGGTGCAGTCCCTATCTTCACTGGTACTCGGAATTCCGGGGAAAGCATGGCAATGGTAATTGACAAGGTGTGCCATGGGGCACAAAAACGAACATGGAGTGGCAAAGTGGATATCCAAACCATCCATGATCTGGCATTAAGAGTAGTGCTGCACACTATCATGCATGTTGTGGGATTGCAGGCACCACATGAGGCCACGAAGACATAACTTCTTCTTGCTTTAGAGTGTATGAACCTGACTCTATTCAACTGGGTCGAGGCCGTGACTATCAACATAAAATGGCAACTCACTAAGTGCAAGAAGACCAAACTAAATTAGTTTGGGTATGGATCGATTCTGGTATAGTTCTTCTTGGAGCGATTACCCATATTCCAGCGTCAGGAGGTTATAGTCCCAGTGCCACCACCCAACAAGCCATGGATGGCCCGATGGGCGACACTCATGCCTAGAGTAGGGGGTGGCCAACAGATGTCCTAATGGCTAGAGTTTTTGATTGGCTCCGATGACAGCTGATTTTCGTGGAGGATTGGCCCTATGCCAGCACAGACCTTACCGGAGACCCAGACCTCCCACTCCCGGAGGGAGAGGATTGGGATGAAGAACTTGGTAAGAATCATTTTTTATTTTCACAAGTTTATAATTATATATATATATATATATATATATATATGCATGTTTTGACATTTATCCTTATATGTATGCAGATGTTGGCCCAGAGCATCCTACGGGTATGTCACCAGTAGCGAGGTGAATTCCTCGTGATTTAGGACCTCTTGGTGAGGGTGGCGAGGAGGAGATAGTGTAGAACCTGGAGGGGATCACCTGTGGGGTCCTAGACTATCCTCACTTGGATGATGTACCTCGGGCCTATCAGAGGAACACTGTAGGAGTGCTGAGTCGTATCCACTGCTTACTGAGGTGGTTAGTATGGGAGGTGACGTGCTGTCATGAGCACCATGCCGATTAGGAACTTAGGATTTATTTCTGCACATTTTTGAGAGACATGTCGTCTCACGATGTAACTGAAATAGACGAATATTATTTTTTGGGTTTTATGATGCAGACGTTGCAAACAAAACGATATATATATATCAATCTATTTTCTACATGGGTCTATTTACATTTGATGATGTTTTTATAAATTGTGCAAATGTCTATCTATCACAATGTTAGCTATTGCATCTATTAATGTATTCATTTGTCTTAGTATATGTTGATATGTAATAAAATCAAAATTTCCTTCAAGTAAACAAATACACAAGTAAAATCTCAAAATGCATGGGTTTCAAATCGAATAATGACCATTCAGTTGAAGAACAAGAAGTTGCGAATCCAACTTCACAAGCAATGTGCAAATGCCAGGGTTGACTGCCTCAGTTAATAGTTCCAAAAAAACACTATATTCAGCGACATTGTTTCTAGCTGGTCTTAGAAAAATACCTTGTAAGTTAATCAATTCACCAACAGGATCATAAATTAGCCAGGTCGCCAGGACAAGTTCTTGGTACTACAGGAAGCACCATCCGTGAAACCGACATAAGGGTAAATAGACATCTACATAGCAAACAAGACCCAATAAGCAGAAAAAAAACTCACAAAGCACATCAAACCAAAGCATGCACAAAAAATGAAAAAATCACCTATGCACACATATCACGCATGAATGACTGAAGCATAATATTTTTTTAGGTACAACCCATTTCTGGGTTGCGATAAAGGATAACCTTCATAGTCAATAAGCTCATAAGCCCCATTCTGTAACACATGTTTGACGATGTAGGGCCCATGCCACATGGGTTGGAATTTTCCTACCCCCAGCTTGTCATGAGCTTGGTCGTACAGGAGAACGAGATCACCTTCAATAAAAGAATGAGGAGAAACTGTTTGGTCAAAATGGGCTTTGACTTGATTTTTCTGTGCTTCGATGACCAAGGTAGCTAAGTGACGAGTTTCTTCCAATATCTCTAAGTAGAGAAGATGTTCATCTTCAGGTGAAGTATTAGGTTGTAATTCCACAACTAATTTAAGTGAAGGGATTTCACATTCAATCGAAAGTGTGGCTTCCAGACTGTATACCAACTGAAATGGGGTAAATCTGGTTACACTCTTGTTCAACGTTCGGTAAGCCTATAGATATAAAAACAACATGAGATGCCAATTTGATTTGTGGATCCTGATTGTTCCTTGAAGAATTGTAACAAGGACTTTGTTTACAACTTCAACTTGGCCATTAGCTTGAGGATAATAAGGCGTTGAGCTATCGTGATGCAGATCCAACTTAGACGTCACCTCTACCATCATATAATCCCGAAAATGAGAACCATGTTTGGTAATGATGGCTTGAGGGACACCAAACTGAGCAATAACGTGATTGAATATGAACTGTGCCACTGTCTTACCGTCCGCAGCTAGCATAGGCATTGCTTCGGCCCATTTTGTAAAATAATTGACAACGACAATAATATAGGCATGCCCCCCAGCCGAACGAGGATTAGACATCATAAAATCTATGCCCCATTTTGCAAAAGGACCAACAGTAATGATAGGGTGTAAAGGAACATGCGGTGCACACATCTTGCATTGATAAATCTGGCACGCATGGAATTTGCATACTAATCTCATTTTTTGTTGATGTGTATAGGAAATTCAAATTTATATAGATATTTTTATTTTTTATTTTATAGGCCATTACGTTCCCTTCCTAATAAATTTTCATATTATTGAAATTGACTCTAACCTTTCTCACTTTATACTTACTAAATTTGGTGTAAATATGTTACCTTTATGAGTGGGAGCATCACTGTTTTGAAGTGATTCCATGTTTATTTGTGTCTTGGAGTAATCAATATATTATCATGTCACTTTCAACTTAAAAGTTTCAATTATGTTTATTACTTCACTATTTCATAAGCTATTATAAATTTTTTATCACAACTTACCTCCATTTTGTTGATTATTAAACAAGAATTTATTTGGAAATTCTACTACATTTCTTAATTACATGAATTTTCATTTTTTTTTAAGAAAACTTATTGGTGTCGCTCCATATCCCAGTTCTTGACTCATTATTGATAACTTCTTTAGTAAAAAATTTGCTTCGTTCAATTTACATACACCAATGTTCTAATGATCTAAAGATCAATTATTACGATTTATTTTACTCAAGGAGGTCAAAAATATTTCTCTTTAAAAATATAATAGCTTTAATATGCGAGAATATCTTACTACACACAAGAAACCTTATAATTTTAAAACGTTATCAAATTGTATTAACTTATAGACATTCCTCCATGTTAATGGTTTGTTCCTACGATTCTATTGTTGTAACTAGTCTTTTTGTGGCTCTTTTCACAAAGACACTTCCTAAAGAGAAAGTTCATTAATTCCCTTACTAGTTTTTTTTTCATCAGTCATGAGATCCATGCTTACTTGTACCAATGAATTATTATTGCATTGGACTTATTTATACCTAAGTTATATTCTGGAAATATAGCCTTTTATTTTTATTTTCATTATTTTTGATATCTACAAAAATTATCATTAAGTATGCCCAAATGACTTCTTTGGGTGTACCTATAGACCATATATTTTACTTTATGTATTACAGGGTTATTGATCCTGTAATACACTTTATTTTGCATATATTCTCTATTTTTTTTTTAATGTTGGGTTTGCAATATTTTTCTTAAAGAATATAATGCACTTATTATTTTTAGTGTTTCACATTGTTGTTATAGCCTCTTTTCTTTTTTGGCTTGCTTCCCATACATGGGTAAGATTACTCTTCTATTAATTCTAAAATTTTATTTTTACCATCGACGATTTCCTTCATTCACTCTCTCAGCAAAGCTCTTGGTTAGCATCCAGTATATGTGCAAGGAGGTAGTTTTTATCAATCAAGTAATTAATTTTCAAATGTATCTAGTGTAATAATTAAATATTACTTACATTGGCACTGATATTACCTTTTAAGATTTTTTCATACATGTCTCCTTCTTCAACAATCTATACTATATGTTTAACATAATACATATTTATTAATATTGATCTTATAAATTATGTATTGAAATATTTTTTTGTGCAAATTAACAAAAGGGTCTCGCAACTATTAACAGAAAATCATCATGTAGATAATTGTATAATTTCTACGGTGATTTCATATACGGTTATTGAAGGTGTTGTCAATTCGTCAACCAAGGGGGTCTCCCCAATTTAAATTCCCAATTAGAGCTCACATCATTTAGAGAATGAGCCCAAATAAAAAATATGGTCAATTTCCATTGCCTTAGGTATTTTCCTTGGCTCACATAATTAACATAGGATGTTATAAAAAAATTACTTGAAACAAGAATGTAAGGTGACAGTTTGAGGCATACAATTGTGATTTATATAAGGTACTTTCACGGAGAAAGAGAGATAGGATTTAGAAGAAAATTAATATAATTATCCTAAAAGAGACACAAAATAGCATATGAGGATCATTAGTTAACTTGTAAATTAGTTCAAAAGACAACCATGATCATAAAGCCAAATACAAAACACCTTCAACAAGATAAGTACCAAATCCACCAAAATAGTTCAATTTCCTTAGTACATCTAATACCAAATACATATAAAGAATAGTATTAATATGTTCATGATACATGCATGAAAATGTGTTGTCTCATCGAGCTTCATATATTAAGTGGAAGTGGCAATATAGACAAGTATAGTGTTGCCACACTAGCCCCAATAGTGGAACATTAAGTCACCACTTGCTCCTCCAAAGAAATATCTTCTGCCATATGCCAATGCTAGAGAAGGAAAGGTGAAAAATTCCAGTCCCAAAAGTCCTTTTCTTATGTTGTGAAGGTGTTTTATAAAAAATGAGATGAATATTCACCTGCCATATGAATCTTGATCTCCCTCATGAATCTAGAGCTTCAACAATGACTTTTAAAATTGTTACATTAACTTTGAGATTATATATGACTTGTAAAAAAAATTAGTGACTCTTCATATTACATGTGACACTGTTCCTATTTCACACATTTTACATTTTCTCATTTTGAGAAATTACACAATTACTTTCCACAAATGATGTGGTAAGACATTATACCCTATGTGACTCTTCAGATGACTCTTGAAAATGATGGCATGGAACTTCATGATGATGTGGCATTGCCAATATGCCGATTTTGCTACTTTATTTGCATTTTCTTAATGAATCTTGCATGTGTCTCATATACATCCTCTAAGGGGTTGATTGATATGGAGTCTTTATGTGATTTAGGTATTTTATCTTCTATGGTAAGCTAGTGTACCTTCATCTTCTTACTCAATGACTTCTTCATGGTTCCAAATTCAGAGTGTCTTTTAGCATAGTCCCCTTCTCTTCGTCTATAAGCATCAACCTGTAAAGTTAAGGTACAGTGATAAAAAAATTGGGGTGTAGGTGCTAAGGAGAGATGGTTATCTTCTCTCAATAATTTCTTTCACCAAGGGACTCTACTTTCGTTTCTTCTTTCAAATTCATTTATCAATTTCATGGAAATTTATTAATGAATACCTTAGTCAGATCTTATACAAACAGCCAAATAATAAGACCTTTATTATTTTAAATAAAATACCCAAAACTGTATCTCCCATTGAAATCATTTAACTATAACCTGAACCCCCTTTCAAAATATAGGATAAAATATAGGAACTGACGCTCATATCCTTTATTAAACAAACATCCAAGTTTTTAACATAATATAGTGAAACACATTAAATCTCTGACATATGCCTTTAGCAGCACTTAAGTCTTCTGGGCCCACAAACCCAATGTATTAAATAAATATTCAATAATGTTAGAACTGTTGGGCCATACCTTGAGTTATCCCTCATGCAACTTTCCTTTGTGAAAACCCTTGGATCTGCTTCCCTCATGATCGGACAAGAATCACACTTTTTTGCGAATAGAACTTTAAAGCCCAAAAAAAATGTGAAATGGGTGGTATTGCATCATCGACGTGGCAATTTATAACTGGATTGGGTTTTTATTTAAAAAACCGCTCCTAGCCAAAACAAATTGTGAAACCAGTGGTATCTCCTCACAAAACCGATGGCTTCTAAATTTGGTATTGGAGTAGTGTTCGACTCAGAATTTCACAACATTTTATTTCATTTATTCACTTTGTCTTCCCTGCGTTAACACTGTGGTTCGGTCTCTACTTTATCGCTCCACCAACATAAGTTCTATCACGATGAGGCGCTCTAAGAAAACAAGGATTAATGCTTTAGACAGAGTTTCACTAATATTTAAATAAACAGAGTTTGGCTATAGTTTATCTCTTCTAACATAGCCCCTATTCAACCTTCCCGAAAATTCCTATGCAGAGTGAACACAGTCAATTCATTCACCGAGAATATGAACTCAAGGGCAGACAGAGATAAACACAGAATTGGCTCTCATTCAGGTTATACACAGAAAGCGTAGATTCAACATCATACAGGAAATATACGCCTTTACACAGAGACTGAGTACATTAATTACAATTCATCCAACACACAGATAGCCAATGAGCTTAAAATTTATTCAATAGAGAACAATGCTTCTCAATTTAGTCTTTCACTGCCAAATCCCCCCCTTTACTCTATATCAGGGGTTACATTTTATAGATTATTACATGACTGTTTGGCTCCTCATTGAGGACCAGTTTTATTAATAACATAGAAAGCCTAATTACATAATATTACTATAATACTATCAAGAGAAACTGAATAGATAGACACAAATCAAATTGTTCGGCTTCTTCAGTTATTAAACTAACCCTATCTACCTTAAGTGTAACTACCAGCTAAGGTATTGACACCTGTGCTAGTACATTTCCTTGAAAAAATTTGAACTCTTCTAGCCACAACATGTGGAAAATTCTCTCACATTGCTGGCTAGTGTCCAATGCCCGTGCATCAGACTCTCGAGGGAAATTTTCTTCATGGACTCTTGTCCATGAGCTCTTTCACAGAACTTCCTAGCTTTTGCAACATAAATTATGTCATCCAAGTGGAATATTCATTTGGTTGGTCCTTCCACTTGATCAAATACTAGAAATATTCTTGTCCTCTAGTCCTTTTGAACACATTCTTCTCCAAGATCTTTTCTGGCTGTAATGGTTGTGCTGGAGGTAACTATTTTACCCACTCAATCTGCTCTTTATCTGCTGGTCCTTATTTGTGCCATCATCTTCATACTTGTATAAATCTGCAACATTAAATATTGGAGATATCCGAACATCAGGAGGCAATTAAATTTCATAAGCATTAGAAGAAAATTTTCTCAATATCTTGCATGGTCCTATCTTCTTGAACTTAAATTTGTTATAGTGCTTCTTTGGAAATCTTTCCTTTCTCAAGTGTGCCAAAACCAAATCTCCAACTTCAAAATTGACTTCTCTTCTGCTCAAATCTGCCCTTCCTTTGTACTTGATGTTGTTGCCTTGTAGCTTATATTTTACCTGCTCATGTATTGCTTGGATCTCTGAAGAAAATTCTTCTCCATCAGCACTCCTCAACTCTGCCTTTCCCAAGTTTCTCAGTTCAGATATTCCTCTAAGGTACATTTCATAAACAATATGGAATGGGCTTTGTCCTATACTTCTGTTAGGTGAATCATTGTATGCATACTATGATTGTGGCATAATATGATCCCACTGCTTGGGATGCTCTCCTGCAACACTCCTCAAAAGATTTCCCAGACTTCTATTTACTACCTCAGTTTGTCCATTAGTCTGAGGATGATAAGGTGAGATGAAACTTAGTTTAGTACCAAGCTTCTTCCATAGTTTCCTCCAAAAATGATCCACAAATCTATTATCTCTATCAGAAACAATACTCTTGGGCAACCCATGCAATCTAACAACTTATTTGAAAAACAAATCAGCAACACGGGTGGCATCACTGGTTTTATAACATGGGATAAAATGTGCCATCTTGGAAAATCTGTCAACTACAAAAAAGATTGCATCATTCCCTCTCTGTGTCTTGGGAAATCCTAAAAAAAAATCCATACTCACCATATCCCAAGGCTTGTTTGGAATAGGCAATGGAATGTACAATTTTGCATTCTGGCTTCTCCCCTTTGCATATTGACAAATTTTACAGTTATTCACAAATGTTTCCACCTCAGTTCTCATATTGGGCCAATAATAAAAATGACTCAACTGCTCATAATTTTTATCAGTACCAAAATGTCCAGCAAGTCCACCACCATGCTTTTCTTTGATTAAATTCTCCCTCATGGAACAATTTGGTACACACGATTGATTTCTTGTGAATAATAAGCCCTCTTGCAAGAAATAATCCAACCACTGACTCCTATCTATCAAAATAGGGTTACAACATGCGTTAAATGCTTCCTTGAAATCTGAATCTGTATTTTAAAGCTCCTTAAGAAAATCAAATCCTACCACTTCAAATTGGTTTTCTTGAACAAGCATGTTTCTCCTACTCAAAGCATCAAATACCTTATTTGATTGGCCACTTATATGCTTCAAAACAAAATTAAAACTCTGGAGATATTCAATACATTTGGCATGTTTATGATTCAATTTAGGCTACTGAATAATATATTTTAAAGCATGATTATCTGAGTATAACAAAAATTCCTTAGACATTAAATAATGCCTCCACTTCTTCAATGCCTGCACAACTGCATAAAATTATTTTTCATAAGAGGAATAATTTCTTCTTGTCTCATTCACCTTCTCACTGAAGTATGATACAGGCCTATCATCTTCACTCAACACGGCTCCAATAGCTTCTCCACTAGCATCACACTTCACTTGAAATGGTTTATTAAAATCAGGCAAAACTAGAACATGATTTTCAGTTATCTTCTATTTCAAAAGCTTAAAATTATTTTATGCTTCAGCAGTCCATTTGAATGGTTGTTTGTTCTTATTTATTGTTTCAATGATGGGTGCATTAATCTTGCTAAAATTCCTTATGAATTTTCTGTAAAAACTAGCAATTCCATGGAAAATTATTACCTCAAAAACACTTCTTGATGAAGGCCACTCCAGAATTGCCTTGACCTTTTCTGGATCCATCTTCAGTCCTTCAGCAGAAACAACAAAAACTAGATATACCAGCTCTTCTTTCATGAATGAACACTTCTTTAAATTTATCAGCAGCTTGTCTTGATGTAATTTATTCAAGACATAATTAAGATGCCTTAAATGTTCTTCCTTTTCTTTACTGAAAACTAATATGTCATCAAGATATACTATTACAAATTTACCAATAAATTCTTTTAACACTTCATTAATGAGCCTCATAATAGAACTAGGTGCATTTGATAACCCAAAAGGCATTACCAACCACTCATACAGTCCTTCATTTGTTTTAAAGGCTGTTTTCCATTCATCACCCTCCTTTATCCTAATCTGATGATATCCACTTTTCAAATCTAATTTTGAAAAATATTTTGCTCAACTCAAACATTCCATTAAATCTTCAATCCTAGGTAAAGGAAATCTATACCTGATTGTTATCTTGTTTATGGCTCTTGAATCAGTGCACATTCTCCAACCTCCATCTTTCTTTGGGCTCAACACTGCAGGTACTGTAAATGGACTCAAGCTCTCTCTCATCAGACCTTTTTCAACCACTTCCCGCACTTGTTTTATGATTTCTTCATTCTCTGTGGGAGTCATTCTGTAGGTTGCTTTGTTTGGTAGATTTTATCCTGGAATCAAATCAATATGATGCCTAATTTTCCTTACAGGTGGAAATTCATCAGGAAAATCATCCAGAACAATATCACAATAATTGTTTAGCATTTCTTGGATTTCAATTGGTAAATCAGAAATTTGTGTGGAAGTAAGTACTACTTTAGGTTTTCAAGCTAAAGAAAAATTTACCTCTTCATCTTCAATCTATTGTAAGTACCCTTTCCCACTCAGCAACAAAGTCTTTGGATCAAACTTTCTGCTTGATGGTTCTCCTTCCTCCATAGGTATCAATGTGTGATGCACTCCATCCTTAAAGAACTTGTAAGTGTTCTTCTTACCATCATGTACTGTTGCTCTGTCATAATGCCAAGGTATGCCTAGCAGTATGTGACACGCATCCATAGGCATCACATCACACATGACCTTGTCTTTGCAGCTGCCCATCTGCAATTCTATCTCACATTGCTCCTTCACAATCAGCTGGTGTCCTTTATGAAGCCATGACACCTTGTAGGGTGTTGGGTGTTCCCTTGTCTTCAATTTTAGTTCCTCTATCACCTCTGTAGACACCAAATTGTATGTGCTGCAACTATCAATGACCAATTGACAGAATTTCCCTTGGAATTTGCAGACACTTCTGAACAAAGTCTTCCTTTGGGATGGTTCAGAAACTTCTTTTTTCTGCTTCAGCAGAACCTTATTGACCACCAAAGATTCTCCCTTCTCTGGCAGAATTGCTTCTTCTGTTTCAGACAACCTTGCTGCCTCTTCTCCAACCTAAGCAACAATTGCATTTCTGTGACCGATACACATATTCTCTGGGCACTCATAGTGTTTATGTCCCAATTGGTGACATCTGTAACACCTTACTTCTCTTCCTTTACCTATGCCTCCTCTTCCTCTGTAGGAACCCCTTTTTCCCGTTGCATCACCCTCTGTGGATGCATTATGAGGTGAGCTACCGCTACCTCCATCCTTTGGTGCTGTAGAACTTCCTCTACCACCTTGAATTCCCTTTCCTTTGAAATTATCTCTTCCTCTGGCAGACTGCTTTTTCAAGAGTTTCTCTTTAGCTTTCAAGGCCATTTGATAAGCCTCTTCAACTATCGTAGGAGACATAATACCTATCTCATCCTAGATATCCAACTTGAGACCATTCAAATACCTGGCAACCTTCTCTGTTGTGTCCTGGATTTGTCCAGATCTTATACTCACTTTATAAAACTCTTCTATGTATTCTTTCACTGTCAGCAATCTATATCTAAGATTCTGCATTTCTGTAAATAATGTAAGCTGATAATCACTAGGCAAGAACTTACCTCTTAGCTTTGCCACCATTTTGGTCCAACTCTTGATTGGCTGTTTACCAACTCTCCTTCTCTCTGCTTGCACTCCATCACACCAAAGTGTAGCCCGTCCCTTCAATTTTGTCACTGCAAACTTGAACCTTTTGTCTTCACCCATTTCTTCATAATAAAAGCACGTGTTCATCTCATTAATCCAGTCTATCATCTCTTCTGGATTCAATCCTCCTGCAAAGCTCGACACTTCAAGTGCGGGCTTGGTTGTAGACCCCAGAACTGATTTAAGGAGTCTAAGCTCAGGAGGAATCTCAACATTCTCTGTTGCCTATTCTTCAGTTTCAAGTTCACTGACATCTTCAGGATCTCTTGGGTGTCCTAATTCCATTGCTTCCAATCTGGCTTGGACCCGCTGGAAGGTCTCCAATACTTCTGCATTGGAAACTGGCTTGCCTCTTCTCCTAGTAGCACCTCTCGCAACTCGGACAGACATGCTGGAATTCTTCTTCTAGCTTTGGAAGTCGGTTTAGTCTCTGCAAAATGTCTTAAAATATGCTATGATACCACAAATGATAGAAAAATTGGGGTGCAGGTGCTAAGGAGAGTTGGTTATCTTCTCTCAATAATTTCTTTCACCAAGGGAGTCTACTTTAATTTTTTCTTTCAAATTCATTTATCAATTTCATGGAAATTCATTAATGAATACCTTATTCAGATCTTATACAAACACCTGAATAATAAAACCTTTGGTATTTTAAATAAAATACCCGAAACTATATCTCCCTTTGAAAGCGTTTAACTATAACTTGAACCCCCTTTCGAAATACAACATTAAAATATAGGAACCGACGCTCATAACCTTTATTAAACAAACATCCAAGTTTTTAACATAATATAGTGAAACACATTAAATATCTGACATATTCCTTTAGCATCACTTAAGTCTTCCAGGCCCACAAAACCTATGTATTAAATAAATATTCAATAATGTTAAAACCGTTGGGCCATACCTTGAGTTATCCCTCGTGCAACTTGCTTTTTCAAAAACCCTTCGATTTGCTTCCCTCACGATCGGACACAAATCGCACTTTTTTGTGAACAAAACTTTGAAGCCCAAACAAAATGCGAAATGGGTGGTATTGCATCATCGACGTGGAAATTTCTAATTGGATCGGGTTTTTATTTAAAAAACCGCTCCTGGCCAAAACAAATTGCGAAACCAGTGGTATCTCCTCACAAAACCGCTAGCTTGTAAATCTGGTATTGGAACAGTGTTCGACTCAGAATTTCACAAAATTTTACTGCATTTCTTCACCTCGTCTTCCCCGCGTTAACACTGTGGTTCTGTCTCTACTTTATCGCTCCACCAAGAGAACTTATATTATGACGAGGCTCTCTAAGAAAAAAAGGATTAATGCTTTAGATAGATTTTCGCTATTCTTTAAATAAACAAAGTATGGCTATAGTTTCGCTCTTCTAACAGAGCCCCTATTCAACCTTCCCCAAACTTCCTATGCAGAACGAACAAATTCAATTCATTCACCGAGAATATGAATTCAAGGGCAGATAGAGATAAACACAAAATTGGCTCTCATTCAGGTTATACACAGAAAGCGTAGATTCAACATCATACAAGAAATATGCACCTTTACATAGAGACTGATTACGTTAATTACAATTCATCCAACATAGAGATAGCCAATGAGCCTAAAATTTATTCAACAAAGAACAATGCTTCTCAATTCAGTATTTCACTGCCAAATCCCCCGCTTTACTCTATATCAGGGGTTACATTTTATAGATTATTACATGACTGTTCGGCTTCTCATTGAGGATTGGTTTTATTAATAAAATAAAAAGGCTAATTACATAATATTACTATAATCCTATCAACAGAAATTGAACATATAGACATGAATCAAACTATTCAGCTTCTTCAGTTATTAAACTAACCCTATCTACCTTAACTGTAACTGCCTGCTAAGGTATTGACACCTTTGTTGGTACATTTCCTTGAACAAATTCGAACTCTTCTAGCCAAAACATGAGGAAAATTCTCTCACATTGCTGGCTAGTGTCGAATGCCCCTGCATCATATAGTACCTACAATGGAAATCCACTCATGAAAAGATGACATGAAGCCAGGAATATCCTAGTATTACTTGCTTTATGAAAGCCACTATTTTACCTGGAATTGGGTAGTGAACCAAGAGGCAATATTAGGGGTTATGCAATGTGCAATTAGAGAGGTTAGGATTGAGGGAATGAGGCTTGAGATTGCATAATGCATAGTTAAAGAAGCTTGGGAAGGAATATTCCACAGTTGGGGAGCTCAATAAGGAAAGCTTGAGCCTTCATACTGGGTAAGGCATAGTCTAGGAGAGAGACAAGGGTGGTAGATTCTGTAGTTTCACAACATGGGAAGTTAGGAGGATAGCTTGAAGCTTTCCACTATGCAATGTGCAGAATGAGATTGACTGGAATGGTAATCTGCCTAGTTTTTGAGGTCAAAAGGGTGAACATGAGCACTAAAATAATGTAATGGGAAGTTTTTGGACGAAATAACTATGAATTGTGTAGTTCGAGGAGGAAATGGTGGAGATTGAGCCTTACTAATACGCAATGCAGAATTCAAGGAGGCTGAGTTGGATAAAGTTGATTGGGCATAAATATTTTCAACATGTGGATACATGTGAGATCAATAAGGTATAAATGAGACTATGATTGAACTTATGAATGATCACACAGAATTTGAAAAATTGACAACACAACATTGAACACTCAGTACACAAGAACAACATGATCCCTTCAATGTGACAGTAATACAACAACCTCCTCCAAGTGTGGCATTTAAGTTGTACTTCTAGATGATAATGATGATACTAGTAAAATACTGACCAATACATTGGGAATATATATGATGTATTTCCTTATGATGAATGGGACACAATAGTGCATTAGAACACACCAAAACTATCATTTAGTAATGTACAATTGACTCCCTTCGACTAGGTGTGATGCTTAAGATATACTTTGCGATGATAGTGATGACACTAGTATGACAATGGATAAAAATTTGGGAATTAGTTTAGTGAATTTATACATGGTAAATAGGATCCATTGGTATCAAAATTTTGTTTCAAAAATAATCGAAACTCTTCTTTTACAGTGTGTGACACTTTCCATACCAAAAGACAACACTTGCAACAGAAGATAAAAGTGCAAACGAAAATTGCAAATGCAGACAACATTGAAAGAAAAACATGTGAGAGAAAATATAACATGAAAAGGACGCTTATTAAATTTAAAAAAAGAAAAATGGAAAGTCGTAAATATGAAAGTGACACTTGCGAATGAGAAGGTGCGCAAAAGTGACAATTGAAAAAACTCACCGAAATAGAAACATAATTGCAACCAAATGTGAGAGAATGTCAATGGAATTATGCATAGACTATCGACATAGGATGAAAATTTCAAAGTAACTTCTTCATGGATGTTACTATTCCTATTCAATATTTCATAAAATAAAGTCCTCGTGAACTTGTTACATACTAAACATTTGTGAAAAAGTGACTTTTCCACTTAGAAATTGAGAGGAAAGCTCAAACACTTAGCATAACATTAATCGACCATGAAGAGACTATGAAATAATAAATTGTTAGATCCTCAATAGGCTCCATATTTCATGTGTAGGAAAAATTTTGGAGGGTGTTGATCGTAGCATCAACACTTCGTAATACACTAGTAGAACTCCAACTTATCTGTTCAGGTTTTATCCTTGACTGAAAAGTCTCAGTCTCTCAAGGCGTATTGATTCATTACATGGATTATCTTGGCTTTCTCATTTGATTTGGTTATGGACATAGGCCTCCTTATTCCTTTTTTTGGCTAACCACATTCACAAATGTTGCTAAATCATAATTGTTTCGATTCAAGAAAAGGGTAATATAAAATTCTGAGCTGAATATAATCAGATTATTAGTTTTCATATATGGTGTTTATTCACTACGAGTAGGTCTAGATAGTATCCTAGTAGAGTCACTATAGGAACACAAGGATTGCTTCATTAGAAGTGAGCCTTAACAGTACCCTGGAAAAGTTACTTACTTTACCTCTCTATGCAGGAAGCCTTTCTCTTCTTATAGGACTGTGGTTAGGCAATTATTTATTTCATTATGGCCAAAGAGGGATCCCAACTTATTGAGAGAAGAATATTTTTTTCCCTCAAAGAAGGTTATATATACCTCTGATGTTCATTTTCTTTCTAGCGATTCTCCCCTTTCCCTTCTACTCAATTGGATTAACAAGAAGAACACCATTCAATTACAAAATCGAGTTAAGGAATGAAGATCACAGAATAGATACCAGCTTTATGGTTTTACTAAGGATCTTTGTTTGAATGTGTCATATTTTACATTCAAGAATCAGTGAATTTTAATATGTGTAAGCCTAATATAAAGAAGAGGATGAAAGATAAGGCAAGGTTTTTCATTGTCACAATTTCGCTTCCCAAGTTTTTCCAGATTGTATTTTCATCCAAGAAGGATAATTTTCATGAAAATTATTATTAAAAAAAAGTAAGGAAGACAATACAAAAGAGAGACAAAATAAAAATTAGAGTGGAAGAAAACCTTAACTTTAAAGAAGCATGGGAGAAAAAAAAAACACACCAAATGCAAGGACTAGTGTAGCGTGAAATGTAGGGCCATGTAATTCCAGTAGAGAGATAAAATTTACCTAAATGTACTCCTAACCGAATGGGATAGAAATTAAGGGCTAATTGTAATGAAATTTCTACTCTAACCACCATAACCACTCCCAATCACTCCCAACCTGCAACCTTAAAGTAAGAAAGAGAATATTCTGAGAGGAATCTGATTTTGTCTTCTTCGTAAGCCTTTTCAATATGGTGATAACTTGACATAACCATCAACTGATGCTGATGTGTCTCAACTATTCGACAAGAATTGAATCATGAAATGATAATTCGTGAAGATAATTTGATTGAAAAAATAAATCAATGTAAAACAAATATGACCATGTTGGTAAATATAAGATCCTCGATTCTCCATTGGTTCATTGTGTATCTGATTGCACACCATGCTAGCACTATGAAAAATTAAGGCATTCAAAATAGTCATTGACATCACAAACTTAGGAAACCAATTAGGATACCAGGTTGGAGAAAGATTGGTAGAAAGGGTCAAACCAACCTAGGTATTCGTAGCAACACAAGGGTTTTGATTTATTTAATGACTCAAGAATTTTATATCATTCAAGAGGTGAGATTTTTCCAAAATTATGGTTAACCTCATAACATACACAAGAGGTATAGAAAGGTGATGTTTCTCAAAAGTGTTTGAAAAATAGAAATCCTTCAATCTAGAATGACCTTCACCTTGATAATCAGGATGACAGACTTTGAAACTTTGTAGATCCACAAAATATGTGCTCTCCAACCTTGGGTGTATTGTAAGGGATCCATATGCGAAGGGACTAACCAAACAACAACCTTTCATCTTATCATAAATTTTATCTTGAAGATCTTGAATATCAACTTGAAAGTATTGAAAGTCATTTTAGAATGAACTCACAACCTGTGGAATACTATTATGGAAATAATCATGCGTGAAAATTTGGATCAAAATTTGTTTGGATATCTCAGCAACATTGTGATAACATCACATAACCATCAACAGGGATTGAATTTCCTCAACTTCTTAACCATTCTCTAAACTTTTGAATGGTCGATCATCGAATTTAGGCGGCTTAGAAAAATCAACAAGTAAATATGAACCACTATAATTACATGCATCAATGAAAACACTATCAATGTCACTAGTTGGATCAGGCTTAAGATTAAAAATATCATATTCTTAAAGGAGATAAAGCTTAGATACACTAATCGGGAAAATACCTTGATCATTTTGAGTTGTAACATATTCGTCTTGAAATGTACAATATTTACAATTGAATAGATCATGAATAAAATTGTCAAGCTTTTCATCCTTTTATCATAAGACCACACCATTCTGTATCTAATTACAATCAAAACTTGTAGTAAAAGGATCCAAATAATTAAAAAAAGTTGTTGGTCTACTAGACCCATCAAACTCATTCGGGTACAATGAATAGTGTGCTAGAGGTGAGGAAAGGTGAAAATACTTGGGAGGAGAAACACCAATTGTAACTAAATCAGATTGAGGTTGTAATAATAATGGATGAACATGCATGTTGTGCTCCATGATATTATTTTCATCATCATAGTGATTGAAGAAAAGCATACTATTGCAAACTTTAGAACGATCTTGCTTTTTTTTCAACAAGGTATACCAAAGATTCAAAAGCGTGACAAATTATTTCTTCAAATTTAATATCTGAACATGCATGTCTCAAAGAATTTCAAAATAGTTCTAAATTAAAAGAGAATCCCATTCCATAAATGAATATTGAAAACTATGAAAACAAGAAGCTAAATCAATATTGTATAAATCCAATTTTTAAGAAGAAGGAAATATATCATTTAATGTACTTTTATATCCATCACCACATGTTTTAATGGAAACAAGGATGCCATGGTGATGTTTTTCTAGAGTCTCAACTTGAATGAAGGATTTGGAATCATTTGCAGGTTATCAATATTGCAAGATTAGTGATAGACCAGAAATACAACATTGTCATCGTAAACGAGAGAAGAAACATGAAATGTATATCCACCCCTTTTCTCCTCGAAATGAAACTACCTTTTTCTTGATTATCACTTGAAACAATAGGGTTAACATCATTAATATTTGAAGTAGGTGGATCAAATGAATCATGAAAAAGGAATCATGAGACATAGATATTATAGGTTGAAAGGTATATCTTGAGGCTTTCAAGTTTTCATCTGGATCGGATTCAAGATTGGTCTTATGTGCACTAATATGATCTTGAAAGCCAAGGGATCAAATTTAACTTTAGGCTGCATGCCATTTTTGAACCAATCTAAGTTCTCTGTAACGGTACCTATATCATGGGAAAAGGGTGGAAGTTGAATGGAGGGATCAAATATTTGATTTTCATATTTCCTGAATTTAACATCATCAATAGGAAGCACCCAAATTGGTACTAAAAAACGACGAGGAAAAACAACAAATCATAATAGTAGGTTCCTCCTCGCACATTTGGGGTGTATCATGATCAATATAAGTTGGTAGATAAGCATCATTTAAGGATTTGGATTCAAAATATTTCAAGCAGAGAAGAATCAAGCTCTGAAGCTTTTCACTGGTAGAATATGAATCAATCACTCCCTTAGGAAATTCATAGAAAAGGTGAAGAAACTAATTAAAAAAATTCTCTACAGATTCACCAGATTTCATTTTGAGCAAACCACTCCTATTATCTTGATAGTCATACATGTCAATGACTTGATGAAGCTCCTTGAGGAATTGATCAAATGAATGAATGGAAGCATATGGAAAATTCTAAAATCACTTCTTAACTCGGCCTTCAATAGTGAGGGTGAATAATATAGAAACAATATATTCATAATCAATTTAGATTTACAAAAACCAAGAAAATTAGATATATGTTTGGTTATGGATGTACCACCCTCACCATAAAAACTGAATTGACACAATTCTTGAAACTATTCATTGGAGATGAAAATTTTACCAAGGGATAGGTTAGAAAAACACTGTATGATTGTGATTTGGCGAAGAGCTATTTAAGGTTCAAGATTAAAAATAGACTTAACAAGCACATCTTGTCATCTAGCCCTCTTTCTGGCGGCACCTATTGATGGTGTTGGAAATCTGTCAGCCAACACCATTATTACCATAATAGGTTATAAAAACATTCTTTGAAACAATAAAGTAAGATGACACAATGAGGCATATAATTTTGATGTATATAAGGCAATTTCATGGTAAGGAGAAAGAGAGTGAGCCTCCAGAAGAAAAGTATTAGTACTATTATAAAAGAGATATATGAGAGCATAAGAGGATCATTATTGAACTTTCAAAGTTTTTCACAAGACAACCACGATAATAAAACCAAATAAAACGTGACTTGACAAGATAAGTACCAAAGCCACCGAAATAGTTAAATTTCCTTCGTACATGTTAACAAAAAACATACTGAAAATATATAAAGAATAGTCTTACTATATTCATGATACATGCATGAAAATGTATTGGTTCAACAAGATTCATATATTATGTGTAAGTGCCAAGATATACAAGTACAATGCTACCACACTAGCCCCAATAATGGAACATAAATTCACCACTTGCTCCTCCAAAGAAATATATTCTCTCCTATGAAAATTATGGAGAAGACAAGGTTGAAAGTTCCAATCCCAAAATTCATCTTTCTTGATTTATGATTGTGTTTTCATAACAAATGAGGTGACTCTCCACCTCCCATGTGCCTCTTCATCTCCCTGATGACTCTATAGCTTATACAATGTATTTTCGAATTATTACATGACCTTTTAGCTTCCATATGACTTTTATAAATTTCTAGTGACTCTTCATATTCCATGTGGGACCCTTAGTCTTTTACACATCTTACATTTTCTTATTTTTGGAAATTACATAATTACATTCCACAAATGATGTGGCAAGACATTGTTACCTGTGTGACTCTTGAGATGACTCTTGACAATGATGAAATGGAAATTCATGATGATGTGGCATTGCCAAGTTACTCATTTTACTCTTGTCATTTCATTTTCATTATGAATATTCGATGTGTTTCATCATCATCCTACAAGGGGCTAATTGATATGGAGTGTTTTCTCAATCTAGATCTTTGTTCTTCTATGGTAAGATAGTGTGCCTTCATCTTCTTGATTGATGACTTCTTCATGGTTCCCACTTCACAAGTATCTTTCATCATAGTTTCCTTCTCTTCCTCTCCAAGAATCATTGTCTCGAGATAATATATAGTTCCTGTAAGTGAAATACACTCATGATAAGACGACATCATTTCTGAAATATCCTAGTCTAACTTGCTTCTTGAAAACCACTAGTTGTCCTAGAACTGGGTACTGGACCGGGAGGAAATCTTATGGATTGCATAGTGTGTAGTTCTAGATGCCGAGAGTGAGGGACTGAGTCTTGAGATTCCACAATGCATAGTTCTAGAATCTTGGCGAAGAAGATTGTGTAGTTGGGGAGCTAAGTAAGGAAAGCTTGATACTTGAGACTACATAATGTGTAGTTTAGGAGAGATAGGGGAGGGGGTAATGGATTTTGAATTTGCGCAACTCAGAAAGTCATATGAACAAATTGAGGCTTTCCATTACATAATGTGTAGAAGGAGACTAACTTGAATGGTAAATTGCGCAGTTTTGGAGGTCAAGAGAGCAAGGTTGCGCATTCAGAATATGAAATGCACAGTCCTTGGAGGAAGGAACTACACATTTCATAATTCGAGGAATAAAGGAGGGGGACTGAGCCTTGATACTACGCAATACTTAGCTCAAGGAGACCGAGTTAGGTCAAGTTGTTCAGGCATAAATCTTTTCAAGATGTGGTCATATGTGGGATCAGTAAGGTAGAAGTGAGACCAGGATTGAACTTATGAATGAAAACACACACTAAAAAAAATTTATAGCACAACATTGAATACTCACTACACAAGAGCAACATGATCCCGTCAATGTGATTGCAATACAACGACCTCTTCTAGGACTGACACTCGGGATGTACTTTGTGATAACAGTGTCAACACTAGTACAAGAATGCTCAAGACTTGGGAAATATGTTCGATGTATTTTGTTATGATGAATGGGGCGCAATAGTGTAGGATAAAACATCATAACTACCCTTTAATACTTTATATTTAACTCCATTCGACTAGGTGCGACACTTAAGATACAGTTTGCGACAAGAGTGACGACTCTAGTACGATACTGCATAAGACTTTGGGAATGGGTCTAGTACATGTCTACATGGTAAATATGACAAGTGGAATCAAAATTTCCTCTCTTAATGAACCACAACTTTTCTTTTACAATGTATGGCACTTACCATGCCAAAATACAACACTTGCATATGCAAATGAGATTGAAAGAGACACATGCTAGAGTGAAAATAACATGAAAATGACAGTTATTTAATTGAAAAAAAGTGAATTATTTTAAACATGAAAGAGACCCTTGCAAATGTGAAGGTGCAAAAAAGCAAGAGTTGGAAAAACTCACCAAAATAAAAGCACAATCACAACCAAAAGTGAGCGAATTTCAATGGAAGTGTGCACTTATTGTTAACATAGGTAAAAAATTACATAGGAATTGTGATGTTGGATTGTGCTATGCATATTAATGCTTGCATAAAATAATGTGCTCATGAACTTGTTATGCACTGAGCATGTGTGAGCAAGTGACTTTGCCACTCAGAGAACAAGAAGAAAGCTGAAACACTTAGCATAAAATTAATCGATGATGAAGCGACTATGGAATAAAATATCATTAGATCCTCAATAGGCTTCAAAATTCACATGTAGGATTTGGAGGGTTTTTTTTCCAATGTCAACAAAAACACAACTTCTCTCTTAAACATACCTATTTGATGTTTTATAATTGTTTAACAATATAGGAATTGTTACTTAACTTCATTTACACATGTGCATGTCTACTAATTCTTAAAAACATAAACTTCTATACCTACTCACTATCCAACAGTTAGATGATATGACTCACTAATTAAGATGTGTTAATAAATAAGTCTTGCCAACACTTTTTTTCTTTCCTAGGTGCCGAACATATTAGTTCTTGTATATAAGGGTACCCCAGCAATAATTCAATTACTATTTTTATGACTTAACTTACATAATGAAATTTGTTTCAATTTACTCATGTCGAGGTTCTTTCACTTCTCTTTTCCTTGCCTCTATAACTTAGAAATTTTATTTTCGTCCTCATTTGGTAAGAATTTTTAATATGTTATTTTTAGCTGTAATCGAGCTCAGAGGCCATAGTATTGTAAAATATGGCTCTAATACCACTTGTGACATACCTATCCATAAAAAATATATCTTGAGTAACCCGCAATTCATTAATTAAACAGGTCAATTATTATTTATTACATGTTTACATGTCAACCAAATTTTGTCATTGTTTCGATATTTGCATCTGATGTTTTCATTCTCTTACTTTTATCATTGTGGATCCTATATATATATATATATATATATATATATATATATATATATATATATATATTACATAACTCGAGCCTTTATATAAATTCACATATAGTTACATGTACGGTTCTCCCCTCTATGTCTACTTTTTCATAATCATTGTAATGTTTAATTATAAAGTTTGAGTTATTCAATCTTAGTGCTATTGTTGTGGAAGATTAATCTTCTTGTGTGGAATTTTATTATTTATTCTAAATTGCATCTCTTGTTTTTTATTAACCATATGGTAATGGTAATCTTATTCAAATTTGTCATAACTTTATCGACATGTTACTTTCTAACTCTCCATATATATAAAGTTGTATATAACTAAGGTCCCTCAAGATTATCTCCACCTTGGAATTAGTAAAATTATTCATACCAATAGTTTAGATACCTAGGGTTGATATGTACGGTGATAGATGAGGCTTCGTGGTTAATGGAGTAACTACCTCCCATCCCACAGTGTCACTCTGTCTCATTTACACCTTTTTGCTTCATGAAAGTGAGCTCTACAACTAAAATTCTTAAGAAAAATAGATTTACCTAATCCATGATGGGCTATATATCACCAAATAACTTTGAATTCAGAGGATTCCTTCTCACAATGTTTTTTTTTAGTTTTTAGGTTAACTATTATTTCTCTACAACCTCATTTTTGATGTTTGAACGTAATACTATCCCTCCTATGGTCTATGTGGCAAGTTAACTATCTCTAATGGTGATATGGCATAGTTGTTTGGTGTATTTTTTGAAATATATTATCGCACAAAGGTGAAACCTTACCCCGAATTCCAAAATAGATACAATCTCTCATGGTTCCATGTTCAACTTGTGATTTGATTCCACAACCCTATTTTGGTTAGATTACCCTTAGGTTATTTGTACACAATTTCTTAAAATGATTCTAATCCACTTGTTTATCATGTTGGGGTGAAAGAATTATGGTCATCCTCAAAGATTATACTTACAGGTAAAACCCTTACCCTGCTTTGGTTTTCCATGATTTATTTTTTGGCATTAACTCGAATTTCTAATAAAACTTTGTTTTGAAAAAAAGTAGGTTGGGTCTCGATATTTGCGAGAAAATGTTAAAATTCATATGACCACCTTTATTACTCATATGGTGACTTCGGGTTCTAATAAAATACATGTTTACATGCTTTATGGTGCTCTAGTTTCTTGAGGAGATGAAGTTGGAATAAGGAAACAAGGTTTTAATTGAGTTTTCATGGAGCCATTATAGCTTATTTTCTAGTAGTATAAGTTCAATATTTTTGTATAATTGAAATTATAATTTTTTTTTTGCCAAGTCTTGAATACTCAACTGAAAGGTTGAATTATTGAACACTGGCTATATTTGACTCCCTATTGTATTTTGATTTTAACTGTTAGATATCTTGGAGACTGGTGTTCATTATTATCTTGGTTTAACTCAAGCTTGACCACTGAAATGATGGATAATTTTATACAACCTACTGTCATTTGTAAATATGTGTTATATAATTTATTAGGTCTCTTATTTTTCCATATTAATTTGTGTTTCAATTTAATTTAAACATTTTATTTTCACTAAATATGATACTTGCCCAATTTTTCTTACAATGAATAGGTATTTTCTAAGAATTTATTGAATTTTCTATGTAATTGATAATTGTTACGACCCCTTTCTCTTATTTATTTATTTATTTACCCTAAAAGGGTCCCGGGCCTATTTATTTTTGTTTACAAATTTTAAATCTGGTCTTAACTGTTTGAAACAAAATTTATTCCTATATTTTGTAGCATCAAATAAATTATTGTATTTGTGCTAATTACATGTACAACACAATTGAGGTTTTAATCTTGGTCACGGATCCTTTTATGCACAAATTAAAAATTATTATTAGTCAGGTAGGAGGTCAATGATACCTGTCAACGAGACTTTCCATGTGCCTTAAGCAAGTCCTATTAACTAATAGATTAGGATTGTTTGAGTTCAAGGAGTTAGATAACACCCTATCCATTTAAGCCTAGATTTAACCTAACTCTATTTATCAACATTAGATTTTCTTACCATTCCATATTTATTAGAAATAAAATCAAACATGTACACATCATACAAAAAATAGATACATACAAGTATTTCCAGTTAAATCCCCTCTGCGTACAGAGGCAATCCCACTAACCCTATGGTGGGTCTAGAAACAAGGAATCATGCCAGAGTGTAGGTTCCTAGATACTTGAAGGAAAGAGCATGCAATAAGATGGCCTACCTGTGGTCCAAACTTATTGTCGATGCCTGTAGTGATGATAAGAGTCGGTCACTCCTGATCGAAGACAAGTCACAACCCTTCCGCCTATCAAATTTAAACACCTACAAAGAGATTAGAAAATGATAACCACATACCATATACTAATTTCATTCAAAATCTACTAATCAGTCAGAGAAGACTTGCATATTGTATTTGATATAGAAAAAATAGAAGATGAGAACCAGACAATAGTAACTTATATTAATAGGTAGAAAGAAGAGATACAACCATGGTCTGACGTTACGGTCTCCTCCAGCAGGGCTTGGGCGAAGCAGGGCTCAAATCTCATCATGGAATTCAGACGAGATAAGGGACCTCTTGATGAAGTTCCTTCTTGATCTATCCTCTCAGCTATTTGACTACAAATTAGTTCTCCAAGTTTAGCATTTCAGTTGTATAATCCTTTTTGTTCAGCTAGCTTTCATGATGGGAGAAATCTCATTTATATAGGGGGAGAGGGAGTGGTTAGGATCCCGATAATCATGGAAGGGAGACCTATCTTCTAGGAGTGTCCCATAAAAGGAGGAAACCACTACCTAAAGAAGGAGATCCGTGGCTCATCCGGTTAACCACTTCGTGTGACTCATCCCAGAGGTGGTTGAAGGAAACTTCTGCCTCTATTTTGTTAAAAAAACACTCCCAAAAAGGCTGGCGTGGGCACAAAAAAGAGATAGAGCACCAAATGACACGACCTCTAGTGTACATCTTCCACATTGGCACGAGGGGTGAACTAGCTACCTGCACTAATGCCAAAAAATAGGTTTTTATGGGTTTTTTGAGAAAATGTTCTACAGGAAAAATGTTGTTCTTGTATAGAAGGATGTAAGGAAGGTGCTTGAAGAGGATGACACTGCTCACAAGTCATAAGGAAGACCCTCCAATATTTGGGGCGAGGGATTGCAGTGACAGTGACAAATTGCTGTGTAACAGATGCCCCCTGAAGCATGAGGTTTGAGAGAGAGGGAGGGGTGAAATGATTTATGAGAAAGCATTTGACCCAAACACTACTGTCAAAAAACCTTCAAGTACGAATACAACTGATACAACTGATACATGACATGTGGTATGGGCGCAACCATCCATAATAGAGTACATAAAAAATGAGATTTGTGGTATGGACACAGCCATCTAGTAGTAGGGATCAAAAAATAGACTCAGGTATGGTCGCAGCCATCCAATCAAAGGAGTCATATAATAAGTCATAGTAATCCACAAATAATCTGCAGCCTGGATTTCATTAAACAAAACCCAGGGTCTTGCACTCCATCTCGACCCAAACAAATTACAAATTCAAGCATGCGAATATGTGAGCTGAAGTTGAACATGTAAGAGCATCGTCTGGTTTCCATCCAATGATGAAATATGTTAACAGATGTGAGAGAAACCACCAGTAATGAAAATGGATCTCAAGGTACGAAAGGTACAATCCACAGAATGTGAACAATGATCTGACGTCGAACACCCGCAAAGTCAGTTGATCGAAGTCCAATGATGTCGACCTTGCGTTGAGTGCAAAGAACCTACCGTTGAGGCATGCAGGCTCCAAAGTACTTAAAGGGAGTCTCTAGGTCAAGTTCCTGGAAGTGGTATTGATTGAAGGTGGGCCATAATTTTTCCCACATCATCAACATGAGACAGAGGAACATGATGTTTGTGAATCAAGACCAACAGAGAATCAGAGGGAGGTTGAAAACTTCAGAGGCAAACTTCTCTTGAACATATCGGCACCACGACACTGGATTTGGAAGTATTTGACATCAAGGGATCTAAGGTCATGATGACATGGAAAAGAGCAGATGAGCAATCAAAAGATATTACCCAAACCTATGGAGGAAAATAGATAACGAGAGGAGATGTCCCCAACCTGACACGAATGCAAACAAGTACCATGTTCAAGAGCGACATACTACCAACACGACTACAAACTGGTTCCATTTCCCCCCACCATTTCTGGTGAGTACCCCAATTATTTTTGAATACAAGCTTGAAGGGGATAGCATATTCTTACGATGTAAGTTTATCCTTCGGAAAAATCCAACATAATACATTTTACGAGCCCTAGGAAGGAGGAACTGGAGTAACGTCATGACGACAGAGTCCAATGTCATCAGGTTTTAACGAGTCTGACAAAGGGAGAACTCAGCATCTTTTAATATTTAGAGAGTTTGAAAATAAAGCGGAAAAGAAAAATCAAATAGTCCCTTTTCGTAAATAGTCTGACAGATCTGAAAAGGTAGAAAACTGTGTTTGATAGAACCTCTTAGTCGCAATCGGCTAAGGTATTCATTTTTCATAAATAATCTATCCTAGCCCAAAAAAGGGGTAAATGTATACTGGATAGATATCATTTCGCAGCCAAATTAATGAGTTAAAAATGAAAATAAACTCAGTGATCTTTTTAGTTTTAGAGAGTCAGAAAAGAGCTGAAAGGTGACTCCAGCAATGACTTTTTCATGTTTTTACTGAGTCTAAAAAAGTATAAAATACAACTCGTTTCTTCGTCATAACCATGTGAAAACCTATCGCTGCACAAAAAGATGCGTATAAAATAGATTCCTTGAAAAATAACATGAAAATATATCGACAAATATGTTTTAAAACCTATTTCAGGATTTCAAAAAGTGATAAAAGACCATAAGTGGTGAATAATACTTAATTTTCACTTTTACCTCTTTGTAGAGCAATAGTGACCCGTTTCCTTTGCAATCTGTAGGCAACGACTATGAACAATCCACTGGACCAATCCAGATTCTATCTATTTCAGGTAAGAGCAGACACCATTTTCTATCTTTTCAGCTATATTTCATTGTATTTAATTTTCATTTGGTATCCCTTATGGGAGGATTCGTAAAATCTAGGGCAACGTGGTTAGCGCGGGTTTCAGGCATAGACTGTTAACCACGTAACTCAAAATACGCTTTAAATTCAAGAAAATACAACCAACTGATTGCAAATTTTACTGCCCAAGGAAACTTGCAATGTTCCTATGATCAATTCATGTACGTAGAAATCAAATAAAGATGGTAATCAAGTGGAAATTGAGAGAAAACAGTGAGGAGGATGAACAAGCCATTGAAAATGAACAATGCATGAATGCTCTTAGGAATTGTGGGCTCAAGAAGTTCTTCCTGACACCATGTCTTCGAGCTCAGCCCAAATTTCTTCAGTATCTAATAATAATTTGGGACGAAGATCAGGAAAATTTCATACTTCGGGATCAAGAGATTGAACTCAAAGTATCTGATGTGTATTTCATCACTTGGTTGTCACGTAGGGGTGCAGTCCCTATCTTGATCGGTACCCGACATTCTGGGGAAAGCATGGAAATGGTAATTGACAGGGTGTGCCATGAGGCACAAAAAGGAACAGGGACTGGCAAAGTGGATATCCGAACCATCCCTAATCTGGCACTAAGAGTAGTGCTACACACTATCACTCGTGTTGTAGGATCGTAGGCACCACATGAGGTCAGAAAGACACAACTTCTTCTTACTTCAAAGTGTATGAACCCAACTATGTTCAACTGGACCGAGGGTGTGACTATAAACATCAAATGACAACTCACTAAGTGCAATAAGACCAAACTAAAGTATTTTGGGTATGGATCGATTATGTTATTGTTATTCTTGGAATGATTACCCATATTCCAGTGTCAGGAGGTTATAGTCCCAGTGCCACCACCCAACGAGCCACGAATGGCCCGATGGGAGGCACTGATGCCTAGAGCAGGGGATGGCCAACAGATGTCCTGGAGGCTGGAGTTTTCTTATTGGCTCTAATCATAACTGATTTTCATGGAGGATTGGCCCTATGCCGGCACAGACTTTACAGGAGACCCATACCTCCCACTCCCAGAGGGAGAGGATTGGGACGAAGAAATTGGTAAGACTCATTTTTTATTTTCACGAGTTGATAATATTTTGATATATATGCATGTTCTAACAGTTATCCTTATATGTATGCAGATGTTGGCCCAGACTGTCCTGCGAGTATGTCGCCTCTAGCGAAGCGAATTCCTCGTGATTTTGATCCTCATGGTGAGGGTGGCGAGGAGGAGATAGTGCAAAAGCTAGAGGGGATCACCCATGGGGTCCTAGATCATGCTCGCTTGGATAATGTACTTTGGACCTATCAGAGGCACACTGTATGGGTGCTAACTCATATCCACTGCTTGCTAAGGCGGTTGGTATGGGTGATGAAATGCTATCAAGAGCACCATGCAAGTTAGGCACTTAGGATTTATTTACACACATTTTTGAGAGACATGTTGTCTCACGATGTAGCTGAAACAGACATATATTATTTTTTGGGTTTTATGATGCAGATGTTGCAAACAAAAAAAAAAATATATATATATATATATATATATATATATATATATATATATATATATATATATATATATATATATATATATATATATATATATATGAAGGAATATGGGGACACATACATCTATTTTCTACATGGGTCTATTTACATATGATGATGTTTTTTATAAATTGTGCAAATGTCTATCTAGCACAATGTTAGCTATTGCATCTGTTAATGTATTCATTTGTCTTGGTATATGTTGATATGTAATGAAATCAAATTTTATTTCAAGTAAACAAATACACAAATAAAATCTCAAAATGCATGGGTTTCGAACCGAATAATGATCGTTCAGTTGAAGAACAAGAAGTTGCGAATCCAACTTCACAGGAAATGCGCATATTTCGAGGTTGACTTCCTCGGTTAATAATTCCAAAGCAACACTATATTCAGCGACATTGTTTGTAGTTGGTCCTAGACAAATAAATTGTAAGTTAATAAACTCACCAACAGGATCATAAATTATCTAGGCTGGCAAAGACAGGTTCTTGGTACTGCGAGAAGCACCATTCGTGAAACCGACATAAGGGGAAATAGACATCTGCATAGCAAAAAAGACCCAATAAGCAGAAAAAAGCTCACAAAGCACATCAAACCAAAGCATGCACACAAAATGAAAAATCACCTATGTACACGTATCACACATGAATGACTCAAGCATAATATTTTTTCAGGTACGATCCATTTCTGGGTTGTGATAAAGGATAACCTTCACAGTCAATAAGCTCATAAGCCCCATTCTGTAACACACGTTTGACGATGTAGGGCCCATGCCACATGGGTTGGAATTTTCCTACCTCCATCTTGTCATGAGCTTGGGCATACAAGAGAATGAGATCGCCTTCAATAAAAGAACGAGGAGAAACTGTTTGGTCAAAATGGGCTTTCACTCACTTTTCCTATGCTTTGATGACCAAGGTAGCTAAGTGATGAGTTTCGTCCAATCTCTCTAAGTAGAGGAGACACTCTTCTTCAGGCGAAGTATTAGGCAGTAATTCAATAGCTAATTTAAGTGAAGTGATTTCACATTCAATCAGAAGTGTGGCTTCCAGACCATATACCAACTGAAATGGGGTAAATCCGGTTGCACTCTTGATCGACGTTTGGTAAGCCCATAGAGATGAAAACAACATGAGATTCCGGTTTTATTTATGGATCCCGATTGTTCGTTGAAGCATTGTAACAATGAATTTGTTTACAGCTTCAACTTAGCCATTATCTTGAGGATAATAAGGCGTTGAGTTGTCATTAAGCAGACCCAACTTAGGCGTCAGCTTCGCCATCATATAATCCCGAAAATGAGAACCATGGTTGGTGACGATGGCTTCAAGGACACCAAACTGAGCAATAATGTGATTGAATATGAACTATGCTACTGTCTTATAGTCCGCAGCTAGTGTATGCATTGCTTCGGCCCATTTCGTAAAATGATTGACAGCGACGATAATATAGGCATGCCCACCTGGCTGAACGAGGGTTACACATCATAAAATCTATGCTCCATTTGCCAAAAGGATGAATGGTAATGACAAGGTGTAAAGGAACAAGCAGCGCACACATCTTGCGTTGATGAATATGGCACACATGGCATTTGCATACTGCAACAGTGCAATCTTTAAAAGTGGATGGCTAGAAATAGCCAGCACAAAGGATCTTCTGTGGAGTGGCATAACCAGACATGTGACCACCACAAGTGCCATTGTGGTAGTCATTTAAAAATTTCTCAACTTCCTCGAGGGTAGACACCGGCGAAGTACAAAATCGAGTCCAACACGATAAAGGGTATCTCCAACAATACGATAAGGTTGTGATTGATGCCAAATGTAGCGTTGGGCATCTTTCATTAACTCAGACCTGAAAATAGAGGTTTGGAGATACACAATGATATCACCGTACCACGGATCGAGGGTGATAATCAAGAAAAGAGTTTCGTTCGGAATATGATCCTTCGAGTACGGTGGGGATTAGAGTTGGCGGGGAGAGAACAAATAAAATCAGCAAAAACAAGTGATTTCTTTGATTTCGCAGTAGTAAACTCAAACAAAACTCTTGGAGGATAATGATCTAGTTAGAGTATTTTCCCCCCAGCAACTTCTGAGACAAAATATAGGTCATGGGGTTACAATCATAAATCACAGTCACTGTGCATAAAGGAATGTAATGATGAAAATGCTGGACGACCTGGACCGAAACGAGTGCTAACTTCTTTATGTGTTCATAACATGTTCAGGGTCGAGAATGTTTCGAGAGAAGTAATAAATGACATGCTTGGTACCGTCATCATCATCTTGAACCAAAACCATGGCGATCGTATTGAAGGCGGTATCTAGGTAGAGGATGAAATCACGATGGTAATTCGGAGGACGTAACAGAGAAGAGTTGACAAGCAACATCTTAAGCCTATCAAAATACTACTGAGTAATCTCATCCCAACAGAAAGGGACGTCTTGATTTAAAAGTCATGTAAATCCTTTGGCTACTTTGACATAGTTCGGGATGAAACGATGTAGAAAATTTAGTTTCCCTTGGAGACTCTGGAGCTGGTGTAATGAGGATGGGGAGGGAATATTGACAATAGCCTTAAAGTTAAGGGGGTCAAGGCGAATTTGATATTTAGATACGATAAACCCTAAAAGTCTACTGGAGTCGACGCAGAAGACACATTTATGGGGATTGAGCCAATTATTGTAGCGCCTACAATGAAGAAAGATTTGGTGAACATGTTCTTGGTGGTATTTTGGCTCAGCTAAATGAGCGAGAAGTTCATCTAGGTATGGTTTAACAATATGCAAAATGTCCTGAAAGGCATAAGACATCACACACTAGAACAGAGCCCCAGAATTATTCAAGCCAAAAGGGAGTTTCTTATACACAAACGTTCCCCAAGGACAGATAAAAGAGGTCTTGTGTTGATCAAGCGGGAGAATGTTGATCTGATTATAGCCAGAAAAACCGTCCATACGGGAGAAGATTTTAATCCCCGCACAATTTTTAATGATCTGATTGATGAACGAGGTGGGATAGTTATCCTTAGGACAGGCCCGATTGATATCGCAATAATCAACACAAACACGAATTGTGCCCTGCTTCTTATCCACAGGAAAAATATTAGAAACCCACTCTGTCAGAGGAATCGGATAAATGAAACCCACTTTGAAAAAATTTTCAACTTCAACATTGATAGTGGCGGCTTTCCGAGGATGCACGGGACGAAGACATCGGTGAACAAGCTTCGCACTTGGGTAGGTGGGAATCTTGTGCACCACAATACCGGGGTCGATTCCAGGCATCTCTTCATAAGACCAGGTGAAAACATCATGGAATTCATGAAAGAGACTAGTGTACACTTGGATTTCCTCAGAAGAGTAAGTGACTCCCACATGGATGTTCTAAAAAATCCCCAGAATCACGGAAATGTCGATAGGCATCGTTTGAGTAATGTTACCCAAGTTACCTTCAGCGAAGACTTCATGAGTCAAAATAGGCATTTGAAGTGGCGAAGAAGGAGCTTGAGACGTAAAATGCTCTAGACAGTTAGTCATTGCCCGAGGCAAGGCATGAACAAGGAACGATGATGCCCATCACTACACGGTAGATCTTCAAGAGACATAGTTTCCATGATAGCCTTGTCAGATCGAAACACTTCTCTCAAAGGATCATGTGAATCTGCATCGCCGAGCTAGGGGGATTGAGAATACACGTCGAGAGACATGCTCAAAGGAGTAGCTTCAGGAGGAGGAGAATCAGATGCAGTTGTAAGCTCACAATAATTGATGTCAATTTCACTAAGTGGCATTGAATCTCCAAATGAATCAACCTGTTTAGGTAAACGGATGATCCATCGGTCATCTGACCGAATGACCATATTGACTTGAACATTAATTGGTGGTGGAAGGGGAAAAATACCCATGAGAGCAGGATCTTTGAAAAGTCCCGGCCCTATATTGTTAGGGGGATTAGGAATTTGATCCATGTATGGCATGTTGTTCTCGAAAGACAAGGTAAATAATGATAACTGATCAACAGCAATAATTTTTCCATCGTGTGGAAACTTTAAAAGCCGAAAGAGGGTGGATGGAACACACAGCATAGCGTGAGTCCAACTGCGACGGAGTAGAAGATTATAGTTGATTTTGGCATCAATGACTTCTACTTCAACGTTGATCGTCTTTCCTTGCAACGTGATCGGAAAGCTAGCGAGAACACCCAAGGGTTTTGATTTCCTTCCATCAAATGCCTCAAGGGCATTGGGTGACGAAGTCAGGGCTAGAGAGCCAATAGCCTTCCAGAAAGTAGATGACATGACACAGGTAGATGCACCTTTGTCCACTATGGCTCTATGGATGTTGAGACCATTAATGCCGACTTGTATAACAAACACAATCTGGTGCGGAAGTCGGGGGACGAAATTCTCTAAGTCGAAAGAGAGAAGGCTAGAATCAGTAGGATCAATTCTATCGATCGCAAATAATAATGCTTTCCATTGAGACAGACAACTCTGGAGCACTTCTAATGTGGACATCGTGGAAGGCTCCTATGCTAAATCCTCAACAATACTGTAATGTTGAGTAGCATGGGCATTAGGATTATAAGAATATTTCCGGAGAACACTTTTAAAATGTGGTCGTATAACGGGTTCAGCACTTGGCCTTTCAATTTCAAGAGGACCAGAGGCAAGTGGGGGAGGACGACCATGAACGACCTCTTTCACATCTTTCTGGCATGATCCGGCATAATCCTTTGACCGAGTAGTGATGGAAACGGGTGCAGAACTGTTCATGATGAAAACTTAAGAGCCAGACGATGCAAACGATGGAGGTTGCTTGACCATCTGGGTCTACTGAGATGGAAAGGGTTCCTTAAGAACCACTGGATTTCCTTTAATGCCTTTGAGTAGTTGAATAACCTCAGATCGTCTAGGACAATCCTTAGTGTAGTGGTCCTCATCACAAATCAAAGACGGATACTTCGGTTTCCATTGTGAACCATCATTAGTACGAGGTTTAGACGATTCCTGTATTGAGGCATAAGGTTAGGCCTTGCCTCTGCCCTTATTTTTCCCCTTGGAAGTCTTGTCCACACGATTGGCCTGAATGGCGTTGACCTCTGAGGTTTTACCAGAATCTGGGGTAGCCTGAGGAGCATAATTATTGGAAGAATTTGATTTCTGCTTCCCATTGGAAGACTTGCGTGAAGTCTGAGACATGAAACCAATAAATTTTTTGACTGATGGGGTAGCCGGTGCTTTAGAGGTCCCAAGTCATGGAGCCTTAGTCAAGATATCATAGCAAATGCCCGATTGAGAGTACACTAAATCAAGCTACTGGGCGCGAGCGATGGCTTCTTCCTCGGTTACGCATGCCCCCATGGTGATGTATTTCACAATCTGATTGAAAAAAGAGGTATTGAACCAATTAGTAAGAAGCTGATCAGGAATTTTGAACTTGATCAGACGACGATGTCGTCTCCATTCATGAATGTGGTTTGAGATATGGGTAGATTGGTACTATTTCAAGGATGTTAGGAGATGTGTCCCGACTTCATAATGAACCGGCAACTGGAAATGAGTAAGGAACACCATATCAAGAGTGTTGAAATCTTGAAATATGCCATGAGGAAGTTCGATATACCACTTAGCAGCAGCTCCGGTAAGAGTGCGCTGGAAGAGACGGAGTTGAACAGAGTTGTCCACCCAAGAATTGGAAGAAAACCATAAATTTTATGTCATGAAGTGAGCTTGGGGGTCTTCTCTAGACTTTCCCTCAAACTTCGGACAATCACCAGGAACCCTCGTTGGAAGTAGAGGCCAAAATGGATAATGAAGAATGGGATCATTTGTCAATTTGGACACATCCGGTAACTCCATCGTAGCAAGAAAAGGTAATTGAGGATTAAAAGGAATATCAGGCCTGCGATAAGGACCTGTACCCATACTCCATCCCGGTTGACTATAAATCTGCTCCCATTGGTTCTATCTCGAAGGATTCAAACCATAAGTGGTATAAGCCGAATAATTTGGTTGATATGGTGGCTGAGGACCAGGATACGAGGGTTGAAAACTAGGATACTAATTCTGAGTATACGTGGGTGTCGATTGAGCAGCATAAGGATTCTACTGTGCAGTATAAGGATAGCCTAGCGGTTGATGGTAATAAGCAGGACCTTGGGGTGGGTTGTTAACCGATCTATATTGACCTTGAGGAAAATAACCGCCTTGGGGTCGAATGGGTTGTTGATAAGTGGGGCCCTGTTGAGCTGGATAGGTCGGGTGCAGAGGTTGATTCGACTGCGGAATAGAGTAGAGTAGTGGCTGAGTAGGGTGAATGGGTTGTACAGGTTGGCTTGGCTGAGCAGGTTGACCTGACTGATGAGGGCCACTAGGATGCCCCTACAGAGCAGGTTAGCATGATGGATGTGGTGGGCCAGGTTGTGCCTGATAACCAGGTTGACCTAGAGCAGGACGATAAGATGGTCCTCGCTGTGCAACATTTGCACCAATCGAAAGATATGGCTGTTGAGGTTGCACCATAGGTTGAGATGGATGGATTTGTCCCCCGGGACCGTATGAAGGTCTAGGTTGATATACCGGTTGCCCAGCTGGTCCTTGAGGTTGCCCTGGTTGGATCATAGGCTGAGCTTGTAAAGGTTGACCTTGAGGATTGTAAGGCTTCCCTGGCGGGTCATAAAACAATCCTTGCTGGACCGAAGGTTGTCCCTGTAAGGGTCTCCCTTGTGGGTCATACCCAAACACTTGCTGGATTGAAGGTTTTCGCTGAAAGGGTTATCCTTGTGGGCCCTTAGCATACCCCTGCGGAACTGAAGGTTTTCCCTGAAAGGGTTGTCCTTTTTGGTTAGAGGGTTGCACAGGCAAGGTAGGTATAAAACCGGAAAGGAACTGATAAGCCTCAGGAGCAGGCAAGTAGATATGGTTGCCTTTCTTGTCATACTGAAATAGAAGTGAATAAATCGGGGTACCATCCACTCCATAATGAGAAAAGTAAGTCCGATAAGGATCCTAAGGGGACTAATAAGTTTGGGAGCTCTGTTGCTCAACAACTAGCTGATATTGCTCAAAAGAAAGGCCATCAGGGATTTCCATGGAAATCGAGGTTTCTACCAAAGTTGAAACTCTTGAAGACTGAGTAGTGGCAACCGGTGTCAAAGCAGCCACACAGATAGTAGGCCGAGTGGGAAGAAAAGTAACAAAAGGCGTCTATGACGAGATAGGTGTCGTTGGAAACATACCTAATGATGGGAGAACTGGACTCCTTGATAGAGTTGATGTTGCCATGGAGGCAATACTGGCCATGATTTGACCCAAAGACCTCTATCCAGCTGGAAGCAACACCGATGGTGAAGATTGAGCAGGCTCTTGATGGATGTCTTCCTAGAAAAGTTGCTATTGTTCATCAGAAACTGGAATACCCTAAGTGCCATTAGGACTAGATGAGTCCATGTCTGAATCCACCATGAGATCTTGCAAAAGAGTACGAGGGCTAGGAGGTATAATAGTAGCGAAAAATGGTGATCATGATGTAAGAGGGGGAAAATGTTCCCCAACCCCAAATCCAAACCAAGCGTTTGAAAGAGGCCAATGGAACTCAACCGCTTCTCCAAAGGGGTAATCTGACAAGATGATAGGCTGCTGAAGCTTGACATACCTAGATGTCTAAGAAATTTCAGATGAATTATCTGAGAAAGGACTTCCAGTAGATGAAACTGATGGTTCCACCACTTTGACTGTAGCACACCAAAAAAGGGAAAAAGATAAAAAATGAAGACTCTTAGATCAAAACCAAGGAAAAAAAAATAGGCCAAGTAATCAAACTTTAAAGGGCGTGTAATCGTAGGTATTTTATTTTACCACATTGAAACCAGTAGTTTGATGTTTCATGTTTTAAGAGTTAAGAAACAGTCAAAGATGACTCTAGTCTCTTTCATTTTTAAACGAGTGCAAAAGGACAAGTTCTCGATGATCTTTTCAAATTTATGGAGTCAGTAAAGATCGAAAATGACTGCTCAGGTAGTATAGGTAAAAGTGTGTATCAGGTTCCCATGAACTACCATATACACCTTGGTTATAAAATGAAAGAAGAATCAACCAAGGATTTGACATACGTGCACGTAGTCTCCCCGAATGCTGTGTTCGGTGTATCATGATTACAAGGCGACAGACTTGGCTTCCTACAAATAAAAGGATTGCAACCTAGAGGGGTCTCCCTTTATATACTCGACGGTACAGGGAGAAAAAGTTCGTACTAGCACTATCTGAAGCCAGATGGCGAGCAACAGCTGCTACGTTTTAAGACGCCAGAACACATCTCTAACTTAGACCACTAAATGTTTCGTTAAGTTTCAATGTTGCCGTAGGTGAATTGAATAAATTTTAAGTTGATCTTGTATTTATGTTTCAATTCCATGGTCCTACTGAATTTTGGATCTTAAAAATCCCTGAATGAAAGCTGCATGCCATAAAATACCATTTCGTTCAATGAAGAGCTATCTATGAGAAATTTAGGAGTTTCCAAGCAATAGAAAATAATGAGAACACACAGAAGCATTCACTACAGATCGTGATGCAAACTAATGAGAATGAGAAATATTTCCTAGAATGCCTAATGCTAGTTATGCAAAATATTTTCCAATTCTGCAATGCAAACAAGAATTCAATCAAAAAATATATTTTTTATTTTTCAATGTAATAGAGAAAATAGTGCACTAAATGACATGAAAAATGAATCTTCACACTAGTTCAAGAATGACAACGCAAGAGTCGAGGCGAAACAATTCAATCAACTCACAAGCAAACAAAACAAAGACTCAAACTAATGTCAAAGTTTCTCAAATCGAAGAAAGATGTCAAAAAAGACCCATACAAGCAATGTGAGCTATGCTTGGAGTGACAAGAAGCGAAACTGAATGAAAGAGGAAAGACTCACTGAAGACTCGTTTCACCAAAACAAATCACTCAAAATGGATCCAGTGAGCTGAATGCAATGAAGAAAATAACAAGGGTGACCACGAAACAAAAGACCCAAACTCCTACAGGAGGCTCAACATACCAAAGCATGAGAAAACCCTAAGGCCACAATGCTGAAATAAATTGACAAACAACTGAAGGAAGGAGGTTGTTCAAAGTCAAAAACAATCTCGAAGCATTCAAATCAAGTGAAGAAAACAACTAGAGACACTAGTATGGACCGAAAACACCAAAACAGGGAAAACCCTAACACCTACAGGAAATTGCGCGACTGTCTAGCTATAATCCGCACCAGACAGGGGATGGCGTGGGTGATGAACTAGAAACAAGTGCCAGTGGGTGTGACTTTCAGATTGGAAACCGTGCCAATCAAGCCAACATTAGAAAGATGAAATATTTGGAAAAGCACAAGTCAGATCCGACCCTCTAGGGATGAATAGGGGTCTAAGACTCAGCAAAACAACTAGAAAAGGCAAGATAAGCAAGAAAAGAGAAAGAAGAACATCTAATAGATGAAAGAAAAAATCACACTGATCCCCAGTATGATCGCCAACTTGTTATCCAGGTAAATCCCCTCTGCTGACAGAGGCGATCCCACTAGCACTACGGTGGGTCTAGAAACAAGGAATCATGTTAGAGTGTAGGTTCCTAGATACTTGAATGAAAGAGGATGCGATAAGATGGCCTACCTATGGTCTAAAGTTATCATCGACACCTATAATGATGATGAGAGCCGCTCACTCCTAATCGAAGACAAGTCACAACCCTTCTGCCTATCGTGTTTGGACACCTGCAAAGGGATCAGAAAACAATAACCACATACCATATACTAATTCCATTCAAAATCTACTAATCAGTCAGAGAAGACTAGCATATTGCATTTGATATAGACAAAACACAAGACGAGAACCAGACAATAGTCACTTATATTAATAGGTAGAAAGAAGAGATACAACCATGCTCTGAAGTTGCGGTCTCCTCCAGTATAGCTCACGTGAATCACGTCTCAAAGCTTGTCAGGGAATTCAGACGAGATAAGGGACCTCTTGATGGAATTCCTTCTTGATCTACCTTCTTAGTTATTCAACTGTAGCTTATTTCTCCAAGTTCAGCATTTCAGTTGTATAATCCTCTTTGTTTAGCTAGCTTTCATGATGGGAGAAAGCTCTTTTATATAGGGGGAGAGGGAGAGATTAGGATCCCTATAATCATGGAAGTGAGACCTATCTTCTAGGAGTGTCCCATGGGAGGAGGAAACCACTACCTAAAGAGGGAGATCTATGGCTCATCTGGTTAACCACTTCATGTGACTCATCCTAGAGGGGGTTGAAGGAAACTTCTGCCTCTAGTTTGTTAAAAAACATTCCCAAAAAGGCTGGCACCGACACAACAAAGAGACAGAGCGGTAGCTCGAGTGGTCTCTAGTGTACATCTTCCACATTGGCGCAAGGGGTGAATTGACTACCTGTGCCAATGCCAAAACATAGGTTTTTATGGGCTTTTTGAGAAAATGTTCTACAACAGAAATGTTGTTCTTCTATAGAAGGATGTAAGGAAGGTGCTTCCAGAGGATGAAATTTCTCACATGTCACGGGGAAGACCCTCCAATATGTAGGGCGAGGGATTTCAAGGATAGTGACAAATTGTTGTGTAAGAACATGAAACCATTCACAATATTTCACTTTTATGTTTTCAGGTAATTGAGCATACCACAAAAATCACAGATGGAAATATGATGTTCCACCCAACTAATGAAGACTGGTAACCTCTACCAGAACCCGCCCCTCCCCAATTTGACATCCATAATACTATTCCTTGATAGAGACCATACCGATTCCTAACCTAGGACATTCTCTAACCACACCAGGTCTAGACTACGGTTTCATTGACTACACAGGGTTCAACGAGGAATTCCACTGTCCAACCAGCTTAATAATTCTTATTTTTGGTAGCATCATCCAACCCCCAACAACATCTTGTTCTGAGAGAGTCGAGCTAAAAATATTTCATTTTCCTCTCGTGGGTGATCTACAATTAAGCTCCAAGTTCACAATGTTTCCCTAAGACGTTTTCCATCTCACCCTCTTGGCCCCCTTTTCTGTAACTAAGATAACTTACCTCTAGGGAGAGAATTTTCTATAATTGAGATAATTTATCTCTAGGGAGAGGATTTTCTGTAAATCAGATAATTTATATCTAGGGAGAGGAATCTTGGTAGGAGACCACATCTTCCCATAACCATATTTTCATTTTCTGGAATGTGAATATCTCTTTCAAAATCTTTTCCCACCGTAATTTTCATGGTTGACTAGATGTAATATTTTATTAGTGTACAATTATAAAATAAACATCTTGCAATATGCCAAGTAAATTTAGCAAAAGTAAATATAATATTCATAATTTAATAGGGGTATTACAATATTGGATCACTAACATTTTCCTTTTCTATAAAAAATTATAAATTAAAAAATATTATATATAAAAATCTATAGTGTAATTAAAAAATTGCAGTCTTAACATTTTTGTTTTTTTTGTAAGCTGAGTTGTTCATTTTTTTCTATACAATTTTCAAAAAGGCAGATTACATACTTGTGTACAATTCCAGGACCTTAATCTATCTTGATGGGACACCAGATTTGTTGGCCACCGAAAGCCATTATAGGACATCCATAAACAAAAAAAAAATCATTCTGCCATGCTCTACTTTTATTGCTGCAATGTTTGTCACCCAAACATCATTCGACAAGATAGACATACTACTATTATTAACATAATTTATCGACACAAACATAAACATAGATACATATAAACTTAAAAATTATCAATAATAATGTCATCTAAGCGCTCTGAAGAGTCTATCGTTGTCTGGTCTTTACCATTGGACCCATGCATCTCCATTTGTTAAGAATTTTTAACAAAATTCTCTATCCAGTTCAAGTAGGTGTTTTGTCTCAGAACTTGGAATTGCAGTAGCTAGAAATCCTTCTGAATATCGTGCATGGAAGGATCAAGTTGCATGAACTAAGTGGTGTACATGATGGCTTTGTCTATCATATGTTTCATTATTGAGTAAAGATGAAGATTTTGATGATATTAGGCAATTACACCTCTAATAGTTCTAGGGTCTAACATAATCTTTTCTTATTTTATGTCTATTCCTTATTATTTAGCTTGCATGGTGAGCATTTCCTCCCATTTGGCCATAACTTTCTCACCTGATGAGGAATTTCCTGAATGTAAATCAAGGTAGCATAAAAAATATGATCAACCTAGGGCTTATGCCCCGTTTGGTTTTGTGCATGGGTGGCTTCCACAACCTTCTGTTTATGTTGGTCCTGATTGTATGTTTGTCTACAGGTTCTGCCTTCCCACTCTTGCTTTACTACCAGAGCACCAACCATTATGTATTCTCCAACATTAGTTTTAGGCACAGTTCTATAGTTCGACCTTCCAGAGGATGTCACACAATCATAACATAAATTCATAGAACATAGGAAATTTATGTCAATGTCATAGAAATAAGTAAAATTATCCCAGCTTGTCATGCCTACATCCCCATGCAGCCCCATTCCTCCACTACCCAGACCATGTGGAGGGCTCTCTGGTGCGTCCTGCCCAGCCTCATAAAATGACACCCCTCCCCCTGAGACTCAGCTCTCTGAACTCCAGCCCAATACCCATGGGAAACAGAATTACCTCATTATGTGGTAACCCCTACTCCCGAGCCAGTGGGGAGACTACCGTAAGCCTTCCCATCCCCTTGGACACTAAAACTCATAGGTAGAGACCCCTCCTTAATATGGTTTTCCAAATTTCTAATAGACCGTAGTTTGGTATCTACATCTACCTAGTTCACAGAGCTATGACCCGAATCCCCATCCTCCATTTTAATCAGAAGAATTCCGAAAACAAGAGAGATCATATGAAAAAAAAACTAAAGTATCCCCTCTTCCCCTTACCATATCCCTCCCATGAAAATAGACAAAATGTCCCAAACCAGGCATCATATCAACATTAGACAACCCAGAAACCACAGAAAGAGTCATTTGCGAAGGCGATGAGGGAAAATGAATGTTCACATACCCTTTAACCACTGGGTGTTGAAGTGGATTGCAGGGGCTGAGCTTCAAGTTCCTTGCTGATGACGCGTCTTGGCTCCCTATCTCTCTCATAGTGCAGATCCAAAAGAAAACCATGTGAACGTAATCATTGTAGCACAAAACCCATCGCTTATTCCCTCCCTTTACTTGACCTCGACTTTGGAAGGAGTGCCTTCCCCTTCGCACGCAGACGGCCCACCCTCCATCGTCATGCCACTTTCCTCTTTCCAATCTAGGTTTTCCTTTGGACATGCAGGCCTTTACCCCAACCTTCATTACAACATAGAGGATGTAGCCACCCCACACCCTGATCAGGGGTGTAGTCTTAACATTTTATAAGTTACCAAAATATCATATATAAATAATATGTTGTAATTAGAGAATGTAATTTTCACATCATAAAAACTCCAAAACTACTTAATTATACTAAATTGAATATCTTCGAGTTGAGTTTGAGATTTTCATATTCTAAGTTAGGTATAAAACAAAAGTTGATTCTTAGTTTTATTTTATTACTAATTCTTTTATATAATTATTTTATATATATATATATATATATATATATATATATATATATTCAATATATTTGATTTCTCCTTTATTATAAATTAAAATTTATTTTTTTATATAATTATATTATACATTTTAAAATTAATCTAATATAATTTAATAAGAAATTATCTTCCTCACTTAAACAAAATTTAATTTGCTAAAAATAAATTATATATATATATATATATATATATATATATATATACATACTTTAAACTCATTTTTTATAATTTAATAGGGATTTTTCAGTTTAGTTAAGAAGGTTAACTTCTATATAAAAATTTGATCCCAATATGGTAGAGATGTTGTATTGTTTAACATTTTGACTTGCCTAAAAAAAATAATTAAATTAATTAAATAAAAGAAATAAACATAAAATTAATAATTCTATTTATATCTATAATTATAATTAATTATTAAACCAACCTAGATCCATATTAACTGTAGATCTACTAAGTATTGAGAGGGATACAATTTCTTGAGTTGCAAACCTCTTTTAGAATGAAAAGAGACTTGATCTCTCTAGTAGATCTAGATTGGTTTTAATAAAAATAAAATGTTTAATTATATTTAGAAATATTTATAATTTAGCAAAATTTATATTAAAAAAAAAAAGAGAATTGTATCCATAATATAATACAAGCTAATGTTTATAACATTTTTCATTTCTTTCAAAAACTTGAATATGAAATGGAAATTTTGAAAATAAAATAAAATCGAAAAAAAAAGCAAAACCATCCATATATATCAAGGTTAATATAGCCAACATACCTCCAAAGTGGGGGAAAGGGAACACCGAAATGAATTAGGACTATGCTTTGTTTGAAGATAGTAGAAGTGTGTTGGATGGTTCATGGGTAAATAATAAAGGTTGCATTGAAGGGGTTGAAGACTAATATATCTAAATTCTCTTTAAATTAGTTAAACATTGTCATAGTTGACCTATAAATGTATACAAAATAATTTTCACATTTTAATGTAACATCAGTTTAAGGTTAAACACAAAAAATAGTCATAAGTTAGTTTTTGTCATCAGAGAATATGGGTCAAAGCTTATTGTGGGTCTTTCAAATGTACATATGACCTTAAATGAGATTATACATGTTGATAATTTATTTAAAGTACTTTACGAAGAGAATAATGATGCCTTGATCACTATTGGAACACCATTAGATTAATTAAAATCGATGATGTATGATTACTTTCAAAAATTGAGTGGCCTTCACTAAGTTTCCATCTATTTTTTCTACATTCCATTAGTTTGAGGACATGTAGCAATAAATTTTTGGCTTAAGGATAAAGAGGCAATGATGATAATTTGTTAACAACATCAATGAATACTAATTTTTAGTAAATATGTATGGTATGTGTTGGTTTCATGTGGTTATACACTTAGCTATAGATTAGCTCCTCAAAACATGAAGTTTTCTCCTCATGCAACAAACTACCTCAAACCATAAAATGCTTAGCTACAAGTCACATGTGTACAATTGTACTCCATCTTAGTTCTTGCATAGAATTAATGGATAGATCAAAAATCTAGAGTGTTTATTCATTTCTTGTTTCCATGTTTCATTACTACTCATGCCATTTCCTTCTAGCTTTAGGTTTTGAGTTATGTTATCTTTGCTTTGATTGTTTTAGGTAATTTTCCAGTCCCTTTGGCTCTCAGTATTTATTTTTTCTTTTTTTCTCTATGTCTCAACAGTATACATCTATTAGTGATGTTTCATTAGAATCCCATTAACCTACCTTAGTTTGAGTCCCATCCCCATTTCTTCTATCCCATGATAAAATCCCACCATCCTTAGTCTCTTTTATTGAAGTCATTTTAATTTATATCATTCTTGTTGGGGATATGAGCCTATAATTTGGCTGGGATTATTCAACCCTTCGCTATATGTAGGTGCATAAAAACACAAAGTCCTCTCTTAAATCCATGAACTACCTCAAAGCATGTAATGCTTAGCTACAAGTCACATGATTACAATTGGGCTCCCTCTTAGTTGGGGTGAAAAATTAATGGTTATTTCAATGAACCAATGTATTTGTGGGTTCCGTGCTTTCCAATTTTACTATTTCTCGCACCATGGCATGAATAAGTATGTCCCTCCCCACCGTAGGTCATGAGTTTATTTATTTGTTTGTTTATTTTTTTTAAATCACATAAGCCAAGCCTAACCTAGCATCATTGAACCTATGTTATGACCATTGGCTCAATTTCCCATGAAAATGCTACGTAAGATATTTTCTACATCAAAGGATTCTTGCAAGTATTTTCCACTTAGAAAGCACTTATTTTTTCCACTCCTTATATCAATTTGCAATTTTTGTAAAAGCATAAATTTTATATTCCTCCATTTGTAATTAAATTTTATAACAATATTTTATATTTCTCTCATTTTCATTAACTTTCATAATATGAAAATTACATAATTTAATTTTTAATGTGTACAATTTAAATTTAAAATTCAAAAACAACTTAAATTTAAAATCCAAAAATAATACTAAGGATAAAAATACGTTGTATTATAGATAACTATTAAAATTACCTAAATCATAACATATTCTTATCCTTTAATAAAACTAACACCATTCATGGTTTTTAAAAGTAACCTATTGTTCTTTTAGCTATAATAATTTCAAATTATGCAGAACATCACAAGAGATTCTAATTGTAAAGACTTTAACTTTTGTATTCAAATTTCTTCAACCTTTAAAATCTCGAATTTGCTTATGTTTAAATCATAATACCATTGGAACCCCCGATCGGGGTGCCTAATGTCAGGTGCTACAGGGCGAATGGAGGACAACGGATATGAGCGGGCATGAGGTTCCAGACTGCGAACTCCAGGAAACATTAATTTTCTAGTCTGAGGATGTACGCGGCATTCAATATCATGATGATTGACATGGAAAGACAGCTAGAAATTTCATGAGGGCATTGGAAAGTCCATAAGAGGGAGAGCCTAAAGAGGAAAATTCTAAAACAGAAGAAACCAAATCATTCTCGCAAAAGTGGAGCTTTGTGGCTAGAGGCTGAAGAATACGCCCTTATTGGAAATGCTGCAGACATCACTTGGGTACAGTGGTATGTCATTATTCTTTACCCCAACCTTATGCTTTTAACCATAAATCTTTGTACATGTTAGGATAGAGGTGATATGGGCATTAATTGTAGCTACTATGTTCTTAACGCTCTTCGTGGAATGGTTTTTTCCATTATCTATAGTATGGTCAAGAATTTTAATTTTTTTATCCCGGAGGAGGCTATTTAGCCTTGCTTTCACAATCCCTATAGAAATTTCAAATGTCCTTACATAAATACGATTTTCACTTGCTTAATGGATAGTTTGGATTTCACTTATGCTGGGAAATTGAAAATATTCAAAAATTGTTGTAAGCATTGTGAGGACAAGTTGAATGGCCTCTGTTTGGTCTTCTCCAATGGTTTAGGGGATAATTGGGGTAGCTTCCGTTTTTGTTATGTCTGCCTCATTTGGTCTCGAAAAGGGAAAATCATACAAAACCTCTGTAGTCATAGTGAAGGCAATCCGGAAGGCCTCTGTTCTGGTATTTTAAGTTATCTTGGTCATACTTGGGTTAAACTAATTTTGAATTCTTCCTATTTAGTATGGTCTTTAGTTGGTATGATAAAAAGTCTGTCAACTTGCTTTGTTCTATATCTCTGTCAAGGGACTTATATCTATAACTTTGCGAACTATCTCTGTCAAGGGACTTATATTTATAACTCTTCAAATAATATGACAGAGGTAGAAAAATCTCTCAAAATTCAAGGGTTAACCTTTATACCTCTGTCCTCCCATTATATAGGGTCACAGATGATTTATATAGTTTTAACGCAACATCACCGTCGTATCAACAATATGGTTAAAAGGAAATTTGTGAATTGAATGGCCAAATCAAGAGATAAAGGAAGTCAATAGATTTCAAAAAATACAGCTCAGCCTAGCAAGTGAGGCAGAAAGACAAAGAAATAGATAATACAAAATATCTCGGAAGTTTACTCTAGTGGTAATCCTCAACAAATAAGAAATGTGATTTAGGGATGGGAACGAGAAACTCCCAATAATGAGGAAGATATTGAAGCAGAGGAGGAAATTATGGATTTTGTTAATGATCCAGGAAATACTAGGGGTTGCCTCTCGTTATTTCATCAAAGTTTTCATACATACTGGGTAATGAAATGTGTCCTAGCCAAAGCAATGAAAAGTCTCCATCTGATTCAAGAGAGTCCTATAGTATTCACACTACTTCAGAATATCAACAATCAACTCCAATATATCAAGGTGTCACATCATCAAGAAACAACCCAAATTGGTAGAATTGAAAGGTAGATTCAATAGATGCAGCAAGTGGACATGCATGGTTCCACTGCAAAGGATCTAGCACCGATTGACTCTCAGATGGTTAGCAGACCAGATTAAGTTTCAATGGATTTTTCAGATACTGTTTTTTTTTTTCAACAGTCACTTAATTAATGTCTTAAACATTAAAATGGTCATTGCGGCTAGTAAAAGAAAGAAACAATATCAGTTTTGGATGGCTTTTAATGCTTTATGGTGCCCAACAGACCTTGTTTCCTTCGGTCAGGTTGAGGCCACTAACTTTGTATATGATACAACCTTCCTTTTTATGATAAATAGAAAATAGTAAAGATCTACCAGATTTACAAACAAAAAAGAATTCATAATACCCTTGGAGTGTAATTTATAATCGTTAAAATAATTGATTTAAAGCGTTCAAAGTTATATGGCCACTTTCTAAAAATTCCTTTTAAAAATGTGCTTTTATCTCATAGCTGAACAATTAAAGAACAAAAAGACAAACATGTGGTATAAATCATGCAAAGTAATATTGTCGATATGTTTTTTAAGATTAGCCTTGAGGAGCTGTTGTAGAGCAGTGGAGAGGATAACATAGCAAGCTATCCATTTATTATATGTTTGATTTGGCTCTTTGTTTGAATGGTCAGTAAATCATCTCGAGGAATGTAAATTGAAATGGGTTTGCTATAAAATCCTTCCTTTCAAAAATAAAAAATAAATCCTCCAACATAAAAAAATTTAAACCAGGTCTTAACTATCTGAAACAAACTTTATTTTTATATTATGTAACATCAAATAAATTTTTCTATTAGTGTTAATTACATGAATAACACAAATAAGGTTTTACTCTTGGTCACAGACCCTATTATGCACAAATGAAAAATTATTTTTAGTGGGCTAGGAGGTCGATGATACCTATAAACGGGACTTTCCATATGCATTGTACCATTGCTATTCACTTAGATATTATGATTGTTCAGGGTCTAGGGTCCCTCTCCATTTAAGCCTTGAAATAACCTAACTCTATTCATCAACAATAGATTTTCTTTCCATTCCATATTTATTAGAAATTAAAATAAAAAATTTACACAACATACAAAAACCACTCACAATATTTCACTTATCTGTTTTCAAGTAACTGAGCCTGCCATAAACTTCATAGTTGGAAAAATAATTCTCCACCAAACTAATGAGGACTAGTACCCTCCACCAGAACCCCCCTCTAGCCAATTTAACATCCATAATATTAATCCTTGATAGAAACCATACCAAGTCCTAACATAGGACATTTTATAACCGCACAACGTCTAGACTAGGGTTTCATTGCCTACAGAGGGTTTAGCTAGGAATTCCACTATCCAACCAGCTCAATAATTCTTTTTTTTGGCAGCAGCATCTCACCCTCAACAACGTCTTGTTCTGTTCTGAGCATATCAAGCTAAAAATATTTCATTTTCCTCTCTTGGGCACCTGCAATTAAGCTCCAAGTTCACAATGTTACCATAATATTTTTCCCATCGCACCCCCTTGGTTCCCTTTTGTGTAATTGAGATAATTTATCTCTAGGCAGAGGATTTTCTATAACCGAGATAATTTATCTCATGGCTGACCAGATGCAATATTTTATTATTGTAAAATTAGAAAATAAACATGTATGTTCATCACTTATTCATATCACGTCTTTTTGCATGGGCCTAAAATATGGCAAGTAAATTTAAAGTAAATAGAATATTCGTAATTTAATAGGGGTATTACAATATTGCATCACTAAAATTTTCCTTTTTATAAAAAATTTGGAAATTAAAAAATATTATATGTAAAAATGTACAGTGTAATCAAAAAATTGTAGTATTAACATTTTAGAAGTTACAAAAATATTATATATAAATAATATGTTGTAATTAGAGGATGTAATTTTCACATCATAAAAAATTGAAAACTACTTAATTGTACTAAATTGAATATCTTGGAGTTGAGTTTGAGATTTTGATATTCCAGTTTAGTTATAAAACAAAAAATGATTCTTACTATTATTTTATTACTAATAATTTTATATAATTACTTATATATATATATATATATATATATATATATATATATATATATATATATAAATGTATTTGATTTCATTTTATTATTAATTAAATTTTTTTAAATATAATTGTATTATACATTTTAAAATTAATTTAACATAATTCAAAAAGAAATTATCTTCCTCACTTGAACAAAATATAATTATAACACCACATTAGCTTTCCCTCTCAACTAAATTGTTGTTGGTTGGATTGCTTACTAAAACGAAGCTTCGTATTGTCATTTCAGATTTCATTTGATAGGTTTCACGGATCAAAGAATCACCAACACATGGAGGTGTGTTCCAATAGTGCCACAGATGGAATTCCTTTCTCTACCCTGTGAGAAAAATACAAGATATTGGCATTGTTCAATCTCTACCGTATCCAGCAATCACAGAAAAGAACACCATGAGTGCACAATATATCTGAGTTCGAGTGAAATGTTTGGAAAAACGGGAAGAAATTTGTCATTTCTTCAAATATTATTTGTTTTAAAGTATGGGGCAGTATATATATAAGGATATTCACCAAGCTTCTTGAAAATTTTCACATCTTGAATTTTTCATTGTTTGTAGGCAAGGGCGATTACAGGGTATGCCTTGCTATGGATTTTGATGCAAGTGACGGGCATGGGCATGGGCATGGGCATGTGTTTATATAAGAGTGTTACATTTTAAAAGTTGAAAACTTCCATAGAGCCTCATTCCATAGATAAAAAAAGTGAGTAAAGGAAAAAATTATAGAAACAAGCACAAAACAACCAGAAATGCTAGCTCAAGAGTTAAAAAAAAAAAAACAGAGCAATGAGGCCTTCAAAGAACCAACAAAAAATGCAACATGATATGTCAACTGATGCAATAAAAAATAAAAATAGTGAATTTTGCAACAGGGAAAAAACAACCATAAATATGTTGTATAGTTTCATAGTCCAAAAGAACATTTTTTTTCAATAGAGGAAAAACGTTGTTTCATTATATTAAAACAGTCCATATGTCGAAATATAACATTATGTACCTCACCCACAGATACCGCAAGATACAGTAGAGGGGTATAGGTGGTGACATAATTAGAAAATATACAGGAACCATCAAGCTAGATGCATGATATAGAAACCAGATTACAAAATAAAACGACTGCTAAAAGATATTGTTCTATCACCAACATTTTGCAAAATTGTGAAAGAGGCAAGAAATTATTTCAGCCCTATCAGCATACGATCCATATCAATACAGAAACAAAAATGAGGTTACTGTAAAACCAAGTGTTATGCATCCCTTCCAAAAAGAAAGATAAAATCCTGTGAAGAAAACCAAAACTGACTCGCTTGATGGACCTTTATTAGCAGGCACATGACAGGCTCGCTTGATAGAATATCAGAAACCAAGATTGCTTGACAGATATCCCTAGTGAATCAAAACCTCTGCTGATATATCTGAGAGATGACTCCCAGGTTAAGAAGCCCCCCCAGGAAAAACAAGGCCATAATACTAATTACAAAGGATATGAATACGAGGCCACCTGAGTAGAAGTTTTGAAATGCAAAACCGATATGCATCTGAAAGGCTCATCCAGGCCAATCTTTGATAATTTTTCAGCCCTATTAGCATACGATCCATATCAATACAAAAAAAAAATGAGGTTAATGTAAAACCAAGTGTTATGCATCCCTTCCAAAAAGAAAGATAAAATCCTGTGAATAAAACCAAAATTGGCTTGCTTGATGGACCTTTATTATCAGGCACAGGACATGCTCGCTTGATAGAATATTAGAAACCAAGATCACTTGACAGATATCCCTAGTGAATCAAAACTTGTTATGATAGATCTTTGAGATGACTCCCAGGTTAAGAAAACCCCCTCGACAAATCAAGGCCATAATACTAATTACAAAGGATATGAATACGAGGCCACGTGAGTAGAATTTTTGAAATGTAAAACCGATATGCATCCAAAAGGCCGATCTAGACCAATCTTTGATAATTTGTTAGCACTCATATTAAATTCTTTGTATATATGGTTCAATCTAAACTTATGGAATTTGGATAATATATACATTGTGTGATCAATCCATCCTCTTAAATGTTGCCCCTGTAAAGTAGATTTGCCAGATATTCCATCAACAATAACCTTCGAATCTCCATATACTTCAATACATGGTATTTGCAGATGAAAAGCAACCATGATCGCAATCCATAAAGCCATTATCTCAGCCTTGTTATTATATCCACGCCCTCCATTCCAGGATATATGATACCTCTCAACTCCAGATACTTTTATCCAAGCACCACACCAGCAAATGCCATCCTTTTGTGCACCATCAAAGTATATCACAGGAAGATTAATACAGTGAGGTCTACAGCCAAGAGAGAGATCAGAAAAATCTACATTTTTATCAGGTACACCCCTCATCCAATTCATAATATAAGAGTGAATCCCAAGAAAAGTCAAGGGGATCCTCTCGAAATATCATTCTATTACACGCACCCCATATTTCCCAACAAACATAAAAAGGACGAGAGTTGTACCCATGAGCTCAAAATATAAAAGTCTTTTCACAATCAATAGGTCACCATTGGGGATCAATAGAAAGGGGTAGAAAAAGACACCATATCTTTCTAGCAATATTACATTCAAAAAATAGATGGCCAACATTTTCTTCATGCTCCTTACAGAAAATGCATCTTCCCAGACCCAATTTTCAATGTTTTTGGATGTTTTTCCAAGTAAGAATCATTCCCTTCCTGATTAGCCAAATAAACAAAGTGATTTTGTGTGGGATCTTCCAACCCCACGCCACATAGAAACCCGACAAAGGCTGCCCAGTTATCATTCCAGCTTTAATATTCTGATACAATTCCCAGACAATGATATTGTTCCCATTCAACGATCTTGAACATTGTGATCTACAAAAAGGAAAACGAGCTACAAATAATCTGCAAAGGCATTTTTCTCAGGAAAAATGTGGGAAAACATCAAAATTACTGTTAATATTCTCATTAATGGATCCCTTCCCCTTTGGGCGGGAGTGATTAACACTTGTCTCAAATGATGTAACTTTAAAAAAAAATAATACATGGCATTTTGCAATAGGATTTTAAAAATAAACAAGTGGAAGCTTGCAAGTGGCCTTCGACAGAGGATGAAGGTCAATGGGGAGTCGTCCCCATAAATAATGCCTTCCACGTAAATATAACCATTGATAAATTGCAATATTTCGAAGGAAAGTCATAATTATAAAATGATATATCTAAGAATACTTTAAACCATGATGGATTAGTGGAAGATTTGAAAATAGAATAAATAGATAGCTTATTTTCATATTTTTTGCCTTCTGATGTTTAGAAATATTTCTCTCTTGTGAAGTATGATTTGAATTGAAAAAAAAATAAAAAATCAAAATGTTAGATTCCACATCCAGATTAAGGTGTTTATAGATAACACGATTAAATTGTTGGGAAGAGACCATGTTGATGGATACAACACATTGTATGTGTCATACAGACTATGTTTATTTACAGAATAAATTTAGATTAAATGTCGATAGATCTCAATTAAAGGACTTGAGAGACATCAAGTATAACATATATCATGTGACACATATGACACACAACATTTATGAACTAACGATGGTTGTACATCGACATCATGTCACACAGAATAAGAGTGAAAATTATTGAACCAATCAATGTAAAGATACAGAAAAAATAAAACTAGTATCTGCATCGAGAGGTGCAAAGAAACACTGAAAGGAGGAGTCACCTAATTTGGAAGATAGTAACCAAGTGAAATATATGGAAAATGAATTATTATTGAAATTTGAGTTTCTATATATCTTGTAACAAATGCAGTAGGAGGTTAAATTTAAGAAGAAAATTACACTAACTTAAATTCTTAGAACAATATAGGGACAATGTATGTGCTAAAGGAGTTCAACTTTGTTTTCTTTTTAAATGACATGGAAAAAAAAACATCACAAAGCAACCACACCTTATACATTGGTATTCCCTCTTAAGAATTTCTTATGAAAATATTTGTGTCTATTTTGGATGGTGTGTGTATTTTTTTTCTATTTTCTATTTTTCTCAATTGATGAAGTAGAAAATCAAGTAATTAAAGAATTTGGAATATGAAAAATTAACACTAATTCAATGATTTTTTCATATTTTACAAATTATTCCAATGGAGTATCTAAAACAATTTATAAATCATACTCAACATTTTTCATTTAATAGATCAAACACAAAGGTTCAAGTTTTAGTTTTATATGCCTACATTCATTTTGCAAGCAAGCAAAGGGCATCTAAATTAGAGTTCATGGATAAGGCTAAATTGGTGAAGGGTTGGACATGTAAAAACATTGTGTTGGATAATGTATGTCTTGCCCCATTCTTGAGGAAATAAAAATTATTCTTCTATTGTTTTCAATGGTACTCTTTCAAGCATAACTACAAAGGTATAATGAAAAGGTAGATGAAATATTAGATCAAGCTTTGGAATTATAGCCTGGTCCTTTTGGTTTTTATGCATATTAGGATATCTAGGAGATGGAAATCCCAGAGTTTCATTTCTAATTGTGATTATTTGCACCTCATCATTTTTATATCTCTTTCATATGAAAATTTTTGTGAGATATTTCTTAAAACAAGTTGTTAAGCATCAACTTTTGTTATAAATATGGAAATATTTTTGTTTTTTTCAAAAAACATTGTGAATATAATGTCATAATTTTAGTGGTTATTTGAACTTTTAGGGAAGAGACTTTTAGGGAAGGGACTATAAATCTCCAATACTAAATATTATGTATTGATATATGGACCTTTTATATTTAATGTAAATCGAAATTAATAAAATATGATATTATAAGTAATTAAAAAAAAATTGTAAAAATTATGAAATATTAAATTTAATAAAATTATAAATAATTTATAATTTATCAAACAAATTATTTAAAAATAAATAAATAATATTAATATAAATATTTTTCTATATAATATAAAAATAATATAAATAATATAAAAATAATATTGAAATATTTCACAACAAAAATGAAAAATATATTTAAGAAAATGTATTACAAGCTATATGACATATATTAAAACATCTATAATGTGCTATCCCTATTGAGAGGACTAGCATGATTAATTTGCACATTCTCATTTTCCCAAAATAGATTTTTCCACCTCTCAACCAATCTGTTTCTCCAATTTGGACAATTTTGTCATTCATCTTGGTAATCTCCTCAAACATTTACATTGTACTTTCCTCAAAAATAGAATTTTAAGCATTGTTTTGTCATCCCACACATCATGGGGTCTCATTATATTCTTTACCTTCTCTCATTCCAATAGCTCCAACCTCTCCAACATTGGAAAGCTGCCACTCTCAACCTCTAACTACCTTAGCTCATTTCACCGCATATTTTAATGTCCCCGAAATTAGATAGTTTTTCTAATACCAATCTTTTCAACAATGGAAAAGTTTGTATGTACAAATGTTGACAAGTCCTCCAACATTGGAAGACCACCACTCTCAAGTCTGATTTCTTCAAAGTTCCTGTAATAATTACGCAAGGTAATTTCTTAATTCTCAATGTATTATTTTGCATTGTTTCTTCACTTGACAATCCCAACATTCTTTCTAATGTTCTTATATCACAAGGTTTCAAGCTATTAAACATTGGGACAACCCGGGCACAACTTCATTATTAATTTCACACGCAAGAAGTTCACTAAGTTGGACACAGTTGCACAGTCTAAAAATCTTAGGTTTTGAAATGCAGATGGATAAAATTACCCCGCATAAGCCCAAAGCTAAAAATTTCTTAACATTTTTAGATTATCAATGTTTAAGGGAAAAATATGCTTCCCCATCACATCATCTCTGCGTCCGAGAAGAACTTTGCATTTCACCTTCTTAGGTCCGCCCATGTAGTCATTTTTTTTCGATATTACTACATGAGTGAATGAAGATTAATTTTTTTTTTTCCATGTTTCAAAAAATAAATGGATATGAAATTTGGTTAAATTAGCTTATGTTTGTAAGATTTTAAATATATACTAGAATCTGCAAGGTCATTAATGTTAATGTTAATTATTTTACACGAGCTATTTGAGGTTGCATTGAACTTTGCAGCAATGATGGAGGTGCCAATAATATTCATTTGCTGCAACAATGGATGGGAAATTATCCCAACAAATTTAGAAAAATTCAAAAGTATACTTTATTACTTCCCTATGTATGATTTTTAGCTTATGAGTCTATTGTAGTGCACTCATTCAAGGAACACTCACTACGAAATATATGATGTTGTTGAATATTGTATAGTAGGTGATGGAATAATGGTGAAAGGGCCATCTTATGGAATAAGAAACATATGGGTTGATGGAAATGATGGGCTTGTAGTTTGCAATGCCATTAAAATAGTTGGATCAACGACACTGAAAAAGCGAAATCTTATCCTAGTTGAGGTAATTAATGTATTGTTTGTTTCAAGGAGAAGCTACTTTTGAGTGAATTTATTGAATTCATCATTGTAGTAATATATTGGAAATTATCATGAAATTCATTGAAATTGTGGTTCAACATAAATTCATTTTAATTCCTGAAAGCGATCCGATTTTTATTTTAGTTATAATTGAAATTTTTTTTATTGTAAATTCATTAATATAAGAATGGTCATTTTTATCTTTATTGTAAATTTTAAAAATATTTTAAAATCTCATAAATAAAGTAAATAATTTATTTTGTTTTTGTCATTTAGCTTCTAAAATATCATCAATTCTTACAATCAATTAATTCGATTGAAAAGGAAGATATTTTGATTTTGGATGCCCGCTGTCATGCATGTCAATGACTGAAAAAAAGTTGGCTTACATTCATTAATATAAATTTGTTACATTATCATGGTGTATTACAGTTCCCCATATTTCTTTGTAGATTTACCTATGCCTATCAGAACTTTTCTTACATATAAACAACAAGAAATCAAGTTGAAAATATAATGTATTTTTCTTTAGTTCTACTAGATGCAAAATTATCCATATTACATTTATGTAAAAATATGACTAAATATATATGTCTAATAGATAATATGAATAGTGATATAAGATGCTATGACCCATATTCAAATTAGTTTGGAATGTTTCAAAATGCTACAATGAACATATTAGGAAGATTAGTTTGTCCTATGGTCTGAAGAAAAGTGAGAGAGAATGCATCCCTCTAGTCAAATAGTAGGCCATTGTAAAGCCAAAAGAATTTAGAATATTGAAAATAATCTACACCATTTGGGGTGCTTTCCTATTGTGCCACTGACCTTCCTTACCCAATAGAATTATATTCATAAAATAAGGAATTAGGCTTCATATTAATGTTCTAAGTGGTGACCCCCATTCAGTCTAATATGTTATGGGATTAATTCATGAATCCATGGGGAGTTTCTAATCTGATGATCCAACCCTTGAAAAGTGCCTATAGAGGTATTCCTTTCATAAATGTATATCATAAATATCAGTAAAAGGCATCGGTGTTACCTTAACAAATTAGGCACGAGTTGAAGTTTTCCATTTTCTGTTTTATGGAGGTCAAAGTAATAATAATGTAGATAATATATATATATTTTTTTGTGGGGAAAATAGAGAATAAAATCTGTGTTATTATAATTGTTATAATTGGGAATTTAACAAACTATTTTAGATCCTCTTTTTTGGATGGCCAACGTTTTAACCACACCACTCTGATGCATGAGTAGCAGTTTAGACTTAATCCCATATGGAAAGAAGAGATGAGTTCCCTAAGTCTAGATCTATTCTAGAAAATACACTCGAATCAGCTAGATTTTTGAAATATAACAGAACTATTCTATCAAGAAAAAATAAAAACCTTGAAATACTGAATATTTAACATCTTTGTAGCTCAGGTTGAAAATGACACCTAACCAGTTTTCAATTATCTGGAAATGACGTACCAATATGCATTCACAAGCAATATGCACATCCGTGCATAGATTTTGTATGCCTTCTCATTCTTACACTTGAAATATATTTTTCCTTGTTTGAAACCATTGTTACATAGGCTAATTTCTCCATGTGGGAGCTTTGGAGTCTCACAATTCCTAGAGAGGCCACAAGATTTGATGTATGTGTGACAAATGGGATCATTATAAAAATTACTTGTAACATGACTAGGTTCCCTATGATTCCAACAAAATGAATTCGTTATGCACTCCATGAAAAAATTCCTAGGTAGTCCACCGTTGTTGGAAACTGACACATTTTTGAAATCATGAGAAAAATGCCCACGGCGTTTGCAGAGGTTGCTTTTAAGCATCATCCAACCTGGAGTGATGAAAGTCCCTTTGGGAGGGTGTCAGGGTAACATGACAAGTCACTAACGACTCGACTACAAATGTGTCAACTCACTATTTGTGGACCAACCCCATCTACGGTAACTATTGTTTATTAAGAGACAATCCCTCAGTTGTGAAAGGAACCAATGTTTAAGGCATTTTAAAAGTGTGTCACATAAATAATTTTATCATGAGGTCTTTGTTCTATCCCTCTAGAAACTAATTTTCTAAAACCCTTAATGATATGGAATAATAAAAGATTTCACAATGCCATTGACTCCTAATATCTGAATGGAAAAGAATAATTGTAGAGGAAACTCAAAGTAATGTGTTGTAAACACAAAATCTATTACTTTTAAGTTTAAGAGAGACTTAACGGAGAGAGATGAAACTCAAAATAATATGTTGTAAACACATAATCTATTACTTTTAAGTTCTAGAAAGAATTCATGGAGACAGAGGAAACTAAAAATAATATGTTGTAAACACAAAATCTATTACTTTTAAGTTCCATAGAGAATTTGTGAAGGGAGAGGAGTTGGAGTGAAGGAGCACTTATTAAGGCTATTTAACACTTAATTACAAATGTATGTCAGAGACCACCGGCTTCCTTAATTCACTTCATTCAAGGAATAAACAACATAAAATGACACAAGAAACACGAATGACCATCAAAAGTTGCAAGAAACTTGTTGCTTTTTTCATTCACCCATCAGAAAAAGAAGTAAAAAATGTAGTCCCCGAGAGGTCTAGAACTCAGAACCATTTTCTCTCTTTCTCTCTCCATTAAATACAAAAAAGGCAGTTTGTAACTGCTCGAGCTTCTTGAAACACCTGGACTGCCTAAACTGTTAAACTACTTATTACATTACAATTGAGGACATCATTGTAGCTTAAATTTTAACAAAGAAAACAAAACAAAAATTTGAATATAATGCATTTTCCGAATCTGATTTGTTGTTGATGTGTCTCCTTCGGTTTCTGCTGTGACATCCTAATCGTCCGCATAAACGCATATCTATCTGCCCATGATTTTTCATTTTGAACACTTTTATCATGACACCTACTACCCGACTTTACCTCTTCCACTTGTGCCTACAGTATTTAGTCTTTGATTAATAAACTGCTGCAAACACATACCGCTATTCTACACGTACTTTTAGGTCTTTTCTTACCCTAGTTTGCCCTACATGAGAATTTATTTTATAACTACTATAAGGCTATACTTTAAAATATATTCCATTACCTTTGAAAAATTGTATCACATCTGCTTCTCTGTTGCATTTCAGCACTCCAACGTTTTACATTATAATCCGCTTCCTCCCTCCAATGCGATTTTTACAAAGGAAAAACTCATGTACCCAGACTTAAAAACCTTTACAGTTTAGCGATAAATCCCATCATGTCCACTTTGTTATCGCACTTTGCACTTTGGCAATTCCAGTTATCTTCTGATCGCTATCACTTCTAAGCTTGTGATGTGCGATATGCCAGAGGGTCCCACGGTCAGACTTTAAATACCTTATATTCGAGCTCTGAACTATATCGCATCCGGTCCTCATATCACATTTTTCGTTTTGGAAATTCAACCTTGTTCTATTACTCCTGAGCTTTGCGATTTTGATTTTCATTATGTGGGTAGTCCCTCCACGAGTAATTATGATTTGTGACATGCGATAGGGTCCCATGGTCAGACTTTAAGTACTTTAGATTCGAGCTCCAAACTATATTGCATCTAATCCTCATATCACATTTCACATTTCGGTGATTCAACCCTATTCTATTTGTCCTAAGCTTTGTGATTATGATTTGCACTATGTGGGCAAGCACTCCACGAGTGATTTTGATTTTCGATCTGCGATCAGGCCCTCCACATGTGATTGCAATTAAGCCTCCGAGCACTATTCTACACTTATATTTGCATGACTCGACCCTCACCTCTCTGAAATTTTCTAAACGCAGTGATCGACCCGACTCTTGAACTGTTCTGCACACGAATAAGCCTGAGTTGACCCTTGCTACATGCTTTTCTTCTTTGCTGCTCCTCTATCTTAGATTACACTTCCTATGTTGCTGCTTCCCTGATTTTGGTTCCATGGCACATGTGACAATGAATCCTCGTTAAGCTTATGGTTATCCTTTTGAGCATGTCGCAGGTCTTCTTGAAATTTTAACAATTGTTCCTTAACAAACTTGAATTTCTCACAACCTCTCTTGACTTTTAGCTGAGTCAAATTACACTACAACATCTGGCTCCAATTGGGGACAACACTTTTTTAGAAAATCACTAACAACTTGTATATCGGTAGACTTTATTGGGCATGGAATCAAAAAGAGCTTGAATATCAGTAACCTTTATTGGGCATTGAGTCAAAGAGAACTTGTAGATTAGTAGTTGTTATTGGGCATGGATTCAATCCCAAATGGGAGTTCATCCAATATGAAATCCTCCTAAAAACTACTACACTTTGGACTTCTTCCTTTATTCTTAAACTAAAAATTCCGAACTAGAAATACTACAACTAAAAATGCTCAACTTATGAGCTTATTTATGCACAACTCCTATATACGTATTCATGTCTAAACTTAATCAGGTGAAGTCAACCTTCCAATGGCACCAATCTAACATCTGCATGATGCCTCCATACTGTTGAAATTTGAAGTTCACAATAGTGAGGTACCATGAAAATTTTCCATATACAAAGCTTTGCACATACCTTTGCATAAATTCTTGTTCTTGACAAAGGAAAGTTTCCATATAGTCAGCTACTAGATCATAGAGCTGATGAGACCAATTTTCTACTGCCTCCTTTTCTTGAACATCTTTTTGATGTAGACTTCCTTCAAGAGGGAAGCTTCCTTCATTGTTTGACTCCTCAATTTGAGGTTGTATGTGAGGAGATTGATTGTTGTTTTATACTAACAACCATTTAGGCCGAAAAGAGAAATCTAAGGTTTTTTCCTCATAATGGTGATGATATTTGTATAATGCCAATTCCAGACAAAAGCCTTCCCCATCCAGAAAACACATCTGAGGAGCTCCCCTAGTTTCTCCTGTATTCACAATATCATTAAAATTATGAAAATTGTAATGATCTTCCAAGATTTTAATGTGTAGTTCAATTTTTGCAACCAATTTTTTACCAGAATCTTCAGAATGCTTAAATTATTTTGTTTCATAAATACAGGAATCCTCTGATGCCTTTTGAAAATCCTTGTTCATCTCTTAATTTCCATTCTCTTGTAAATAAATTCCAACATTTTCTTGACAGGCCCCCTTGTCTTCAACAAAACTTGTTCTTTCAACATGACAAGAAAAATTTCTACAAGCCCACACATTATCTTCAATTTCCTGTACACAAATAAACATTAGCTCCAGAGTGAAAGGCTTTATCTCCTTGAGATAAACGTCCAAGAAAATAGAAAGATCCCTCAAATAGTAAACCATAGCTACAACTTTAGGAAGTTGAATTTCTTTTGGCATGCTAAAATAAATTTTTTGAAGCCTCCTATTAAACTCAATGATTGATTCATTGCTCTACCTCTAGATAGAATATAATTCCAAAAGCTGTTTTTCATATGAATTACACTCACCCCAATATCTAAGAAACATATCTTGAAAACCTTGCCATGAAATAATTGAACTTTCTTCCAAACACTGGAACCATTGTTGAGCACCCTGCTTTAATGAATGATAAAACATCCCTAAAGCCACATCTTCATAAATAATTTGAAATTTGTCTAGAAAGTACACAAATTCGAAGATATGTTTTTCAGATGAAATATCCTCCTCCTCTATAGAGAAACCTGGCAAAATTTTGAATCCTTTTGAAGGGTACTGATGGAGAATTGTGGGCAGCTTCAAGGGTTTAAACATTTCTTTGTTTTTGAGCTAAAAAGCAGTTGATTGCTTGTGAGACAGAATATTATCACCCAACGATGATGAATCATCTCCTTTATGCCAAGACTCTCACTAATTTTATTCAAGAATTGTAATGCAACAATCATCTCTCCTCTCATATTTAGGAGATAAAGTTGTGTCAAGATCAATAATACAAGCAGAAGAAAAATCTTATTTTCCAATAAAGAATGTACTTTTTAGGCCTTATAATCTTCTGAGAATATAAATAAGGAAAAAATATTTTTGATATGTAAGGGAAAATAGACCACTAAACTAATAGTAAAGTATATAGCTTCCTTTAAAAACCTCAAACACTAATAGCTATGTTTTCCACGATGCTTTCTCATTTTCTTTCCCACAAAATTCCTCATCTAATGAATCCTTCATCAGTGGAGTCATCGGGTGAATAAATAATAACTAAAATTTATATCTAAATATTGTTCACCATCAATAAATATATTTCAATACCCAGGAAAAATTAACTTCGTGCCTTAGTCCCTCACAAAAATGCCAGAAAATGTTGGTTCTTAAGAGACAATCCCTCAGTTGTGAAAGGAATCAGTGCTTAAGACATTTTAAAAGTGTGTCACAGAAATAATTTTATCATGAGATATCTTTTTCATCCCTCTGGAGACTATTTTTCTAAAACCCTTAATGATCTCGAATAATAAAATATTTCACATTGATTGCTGATATCTGAATGGAAAAGAATAACTGCAGAGGAAACTCAAAGTAATATGATGTAAACAAAGAATCTATTACTTTTAAGTTTTAGAGAGACTTCATGGAGAGAGAGGAAACTCAAAATAATATTTTGTAAACACAAAATATATTACTTTTAAGTTCTAGAGAGAATTCATGGAGAGAGAGGAAACTCAAAATAATATGGTGTAAACACATAATCTATTACTTTTAAGTTCCAGAGAGAAGTTGTGAAGGGAGAGGAGTTGGAGTGAAGGAGTGCTTATTAACGTTATTTAACTCTTATTTACAAACATAAATCAAAGACCAGTTGCTTCTTTACTTCACTTCATTTAAGGAAGAAACAACATAAAATGAAACAAGAAACACGAATCACCATCAACAGTTCAAGGAAACTTGCTACTTATTCCATTCACCCATCAGAAAAAGAAGTACAAAATGTAGTATCCAAGAGGTCTAGAACTCGGAACCATTTTCTCTCTTTCTCTCTTCCTTAAATACAAATAAAAGAAATTTGTAACTGGTTGAGTTTCTTGAAACTCCTACACTGCCTAAATAGTTAAACTACTTATTACATTACAATCGAGGACATCATTGTAGCTTCGATCTTAACAAAGAAAACAAAATAAAACTTGAAATATAGTCCTTTTGATGAATATAATTTGTTGTTCATGTGTCTCCTTCTGTTTCTGTTGTGACATCATAACCGTCTACACAAGTGCATGTCTACCTGTCTCTACCCATGCTTTTGGGTTTCGAACACTCTCATCATGTCACCTACTATCCAACTTTTCCTCTTCTACTCGTGCCCACAGTGCTTAGTCTTTGATTAATAAATTGATACAAATGAATACCAATGTTCTTCACGTAGTGTCAAGTCTTTTTTGACTCGAGTCTGTTCTGAGTTTAGACTTTCCTTTGTAACTCCCGTAAGACAGGACTTTAAAATATATTCCACTACCTTTGAAAAATTGTATCGTGTCCGCTTCTGTATCGGATTTCAGCATTCCAACTTTCTACGTTATAATCCGTTTTTTCCCTCCATTGTGATTTTTACAAAAGAAAAACCCATCTACCTAGACTTAAAAACCTTTATAATTTAGCGATAACTTCCATCGCGTCCGCTTCATTTTCACACTTAGCAATTTGGAAAATCCATTTATCTTATTATTATTATCCCTTATGATCTTCTGATGTATGATATGCGAGAGGGTCCCACGGATAGACTTTAAATACTTTAGATTCAAGCTCTGTGCTATATCGCATCTGGTCCTCGTATCCCATTTCGCATTTTGGAAATTCAACCTTGTTATATTCCTCCTCAGATTTGTGATTGTGATTTGCGATATGCGAGAGTGTCTCAGGACCAAAGTTTAAATACTTCAGATTCAAGCTCTGAACTATATCGTATACGGTCCTCGTATCTCATTTCCAATTTTAGCAATTCAACCTTGTTCTATTCCTCCTGAGATTTGTGATTGCGATGTGCGATATGCGGGGAGGCCCTCCAAGATTGATTGTGGTTTGCAATCTACGATCTGACCCTCCACATGCGATTGTGATTAAGACTCTGAACATTTTTCTACATGTATATTTTCATGACTCAACCCTGACTTGTGTGTAATATTATGAATGCATCCATCGGCCCAACTCTTGAACAGTTCTACACATGAATATGTCCGAATTGACCCTTGTTGAACACTTTTCTTCTTTGGAGCTCCTCTGTCTTAGATTACACTTCCAATGCTGATGCTTCCCTCATTTTGGCTCCAGTTCACATGTGATAATGAATCCTCATTGAGCTTGGGGTTATCCTTTTGAGCATGTCGCAGGTCTTCTTGAAATTTTAACAAATGTTCGTCATGTTTCTTGAACTGGTCAGAAACTCTCTTGAATTTTATTTGAGTCAAATTATACTACAACAGTAACTCTGCTTCAAAATTCTCGAACTACTTAAACGACAGCACCTCCAGAACACACCCCTCTTCTTTCAATACTCCTTTCTCCCACATCAGGCTCCACACCTTTGCAAACTCTAACATCCCTATAGATCTAATAGTCCCTCATTAGAGTTTTGATGTTTTGCGATGTATGGGAGTTGAAGTTGTGTGATTCTTGTAAAACATTCAGAGAAAGGTTACCTAAATGTTCGAGAAGCAAGTCGAGAATCCCTAACGCTTCTTAAATAGAGGGAAATCGTCTATGTATTTTCTAGGATTTTCTTCCCTCCTCATTGAGTCCCAAAGGGTAATTTGTAATCATTATTTGGAGGCATTGGTCCAAGAGATATGGTATTTCAGGATCTGGTCAGCTACGTGGTTTTTTTTCAAATATATTTGCAAATTTCTCTAGAATTTGAAGTTTTTTCATCAAGATTACAGGAAAATGGTGTATTCGACCACTAAAAATTGTGTCATAATGATTGTATTTTCTTACAGTGAAATATATTTGAAGAATAAGAATGGATCCTTTTTTAGCACAGTGCATCAGCTGCTCAGTGTGTTAGATGATCTGGCCAAGCTTCTCAATGCTCAAACTAGCTCCTATGTGCATCACATGAAAGCCATTTCTTCCACTCATGTGGATGATAAAGAAAACCCGAACTCCTGCAAAATTATAATCGACATGCAGGGCCTGACATCCCATGAGATAAAGGTATCTCAAAGTGTTTGAAGAATCAGAGCATTAAATATCCTTCCATATTTCGTAGTTATGCTCCTTGTTTTTCCCCTTTCATTCTCATGTTTTCAAAGCTTTTTTTTGCTTGTTGCTGTGTACTATGAAGATTCAAGTTGAATATGAGAAGTTTTGACCATCAGTGGTCACTGGAACAAGAAAAAAAGGAGGTGTCTGTCAGCGGAACAAGAACTTCTTTCACATGTTTTCCCTTCTTCTGCAAGTCTGTTTTCGCTTGATGTTGTGAACTATGAAGGCTCAAGTTGAATATCAAAAGTTATTATCACTAGTGGCCAGCGAAACAAGAACGAAAGGAGGCGGCCACCAACAGAACAAGAACGAAAAGCAGGAGAAATATTCGCATTGGAAATTTCTAGATGATTTTTCGACGTGTCTATTTTTATTGGAACGAGGACGAGGAAAATAAATATCCCCGATTGGTTGGGGTGAATAGTGTTTTCCCACCCCAACCATGCAGAGAAAATGTTGTTCAGTGTAAATATTTGAGAATTAAATTAATTTTGGGTTTAATGTTTATTTTATAAATTTTTGTTTAATTTTTGGTCAAACATGGATTACTTCATGGTCAATGCACGAATGAAATATGTTTATACTCCTCCTTCCACAAGGATACTACATATAATAAAATTTTATTTACATTCGTGTATAATTTATATTTGAATATTTTAATGTAAATTTTATAAATGCTTTTATTTTAGAATAGATCTTAAAAATTTATTTATGTAGTTTTTAAATCTTTTATAATAAGTTTTTATTATATTTAAAAAAACCTTTGATCATCACACATATATATATATATATATATATATATATATATATATATATATATATATTGAATCTTTAACAAGAGATACATATTGGTTAGTACATTCCACTTAGCTTAAATATAACTTAATTAAACAAATAATAATAAAGATAAAATATTTCATTACAAAAATAAAAAAAACTAATAAAATTTTCTATTTTTGAATGTAGTTACCAAAAATTAAGAAATATGATTAATATTGTTTATATAACATATATACACTTTAATATATATATATTCATTTTATTTATGTGTGTGTGTTTTAAATTTTTTATTAATATATACCATTTTTATAATTATATTTATTAAAAAATGTTTCTAATATAATAATATGTCTTGTTGAATTGAAAATATGGACAAACAATATAATTCATGAAAATGGAAATAAGAGAAAAGGAAAAAAAAAAACAAAAAAATAAATAAAATGAAAATAAAACTAGGACCATAAAATTAGTAACTTAATAGAAATCGAAGTTACTAAAAAAACCCATAGTAAGACCTCAACCAATCAACTTACAAATAAACAATTTTACATAATAATAAAAAATAACAAAAATTCAATTCTCAATGTTAACTATGGATAAGCGGCATAAATTTATTGTAAAAAAACACAGTAATAGGAAATCAAAACAAATAATAGTGTAATACCATACCTATGCAAGTATAATAATGAGTCTTTTTTTAAATTACATGAATAATTTATTTATTTTCAAAAATAAAAAACAATGACTTTTTCCTCATACATATTACATTAGAAAAAAGACAAATGTAATGCCATGATTAAAATTTATAATTAATTACTTTATTAATATATTTTGAATTATTATTATTAAACAATAAAAATAATTAAGATATGAGTTTTATATATATATATATATATATATATATATATATATATTATGTAACAAAATTATTACCATAAATATCCACCTTATTTTATCATAGATATTGTTAACCTATAAATAAGTTTTGTTACAAGTTCATGGGCCAATACCATGACTTATCAATACCACATGCTCAAAAATTCATAAATTTTTTTACAATCAAAATATTTTATATTTATTTTAATTTCATTCTATTTTATAACATTATTTTAAATAAATAAAAAATCAAGAATATCATAACTACTTTTGAGATAAATATCAACTATCTATTGAAAATATTGCATGGATATTCCGTAATGCTTAAATTCCTACCATCCACCTACTAATTATTGATAATTAAATTAAAATTTTAGAAGCCCTATTCCAAAATAGACACACCTATTGATGTAAAAAGGTTTAGTATTTTTATTAAAAACCTTATAAAAGTCATATCAAGCTATCTCTTTGAAAGAAACTCTCAAATATGGAATTTAAGGATAGCAATAGAATTTTTTTTAAACATTTTTTTTTTATAAATTAATAACACACACACACACAAATATATATATTAAGAATATGAATGATCTTCCACATCCATGTCTACTTCCTAAATGTGACATGATCAACTCATATTCAGTATATTGTTGTAATTGTCTCCACATCAGTTTTTTCACATGGCCAAGGAAAGTGCACATGGTATAGCTTTAGGAATCTATTTTCTTGTTGACCACAATTAGTTTGGTACTAAGTGGTGTAACTTATAACACTTAACTTTGAAAAATAAATAATTTTTTTCAATATCATTAAAAAAACCAATTTTCAAACATTTGATTAAACTATAACTTGAAGTTCTTATTGCATCATTTGCATAATATAATTCCATGTGGATAACTACCTCACATATTTTATTCCATAATTTATGGATATCATTGCAATATTCATGCATTATTTTTACCTATTTGTTGATTAATTGTTTATTCTTAAGTATTGAAGGCACTAAATAACATATTTACCATCAATTACTTTCCACCATAATTCAAGCAATACTTTACATTAAAAATAGATAGAAATAATATGTAAATAAATATATTTATCTTGATTTATTTCTCATCATTATTTATGTTTTCATGGAAAATTATGTAGGAGTAAATGTTTAACTTCGTAGACTTACTAGTGGTTAGTAACCACAATACATACAAGTCCATGTGCCTAATCAAGAAATTAATTTATCCACTTCAAATTTCAATTTATAAATTTCTCCCCAATAAGACACAATTAATTTACCCCCTTCACACGTCAATTTATCATTTCCTTTTATCATTTCCTCCCAGAGCAAGGTTATAATATTTCATTTTCCTATTAACCACTATTAATTTAGCTAAAGTTGACCAATGTAGGTTAAAAAAATCTATGCAATTTTTACCAAACATAATTTAAATTTGGGTGAGACTACTAATATGTCATGCACTCTTAAAAATACAAGTGTTCCGTGCTCCTTTGTGCATAGTAAATAATTAAATAAAAATAAAAAATAAAACTAATTAAGGGAATTAGAAAAGGGAGAGCCATATAGGAAGACGGTAGATAGGGAGAGAGTGAGAGAAAAAGGGATGGGGAAAGGGAGGGATGGAGGAAGACAGAGTGAGAAAAATAAATGGAAATGGAGATATGGGTTGGGTTAAGGAGAGAGATAAAGAGATGGGGGGCTTAGGGAAGGGGGGAGAGTGAGAAATATTCGAAAAAGACATAACAAAGAGAGAGAGAGAGATATGAAGAAAGGAAGAAAGGGGGAATATGGAAAAGGGGAGAGAGATATAAGGAGAGATAGGGATAGGGGGAGAGACTGAAAAGGATATAGAAATGGGTAGATAAAGAGGAAGGATTAGGGAGGTGGTAGAGAGAGAGAGAGAGAGAGAGAGAGAGAGAGAGAGAGAGAGAGAGAGAGATGAGGTATATATCAAAAGGGGGTGGGGGGTGAGAGGTATGGGGAAAGGAAGATATATAAAGACAAGGGAATAGGGGAAGGAAGAGAGAGATATAAAGAAGGAAACATAGGGAGAGAGAGAGAGAAAGAGATATGGAAAGGGGGAAAGAGAGAGAGTCAGAGGGAGTGGACGAGTGTGGAGAGATAATTGGATAAGGAAAGGGGGAGAGTGGGGGGATGGGAGAAGATAAAGAGAGGGGTACATAGGGGTTAAGTAGAGAGAAATGGGTAAAGGAAAAGAGAGATCAGGATATAGGAGGTAGGAATATATATATATATATATATATATATATATATATATAGAGAAAGAGAGAGAGAGAGAGAGAGAGAGAGAGAGATAAAAATAAGGGATTCAGAGAAGGAGAGATATAAATGGATAGGGAAAGGTGTAGAGAGATGAAGGCCGTTGTGAGAGAGAGAGAGGGATATGTGAGGAAAATATAGGAAGAGAAAACAGAGATATTGACATACTGAAAAGGGGCAGAGAGAGGGGCTGGTTGAAAGAAATTGGGAGATGAAGAGATAACAATGGGGAATAAAAGAGAGGAGGTGAATAGGGAATGGGAGAAATAGATAAAATCAATGATCGAGAGAGGGGTATAAATATAAAAGAACATGAAAAGTAGTGTATGGATAGTGGGGCTTAGGAAAATAGAGAGAGGTATAGAGTAGGGAGAAATTTAAGGAGGGAAGCGATAGGGGAGTGAGAGAGAGATATAGGGGAATAGAAATAGGGAAATCCATGGGAATACAAAATAATTGAGAGAGAAATATAAAGAATAAGAAATATAAAGAGGTGGGGAGAGGGGAAGGAAACATAGTGATATTGGGAGGAGATAAATGGTTAGGGAGAGAAATATTGAGTGGGGAATTAAGGAGAGAGAGGGAGACATAGAAAGGGTGGTATTAGGAGGGACATGGAGGGATATAGGAGGAAGACATAGGGGGAGAGAAAAAAATGGGCAGGGAAAGAGAAAAGGAGGGAGGGGGTATATGGGGGGGGAACGAACTGGGATGGTGAGAGAGGGGTAGGTAGGGGGGAGATAGGGAGAAAGAAATTGAGATAGAGGAAAAAATAGAGCATGATTAGAGAGAGAGTGAATATAGAGATAAAACGGGGGAAAGGAAGAGAGATGGGTAATATGGAAAAGGAGAGAGAGATAGCAAGATGGAAGGGGGGGGATGAAAGATAGAAAAGGGCAGAAGAAGGAGTAGATAGAAGGGAATACGTAAAGAGAGAGAGGGGGGAGAGAGGGAAAGGGATAGAGAAAAATTGGGAGAGAGAGATGGGGAAAGGAAAAAGGGAGATAAGAAAGGAAGAGAGAGAGATAGGAGAATATGGGAGATAGAGATATAGAGATAGAAAGAGAGAGTGTAATTTACAAATAAAGATAAGGGAATAGGTAAAATTAGAGAGTGAGAGATATAAATAATAAATGTAATGATAGAGCGAAAGAAAGGGATAATAAAAGTGGGGTATAGAGGGAGAGAAAGAAAGGGGTAGGGAAATATATACATAGATATAAAAGGAGAGAGAGAGAGAGAGAGAGAGAGAGAGAGAGAAGATAGAGATAGAAAGATAGAGAGAGAGTGGAATTTACAAATAAAGATAAGGGAAGAGGTAAAGTTAGAGAGAGAGAGATATAAATAATAAATGTAATGATAGAGATAAAGAAATGGATAATAAAAGTGGGGTATAGAGGGAGAGATAGAAAGGGGTATGGAAATAGATACTATTATATATATATATATATATATATATCTATATATATATATATATATATATATATATATATATATATATATATATATATATATATATATATATATATATATATATATATATATATATCAGAGAGAGAGAGAGAGAGAGAGAGAGAGAGAGAGAGAGAGAGAGAGAGAGAGAGAGAGATAGAAAGGGATAGGGAAATGGGTAGATAGACCTGGGTGATTACGGAGAGAGAAAGTGGAATGTAGGAGTGAGACGTATGGAGAGAGAGAGAGAGAGAGAGAGAGAGAGAGAGATGTAGGGGGAGGGAGGGAATATGGAAGCGAGAGATAGTGGGTGTTTATTTTAACCATGAATTATTAATTGATACAAATAGATTGTTATTAAAAATATAAAAAATGCAACGTAACATGCATGTTTAACATATATATTTTTACTGCTGAAACTGAAAACTATGACAACTAGAAATATTTTTCAATGTATTATTTCTTTACAATGTTACAATACAATATGTATATATAATGTGAAATTAATAAGCCCAAAATATATTAATTGTACATTAAACTATATCCATATTTCCTTAATTCAAATTGCATTACCATGGACCACAATAATTGTCTGCCGTAAAACTACCAAAAGTAAAAACCATGCATTTAAAACCATTAGAAGCATAGACAAAAAACTACCCCATAAATATTTACAAAGACCACCATCGCCTCACTATTCCCAATGCATATAAAATAAATGTGTGGTTAGTCATATAAATAATATAACACAACCAATATTCACCGACTTGTTTCTTTCTTTACATAATGAAAGCCACATGATTTATTGATAAATGATGTAATCAAACAATGCCGATTGCTTCTACACATCAAGAAAAAATATTAATTGTGACTTTTTTTTAATGAATCTAAGAATTCATTAGAGTGTCCATCTTCACTAGCATCACATTCTTCCCTTAAGCTATGTCTTTCAAAAAGTGACACAAAACATCAATATGCTTCATTTTAGAATGATATGATGGGTTCTTAGCTAGTAATATTGCATCTTGATCACCACTATATATCGTTGAAAGTGGAAACAAGAAGAGGCTTCTAATTTAATTTTCCCTTAATTCATTTAGAAGGAAATTGTAATTCCACATGACAAGACAACTTGTTTGAGTTAACTAAGCTAGGAAAACTTAGTTAGGTCAGTCAGTTCAAATTGAGGTTCAAACGAGAGGAATGGAAATTTCTCTCTATGTTTTAGGAGTTCTCTCTACATTTTGGGGGGTCCAGTGATATTTTATTTTGATTTGTAATTATTTAACCTAATTATTTGAGTTATAATTAGGTTAACTAGATATAACTGATGGAGGAACTAGTGAATTGAATCTGATTCAGTTCACATGAAGCGATCAATTAGATAACTAATAATTCACTATAAATAGTTGTTTCCTATGAGTTATGGTCAAGACCTAGTTGATATTGGAGTTAAAGGGAAGTTTACTATCAGTTGTATAATTATAAAATTGTACAGGTGGTGCATTGAGTCATTAGAAGGCCTTAGGTTTATTGCGCAATATTTAATTTTGAATTTCCTAATTAATAGGGATCACACAAGAAAGGCATGGAATCTAGAGGCAAGAAATTGGTTAAGTATTGAACCAGGATAGCTTATGATAGTGTGAGACTGACATAGATAGTGCAAATAGCTCTCAAGCCTAAGAGAAGCATTGTATCGTTTCATATTCTCTGACTTATGAAATATACAAATATAGGGATTTTTAGTTGAGGCTTTCCCCAAATAAGTCTTTGTGTTGTGATATTGAAATTATTTTTCTTTCTTGTTCAATTGAGTATGCAATCATAATTGGTTTCCATAATTTGTAGAATATATTCAAGTGTTTTGTTTTAGGATATTACAATATCAGTTTAATCTATGTGGATTTTCTACAGCTATCCTAAGTACATCCTGTAGCACTAACGAAATACATGAACGCAATATTTTTAACTATAAAACTTCCTTGATTGCGTGAATGGCTACCATGTATTTACCTTTTATACTTGAGAGTGGCACTGCAAACTATCTCTTGCTTATCCAATTTTTTTTTCTCCAAATAGGTTAATAAAATACCCATTTATAGATATTTTGTTATCTAGATCTCTAGTTCAGTTTAAATTAACAAATCCATGCTCATTGGAAACTCTATCAAATCCTTGAATTCATTAGTAGCACAATATATAGCTAGTGGTTTGACAAAAATACCTAAAAATACTCTTTACCACCACCCAATGCTCCTTCCAGGCTTTTGACATATACTTTCTTAATAGTCCCATTGCATGTGCAATGTCTAGTCTTGTACAAACCATTACATAAATCAAATTTCCAACTATATTAGCACATAGAATGCAAAAAATGCCCTCTTCCACTTCTTATGGATTTTGGAAATTGATCTATAGATAACTTTGCACCTATAGGAATAGGTGTTACATGTCATTTTATGACCAGGACACTTGACCGTTAAAATGTATCTCTCTCCATCCATAAACATGTTTCAAAGCACTCCCTTCCAAGTCAATAACCTAAAACCCATAAAGAAAATATAAATTTTTGGTAACAAGGCTTTATAAATTGTTCTAGATGACCTGGGCGCTTTTCCTAGTCAGTTTCCATGAGTTGACAGTTTCCACCATTGAAAATCACACAAAATTGTGCTATGTCTTCCCCTATAGACCACCCAAATAACTCAATGAAAAGTAAATATAAAAAGTGAATTATAGAAGCCTTGTTGGGAGATAATATCCCACTTGAAAGCTTCTAGCTCATATGTATTCAATCCTTACCCCTCACATCATGGAACTAATTCCATTTCATCAAGGAATTCTAATCCCAATATTAGTGGATCTCATCCTTCTCTATGGATTTGGAACCTCCTATTCTTGGCCTATAAACTTACTATAGGCTAGAAGGTTAGGGGAGTTCACAAAAGGTAGTCTTATGTTGTTGAATTTACATTAAAAAGATTATCATCCAAGGAGAGGTTTGAAGGCATTTGGGATGAACCTGAAGACATCAAGGAAGAGGTTATAAGGCTATTTTTTATTCTTGAAATTATATAAATGAATCCTTTTTTCCATATTATTTTCTTACTGAAATGATGAATAATTTATGCTATTTTTTTATTCATTAATACGATATAAATTTCTAATATACTTGATCATTAGATTAAGCTTACTTGAATTCATATATTTCATATTCCCTTGATCCCTTTTATATCTATTATTGAAGGTCTTTTCGAGCATTGATGAGTTGCATCGAGACAAAGCACAAACATCCATAAATAATTTCGCAAAAAGATAAGGGTTTGATTCTCATTATATTGTATTTATAATTCAAGCAAAATAGGATTAGGGAAAGAGATATTCAATTTTTTGTTTGTTTCTATTTTTCCTTAGGAATCTAGGGATATCACTCTTGTCCACAACAGGGATTAGTCTACATAACATATCGGCGATCGTACTGGGGAATGTCTTCTATCTCTTATTTTTCCTTGATTTTGTTTTTTGATATTTTTCTATTAGCTTTATCTCAGTATTAGCAAAGTAGTGACCTTTTAGATCCTCTCGTTTGATTGCCTTGATTTTGTTTTTTCTTTAATATTTCTTAATTTGCGCAATTTAAGTTCAATAACAGAGCACATTTTTGTGCATTTTTTCTTTGGCAATTGTGTTCATGCGCATTGGACTAAATTGTTAGCTTGCATAATCCTTAGAAATTTTTGAAAACATAAATTTATCTTGATCACAGTCTGAATTTACATTTCTCGGTGTTTCATTATGTTTGTTGTTACCTTCAAATACCTTCCATGAGCTTGTTTGAATTCCATAGTAAAGTATTGTTGAGAATCAATCCATTTCACAAATTTGGGTAGGGTTTTATCTGGATTGTTTACTGATTGATCAAAAAAAAGATTGGGTGTTGTTAGATATATGTCTCTCTGTATTTTTTCTTGCAAACATACCAGGTTTAGTGAATACTTTTCTTATTTGTGAAATCTCCTCTATATTAGTGAAGTTAGGGTTTTATTAAAAAAGTAGTGTTTTGTGATAATTTCTTATTTTATTGAATTTAAAAAGAAAACCATTTATTTTTAAGTATTAAAGTTGTTCATAAATACATTGTAAACATCATAAAATTAGTGGCAATTAGTAATACAAATTCACTTCATATTCTTATTTATATCTATGTGCATTTTGAGGAATTGTGAGTGATTGCTTGTAAAAGGACATTTTATGGTTATTTGACTTGTTAAGAGAACTAAAATATTCATTCTATTTCTGCAATTGAATTATTTCAAAGTGAAATTGGCATTTTGTGAAAAAAAAAAATTTATTGGAATGTGTGTTTTTGCATTTCATTTTAAAATAAGAAAGGCTCTTACTCTCCCATAGCTAGGAATTCATTGAATGAAAAGGTTATAATTTCACGTCCAGTCAAAATATCATCAGTTTCACGTCCATATCCAACTAAGTAAACAACAACTTAATAACATGGTGTTAATAAATTTGATTGTATTTTTTTCATTTTTAGGGCTCTTTACACCTACATAGATCAGGTTGTAGGGACTTTGAATAGGGAAATGAGTTAACTTTCCAAAATTATATACAAATAGTATAATCTTGCAGTAGGGAGAAAATCAATTTATTGCAATTTTTCTCTAGGACACTCCTCTTACAAGGGAGTAAAGCACGGGTTCATATTGGACCCGGTGAAGTGATCGTACCCGCTTCATTGGTTATGGTATAGTGCTTTGCATGCATTACAAAAGGTGTCGAAAGGTACTTTGGGTCATTTGGATGTAAACCTCAGATTAACCATTTTGAGGAATGTTCAAGGGGATTGAGCTTTGTTACTCTTCCCTTGCGTGTACATAATATCTGAGACTATTCACCTAGGTTACATTATTATAGGTCATAACCTTAGTGAACCATAAACTTAGGGCTATCTCCCTCGGTGATGGTAGAGGGAAGGTCTCTACTATTCCTAGAACATACATTGACTAGAATCACTTGGACCTTTTGGAAGGTAATCTTCACTTGATATGGAATAAGTGGATTTTCTTGGACCAAATTGTTTCATTAACTAGGTTGTTAGGGTAACTGGTTGGCATCGGATTTATCTATATATACCTTTTACCTTGATTTTTGTGATGTTGGATTTCATCACCAACTAGTGATTTCGTTGTGAAAAGGTTGTTTGTGTGGTTTGGTTCCTAGATTTTTTAGTGTGTGTTGTTTGTTTTTTATTTATTTTTGGAGGCCTCATGTGCAATTTTTTTTATATTTTTTGAATTATTAATTAAAATTAATTATGGCTGATTTACCAAGATATTCACGGAGAATGCATGGTATAATCCTTGAGTATACAACGACTCAATTGGAAAAAAATGAGGTTGAAAGGTTGAAAACAACAAGATCTCGGACTTTTGATCAACCTAAAACATCTACCATTGTAGAATCTGGAACTGAAGTGAATCAACCTAAAGAATTTGAAACAGACTTAGTGAAATATGAATTAGAAATTACTCAAGACATTAGATTAGAATATGATATTGATGAAGTTTCAGACACACAATTAACTGAGCCAGAAAATTTTAAACCTATGTCTGATGTTTCAAAACTTGAGTCTCCTTCAATTGTTATAGCCCCTACTCTTGTTCCACATTCACACAAAGAAAAAATTATTATTACCGATAGTATACCTCATGTCCGATTAGAATCAAAGATATTACTATGGATGAGGAAGAAGAAACTCCAAGTACTTCAGTTTTTTCCACTAGAAAAATGGTTACTCTAGACCTTCCTATTTCACCTTTTCAAATAGATCCTTGGTATTTTGCACATTTGAACTTTGTAGGTCAAGGTATTTCATGTTACCACACTCATTACTTTGTGCTCAGATTTAATATGTCGATAATAATTTCTTGAGGTATGCCTACTAGCACAACCATGTTTTCAATCTCTCCAGAACCATTGTTATATGGTGGTCTATCACTTCCTCCTTGATATTAATCACTTTCTGGGACCTTTTGAGAAGCTTCTCCTTCATATCAATTTTCTACTATGTCATTTGGTTTATAAAATTCTATTGTCCAAGGTTTAACGTCAGACCAATATATCAATAGGTTTATGGAAGTGTAGATAATGCTCAAGTTAACCCAATAGGTGGTTATAATCCACCTGGTGGCCAACCACCTCCACCAGGAGGGAAACATTTTTTTTTTTCGTATCCTATGGTTGGAGCACAAATTTTAAATAGAAATGATCAAAGTTATGGTCAGACACCTCAAGCTGGCTTAGGTCAACCTATTGTTTCATACCCCTTAGTTGGTACTCCTTATCCAGGGATGAATACCACTTGCAACCCTTCGTTTGTTCAACAAAATTTGCAAGTTGTTCCAAAGATACCAATTTACCAACTTCTTCAACCTACTAGACAACATATTCAGCCAATGATTAATCAAGGTATTCCAATTCAAATACACAATACTCTTTATGGGATTCCTCAAGTTAATATCAGAATATATGTGAAAAAACCAAGTCAGCAACCTCGTCCGAGCTATCCACACACTCTTGTCCAATCCACTGTACAAACATATGTTCAACAACCAAGTACACCTAAAACACTCATCCGGGGAGTATCTAAAACTTTTGTTCTAATTACCCCTAAAGTATTGGTGCCACCAATTACTCAAGCTATCCCCCAAACATCTGTCTATCAAGTTGGTCCTAAAATCTAGCGTGCTTTGGGACAACTCGGTATGGTAATTCTGTAAACACTATATCAAGGCCATGACTTTCAAGGCGATCCTTTTCAGTACCAGTTCTTTCAATGTCAACCTTATCAAAGACATTTCTTTCAAGGAAAACCTTTACAAAGCCAACCCTTTTAGGGGCAATATTACTAGGGGTAGATGGGCCAAAATCCATTGTGCGAGAGTCAACTGTATCCTGGTCATACTTATCAAAACCCGTCTGAACCAAATTTTGGTATGGATCACCTCGGTTATCCTGGAGGAATGAAAATCCCAACCGCTCAGGATATATTGGATATCCTCCTCCAGGTATTGTACCTATCCCGCAGGGTAATGAATTTTCACAACAAGATCCCAACCGACAGTTACTATTCATTGCAACTTTATATTTACTATATTTTTCTCGGCTAACAAATTATCATATTTACTATTTCACATTTTGGCTGCAAATTCCTAATACGTTTCACAGTGACATTCCGAAATTTGAAGGAAAATGAGGACAATACCCATCAAATCATGTCATGAGATATCATCTTTTGTGCACGTCAAATTCATTAATCGATCATTCCATTAGATTACGACTTTTAGAAGAAAATTTAACTATTTTAACAACCGAATGGTACATTGAATTACCGCGAGTTTCTTGTCATAACGTCAACACGTTAGCCACTGCTTTCTTGACACATTTCATTTACCAATTAGTTATGATATTGATACCAAAATTTTGAATTCTTTAAAACAATCCTTGTCTACTCATATTTCTGATCATATACATGAATGAAGACGTAGATGTTCTTTGGTTAAGGTTTTCATTATAGATCATATTTTGGCTGAATGGTTTACATAATATTTTCTTCCAGTAATTATTGAATATGTGGAGAAGGGAACTGTTGTAATTAAAGAGAAATTCGTTGCTCGTGCCTAATATCTAGACCTTTCTTACACACAGACTCACATTGATGGTGTGTCGATTTCTGTAAATAGTTGCAACCTAGATGGAAGGTATACCAAATGGATGTGAAGTTGGCATTTTGAATAGAGTGTTAAAAGAGGAAGTATATGTGGAGAAACCACTGGGTTATGAAGTGTAAGTCTAAGAAGAAAAAGGGCATAGGTTGAAGAAAGTTATATATGGGATGAAGCAAGCACCATGCACATGGTACAACATGATATATGCATATTTTTGGACAATGGCTTTGAAAAATGTGATGGTGAGCCTAGTCTCTACATCAAAGAGAGTGATAGTAAGCTTCTTATTGTTTTTTTATATGTATATGATTTGATTTTCACTTGGAGTGATGAACTCCTCATTGTTGATTTCAAATATGTCATGAAAAGTGAGTTTGATTTTCTTAAGGTACTTTTTTTAGCTTAGAAGTGAAGAAAACAAAAAATGGAATTTGTATTTCCCAAGAAAAGTATGCTACAAAAATTTGGAAGAGGTTTATTATGTAGGAAAACAAGCCTACGCCAACTCCTGTTGTCATGAGGTTGAAATTAAGAAAGATGACTGTAGCAGAAAAGTAGACTATAACAGTAAGGAACACTATAAAAACAATGAAAATGCAACATTATACAAAATTATGGTTGGCACCTTGATGTATTTAACAACAACTAGGCCTAATATAATGTAAATGATCTTGGTATCAAGATCATTGAAGAGACCAAAGGAGATCCATTGGAAGGAACCCAAAAGAATACCAAGTTATGTGAAAGGGACAAAAGAATATGGTATTTTTTACACTACAACAAGTGATTTCAATACGTTTGGTTACACTGGTAGTGAGTGGGTTAGAATTCCTGATGATAGAAATATCAAGTCAAGATATGTATTTCACGTGGGTTTAGGATCCATTTCATGCGCTTCCAAGAAGCATCCAATAGTGTCAGTATCGACTACATAAGCTGAAAATGTTGTTGAAACACCAACAAGATGTCAAGAAATTTGGATGGGAAGAATGTTGAAGGATTTATGGAAGGAACAAGAAGGAATGACAATAATTTTTTATGACAAAAATTAAACAATTGTGTTATCCAAGAAATATTTTTTACACAAAAGGAGCCAACAAGTTGACACTAAGTATCATTACATAGACAGTTGATTAACAATGGAGAAATTATTTTGCAGCATTGGAAGTGACATGAGTATTTAGAAAATATCTACACAAATCTACTGGTAAGAGATGATTTTGTCCATCAGAGAGATTTTTTGGGCATAATAAATTTGGTGGTTTTGATGAAAGGGGGATTGTTGAAAAATTACTCCCAAAAACCACATTAAAAAACTCACAACAACCATTTTTAGAAATTATGCAAGAAGATCAGGAAAACATTCTTTTGCAACATGAAGCATATTTTGTTTTTCATATGAAGGAATGCCAAGTTAATATTTTTCAGGCCATAAGGACATGTTCCACATTCTAGCATACAAGTCCTCCACACCTGGAACATGTCAAACATTTAATAACAGCTAATTTATGTGACTCTCCACCCATAAATTGCTTTTATTTTTTGTCCTGTCATGAAAAATATAAGTTGACCGCATATGTCATATGAATTTTCCATATTTTTAAATTAATGTAACACCATAAGTCTCTGGTGTAGCACTGAGTAGCCAAGAGAGAAGGCAAGAAGGTCTTGAGTAAAGAAGAGAAAATTACAGAGCAATTTTCGTTCGATAGTATAGTGTGTTACAATAGAGTTGTTACAACTGAGAAGTTTTCCTGGTTGTTACAACACATAACCAAAGAGTAGTTACAATGTGCAAAATTTTTGCTTTCTAGTAGTAATGAACTAAAGTCTCAGTTTTAGCTTTGTAATTTTTTTTGCGTCATATAAAATTTTAATATAAGTATTTTTCTTACATGCTCAATCAGAGAGTCATATTTCTAGTTTTACTATGCATCCCCTATTTTACCCTATTTTACAATGGGTTATTACTCTATTTTAATCTATTGTTACTGTTTTTTTTTATTGCACATAAATTTTTTGAGGTTTTACGTCTCTCCCTCAGAAGAAAACAATATCTAGTAAGTGTATGGATGTATATCCCCTCCAAACATGGGATGTCTATGGTCAAAAAATAACGATATATTTTTTTATGTTCTTTCATTTTCTAGCTAGTATCAAACTTTCAGGGTATCAATGTGTATCATATAACCTTGTCTAATACTATGAATATTACCTGAACAACAAGTTTAGTCCTTTGGGGTGGGTTCGGTTGAAACTAGAAAAATATTCAGACTCTTCTTTTTTAAATAGAAGATTGTTGTTGAGGGGTTCGAAGTAGGATTATCCCATCTTGGTTCAATAACTATAATCTAGATTTATACAACTCAACAAATTTCAAAGTGAGGAGTGAAGAAAATTCCAAAGACTAAGTCTTCCTTTTGGGCTCCAGACAACCTAAACCTTGTTTTGATTTTCCTGGATGTACTGTTGCACCATCGGTCTCATGATATGAAATAACTTAAAAAACTAATCATATCTAACCAATCATTTTACGAACACAAAAATAAATACAAATTCACTCCGAGCTTAAGGTAAAAAGAAACGATAGTTAATGGGTGTCCTCTAAGTCTGTTTGTAAAAGAACTCCTATCTCCACTTCGAAAAAAATTTCTAGTTATAAATAAGAGAAAACAATGGGGGAAGTTTAAAATAAATAGGGATAAGCAATCATTTGTGAAGATAATTCCCTTTGCATATAACATATAATATTCCAGTGGGGTCCTCAAGAAGAAATATTGCATAAAATGAGAAGGTTTCATAGAACATGATAGGAAGGATAATTGAGTTGGTGCAAAAGGATTTTTGACTTGGACTCTTGGTTACATCAAGAGCCTCAAGAAATCTATCATGTTGAGAGTATCCTCTGCAAGGAGTTGTGGTGGAAGATGAAATACCAATTTGGTAGCTATAATTAGACTCTTGGTTTCATCAAGAAATTCAAGCAGTCTAGCACATGAAGAGTATCCTTTGCAAGAAGTTGTGGTGGAAGATGAAAGAATAGTTTGGCAACTATACTCAGGCTATATGGATTTCTCAAATTTGAATGAAAGTGATCCACTATTCAATTTACAAGGTTAAGAATCTAGTCAGTTTTTGAGAAAAGATAAAACTGAGAAACAAATTGGATCCTAGTTGGCGGCTAGAATCAAGGTAGGTTCGTTGGGCTTGAGATACCTTTCTTAGAGATTCCCCATGGAGAAAATTCCTATGTTCCTTCAAATTTTAATTTTTAACTAGATAAAACATCGAGCGACTCAATTTAGTTAAAATGAAATATTTAATTAGAGAAAAAATCATGTGATTTAGTTTGGTTAAAAGTAAATATTTAATAAGAGAAATGTCATTCAGAATTTTTCATGTATAATTTTTTGAGTATTTTTCAAAATAGCACACTGCTATTTGTGCACACATTTAGAAAAATATGTAATCCTATATCTATATCTGTAAAACCAAAATTAATTATTTTTTGTTGGGACAATTTGTGTGAGTGGATGAAATATAATTAGTATTAAGTTTCAAATTTTAATAATAAAAACAAAATCTAAAAATCTTAACTATTAAGTAAAAGTTAGCTAGCTTCCAGAATCAAGGTAGGTTCTGTGGCCTTGAGATACCTTTATTAGAGCTTCCCCATGGAGCACATGCCTATATTCCTTCAAATTTTAATGTTTAACTAGATAAAACATCGAGTGATTCAGCTCAGTTAAAATGAAATATTTAATTAGAGAAAAAATCGAGTGATTCAATTTAGTTAAAAGGAAATATTTAATGAGAGAAATATCATTCACAATTTTTTCACACATAATTTTTTGAGCATCTTTGAGAAGAGTACACCGCTATTTGTGCGATTTAAAAAAATATGTGATCCTATATCTATATTTGTAAAACCAAAATTAATTCTTTTCTGTTGGGACAAGTTGTGTAATAATGCCTGGATGAAGAATAACTAGTATTAAGGTTAAAATTTTAATAATAAACACAAAATTTCAAAATCTTAACTATTAAATAAAATTTAATATCTAATTTATTGGGCAAAAAGATACACATAATGTTAAAGAACAATCGAAAAATACTTTGATTTCACTTAGTTTAAAGCCTTTTTTTACTTTGGCTCTGTTTTGCCACTTTTGGAAATATTTAATTAGAGAAAACATAGAGTGATTCAATTTTGTTATATATATATATATATATATAGATATATAGATATATAGTTAAGAGAATAAGAATGAAACCATAGGTCACTTTTAATTTAATTCTTATTAGCCTTTTTAAGGTTTTAAAAGTGTTAATTTAATTTTATATCATAAGCCATTTTGCTAAAACAAATGTAATAAGATTTTTAATACTCAAAAAACATGTTTTCTTGCATACATAGAAAAATAAGTTTTCTTACATACATAGAAAAATCTTAATAATATTGGACTATCCTAGCTTTTCTTGATAATGGACCATATTAATATAATTATATTAATAATATTTTAATATAATTCATACTAAAATACTAATAGTATTGGATTATCCTAGGTTTTCTTGATAATTAGACCATATCAATATAATGATATTAACAATATTTTAATATATTTATATTAGCAATTTTATGAATGTACTATTTTTTTTTTTCTAAATTGTGCTAATTCTATTAAGTAATCATAATGTTACAAAACTGCCTCGGTTCAGCTGTGGGAGCCTGAAAATGGGCTTGAAGTCCATGCTCTATCAATATTACGAACTGCCCAGAGTGGGAAACCAGTTCTTTTAAAAGCAGTTGCACCGCCCTTGAAAAGGGAAACCGGTGAGAGGTCCATTATGTTCAGCATAAGATAACTACAAAAATACATCACTGACATGTAGCTTCTACTGTTGTAGATAGAAAAAACAAAAAAACCAGTATTTCTAGCTAAATAGACATGAGTAGAAACCATATTGAGCCAGTTCATAGCAGAATTAATGGGTGTGGGCCAGAGACGGTGGCTCCTCCTCAATGCGACACCCGTAATGCTCCTCTGCGTCTTCAGCAGCTGCGCTCAGAGCTCCGTCTTTATCTGAGAGGTTTGCATCCACCTGCATAGAAAGATGACCCAGGGAGGGCGAGGTAGTAACAAGTGTATTGCTCAGACCAACAGGAGGTGTTGCAGCACGGTTGGGGCGGGGGACGAAAGGAGAGGGGGGAGGGTCATGCGCCGGGGGAGCGAGAGGAGTTGACTCTTCTCGCAGTGTAATAGTAATATAAGCGGTGATGGTCAAGCGATTGAAGGCACAGTCAAATCTGAGCTCCGCTCTCTACGATGTTTGCCGCAGATAATGGCTACCAGAAGGGAGGGGAACAGAGGGAGGCGCGCCAATATCAGGAGAGGAGGGATGATGTTCGCGGGCCAAGCCAGGAGGGCTATCAAGGTTCCAGTGACAGGAGGAGTCCTGAGAAAGCTGCCTATCAGTATGCTCGGGGAGGTGAGCTCCATCGAAGCTGGATGTCGGACGATCGCTTGAAGACCTGCTGCGAGTGGCACCACGAGGGCACCTCATGCATTGCCTAAGCCTTGGAATTTCAGTCTCAACGGTGGGAACAGACCAAAGCCAAGGGGAAAAAACTTGAACAGGAGCGTGACCACAGATAGAGCCAAGAGAGATCTGCAACTTGAAATTCGACTGACAGAGAGCGCTATGTGAAAAATGATACCCAGGCACAGTTTCTATACAACTGAGCAGCGAGCAGCGACGGCCAGTGTGAGTGCGGGCACTAGGCACTACAAAGGCTGCAGGACAAGCACTACAAATAGGCTTCAAAGAACCGCAATCAGAGCCGAAACGATCTGGAGAATCTGAGACAGAGTCCATAATGTTCCGACTGAGAAGACCAAGGAGGAAGAAGCGTCGGCGTTGGAGAGTTAATGAACTGCGCACTTGCGAATTAAATTCAGATTTAATGGCACCGCTGGGAGCCATATGGCCACCCCATGCGAAATGCCTTGGGAGCTGGCCCGGGACGGAGGTCCCATCAGTTCTATTAAACATCCGCATCCGGAAATGAGCCATCCTTCTGCACCAGCTTGATGCAATTATGGAGATGATCTCTGTCATGGATGATCTGAAGAGTGCCATGATTGAGAGTGTCCATGCTATCAACTCCTAAATTCGCTAGGAGATCCGCGACCTTGTTGCCATCTCTTTTGGTGTGGGCAAAGGAGATAGCTTGGTTGTTATCCAACCAGTTGCTTATTTTTGCAATTCGGGATGCCAATCTCCAGCTAGTGGCAAATTTTGCTGACCTGGTGCCGTGAAGCAGTTGATTGGCTATATTGACAATAATCTGGGAGTCCCCTTCTACGATGATAGTAGAGAGATTTTAGAGATGAGTTAAGTTCAACCCTTTCCAAAGCATTTCCAGTTCTGCAGAGTTGTTGGTGTCCCAACCTATAAAGCCATAGTAGATAGCAAGGACATCTCCTTGGGAATTCCTGAATATTCCACCAAAGCGAGCTGGACCTGGATTGCCTTTAGAGGCTCCATCAAAGTTCAATTTGAAGATTCCTGGAGGAAGGGGAGTCCATTGGGGTTGGGGATCGGGGGACTTCTGTCTGCTGGTGTTTGGAGAGATTGAGACTTTCAGCTGCCAATTTTGCCATATGGCAGCTTTCTTCGGCTGTTTGGGAAGATCCTCCTCCTGCCAAGCATGCAGATTTAGAGATTCTTGAAGATTATTGCTGAATTTGTTCCAGACGATGTCCAATGGAGTGGATTGGTTTTTGAAGATTCGCTTGTTTCTTTCTTTCCATAGGGACCAGAAGAGGAGACTTGGAATGATTTGCCAAAGAGTGTTAAGAATGGGGCTGCTATACGGACGTTTGGGCCAGAGGCGCATAATATTGGTCAGGTCCCCTTGCGGTTTGCTTCTTTGACTCCTGAAGGATATCTTTTCCCAAAGCTTGCTAGCTAAAGCACAGGACATCATGAGGTGTTAGATCGTTTCGATGTTTTGCTGGGCACTGTGAGGGGCCACAGAATCCTCGTTTGAGTAGGTTGTCCCAGGTGAGTATTCTTTTGTGGCTGAGTAGCCAAAGAAAGTTAGAGACTTCAGGCCAAGTACCAGGAGCCCAAACAAATTGCCAGAGTCTATCTCGCGGAAGAGGGACTGGATGCATAAGAGAAAAGGCCTCTTTCGTAGTGAACATGCCTCTGGTTGAATATCCCCATCTAAGAGTGTCAGGTTCCTCCGAACATCTGATCTTCTGGCGTTGGAGTTCCTCCTGGAGAGCTTCCTAAGTGGTGTTCTGAGCAAAAGGAATAATGTGAGATGGGTGCTTCCATTGTCTGAAGTCATTGCTGCTTGTGGGAAGCCAACATTGGTTGACTTTTATTTCCTCTGGGCCATTTTTTCTTCCATCATTGAGGAGGGAGAGAGTATAAATTAGCTTTGGAATTTGCTGCCATGAGTCCACCCAGAATCTGGCTGAGTTCCCATTTCTTATTTCCCAAAAGCTGTGCTGTTGTATGAGAGAAAAATGTTGTTTGGCTGCATTCCATATGAGGGAGCCCACTATTCCAGGAGAGATTCTGATCAAATCTTCAGGAGGTCTATTATTAGCGTACTTGGCAGTCCATAGTTTGGCCCAGGGCGTGTGAGGGTTCGGGAGCCAATTCCACCACAGACAGGCTCCCATGACTTTGTTGTTGTGAAGAGGGTTTCTGAGCCCAAGCCCTCTTGCGTCCTTAGGGGTGCAGACTGTGTTCCAATTGACCAGAGCCCATTTCCATTTTTCGTTAGAGGACCCCCAGAGAAATCGTCATTGAAAATTATTGATTTGATTAAGAACCCACTTTGGAGCGGCAAGCACAGAGAAAATATATATGGGCATAGATTGCAAAACAGCTTTGATGAGGACAAGTCTGTTGGCTAAGTTGAGAGCTCGGTATGTCCAGGAGGAGAGTCAAGCCTCCAATTTTTCCAAGAGTTGATTCCAGGCAGTGTGTTTAATAGCTGTGTCTATAAGAGGTGCGCCTAAATACTTGGCGGGGAGGTGAGCAAGAGAGAAGCCGAGGATGCGGGCTATGTTGGCTCGGATCATCGGAGGAGTGTTGAAAAAGAAGAGTTGGGATTTTGAAACATTGACTATCATACCTGAGGCTTCAGAGAAAAGGTTCAGAATGTCTTTGAAAGACGGGGCTTCTTGGACAGAGGGGTATCCAAAGAGCATGTTACCATCAACAAATTGTTGATGGGTGGTAGTTGCAGAGTCATGAAGGGAAATACCACGTAGATGCCTAGAGAGGACAACATGATGAATAAGTTTGCTGAGTCCTTCAGACATGAGGACAAAAATTAAGGGGGAGAGAGGGTCACCCTATCTAATACCTCTGGATGGCACGAAAGGAGCTGAGGGGATGCCATTGACAAGGATGGAGTGAAGTGGCGTTGAGATGAGGCTCATTATCCATCTTATCCACATCTGATCAAATCCGAAAGCTCTGAGTATGTTTTGAATTTAACGCCAACATATTTTATCAAAAGCTTTAGATAGATCAATTTTAAGGAGCATACCTGGCGTCTTGGTGCTTTTGAGAGAGTGAATAAATTCATGAGTCAGGATGACACCGTCCATCATTTGACGGCCTTCCACATAGCCCATTTTCTCTGGCGAAATGAGGAGTGGTAGAAGAGGCTTTAATCTGTTGGCTATGACTTTGGAGATGACCTTATAGATCACATTGCATAGAGCAATTGGTCTGTACTTTTCAGGAGTGCTTGGGTGCTCTTCTTTAGGCACCAGAGCTATGAAGGTGGAATTCAGAGAAGGGAGAAGCCATTGAGATGCTCTAGATTCCTCAACCAGCTGCCAGACTTCTGTTTGGATGAGCTCCCAAAAATGATGGAAGAAATTTGAGTTGAAACCATCAGGACCTGGCGCCTTTCCATCGTTAGTTTGGGTCATCGCTGTTTGAACTTCTTGGAGGGAGACAGGACGGAGAAGCATCCTGTTGTGATCTACAATGACAAGTTTAGGAATCAACTAAGAGATTTTATCGATGGCTGGTTGCCTGTCTATGGTGCGATCTTCTTGCTGTATGTTTTTAAAGTAGTCCAGGAGAACTTTCTCGATCTCCTTGTGTTTCTCCACTTGTTCTCCTTGCTGATTGGTGATGTGAGGAATTCGATTTTGCATTCTTCTTTAAACTGTTGAAATGTGGAAAAATTTTGTGTTTCATTCCCCTTCCTTTAATCAGCTGATTCTAGATTTTTGCCTCCACAAGATTTCTTCTTGCTTGCATCTTTCTTCTAATTGCTTCTGTAGGTCCTGTTCTTGGAAGGCTAAATCATCTGTTGTTCCCTCAACTATGATTTTTTGTTGGTTTTCTTCCATTTTTCTCTCGAGGATCTTTATCTCCTGAAAAATATTCCAAAAGACAGAGGAATTCCAATTCCTAATGATCGCTTTGAGGTGTTTATGCTTTTGCTGAAATTGATACATCTTCGAGCTAGCAGGAGGGGTGAAGCCACGCCAAGCAGAGGTGACCATTTCTTTAAAAGAGGGGTGAGAGAGCCAAAAAGCTTCAAATTTGAAGGGCTTTTTGAACCGAGGACCAATATGTTGCCAATTAAGCGAGATGGGCCAGTGATCTGAACCTGCCAGTGGGAGTATTGAAGCAGAAAGATCCCCTCATAAATAGATGGCATTATCTAATATGAGGAATCAATCCAGCTTTGAGGCGATCTGCTGAGTCCCTTTTCTTTTGTTATTCCAAGTGAAGGTGTCGTTTGAGAAGGGGATGTCAATAAGCCAACTGTTTCTTATGAAGTCTTTGAAATGATAACTTTCCGGATCTAATCTAGGTCTCCCCCCTGTTTTCTCCCCCATCTTTGTAATCATGTTGAAATCCCCTGCTACAATCCAAAGGGGATATGTTCTGTGAGAATTTAGGATCTCCATGGTATTCAGGAGCGCTATCTTCCTGGCTTGGTCCTTCAAAAAATAGACGTTTGAGAGGTGCCCATGGATGTTAGATCCAATGGGATGAAAAGTAGCCTGAATAAGATAATCAGCCGCATGAAAGTCTGATAGGGCTATGGACTGAGTGTCCCAAGCTATTGCAAGACCTCCTGAAGAGCCGGAGGCATCCACCACTACTGAGCTACAACTAGGCCAGGCTTTAGACAAGATTGAACCTAGTGTTTCACTATTGCATTTAGTCTCTTATAGGAAGAGAATATTTGGTCTTTCTTTCTGAATCATATTCTTGATCATTTTGTGCTTCCCTGGGATATTGAGCCCTCTAATATTCCATGAGATAAAATTCATGGGGAACTTCTTGTCAGGGGTTTAAAAAATCGTGTTAGCTTGGGGTATCAACCTGAGTTCACCAATGCTTCCCCTATGGTGATGGTGCACTGCCAGTCTGGTTTTCGACCCCTTTTTCTGGACTCTTTTGTGACTTTTAGGCTATCCCAGTGGCTGCCCAACTTGATGCCTAGCTTCTTTTGTTGTTGGGCTTTGGATAACACCTTTTCCTATTTGTCAATTTGCTGGAGATTGATTTTGTCAAATTCCTGCCTCTTGCAAGGATCCTCTAGTCCGATGATGTCAAGCTCCCCAAGGTCTAGTCCTTCTAAGTCCTCTTCCATGAATATTATTTGATTGCTGCCAGGATTTTCCTCATTAGAAGCTGAGGGCTTGGTTTTTGGATCGTCAATGTCCATGGTCGAAGGGTGCCAGGTCAAAATCTTGGTTTCAAAGGACGGGACATACGATGAGTTAACATTTGGGGGCTTCTCATTCTGAGATTGCAGGGCATTAGGGGTTGCAGAATATTTTGAAGGGTCAGAGGGTTTTAGGTGGGGATCAGAAGGGATCAGGGCGGAATCAGAGGCTGGATCCGAGTTGGAGAGAACAACAAAACTATTGCTGGTGGAGGGAACATTGGAAGAGGGACTAGGTTTCTTACCTGCCGTTGTGGATTTCTTTCTATGTTTCCTGCGCGAGGGCACCTTAGTAAATCCATCTGCTTCAGGGTTGAATTTGCCTTCTTTATTTTGAGCTTGAGCATTTAGGGGGCAGTCTCTGAACAAATGCCCATGGGTGTGACACCTGCGACATATGAAAGGAACATGCTGATAATCCAAAGGTTGAATCCATTCGAAGTCATCATGGTATATACTTACAGCATCCGACAGGGCTTTGTCCAAGTACATGTAGACATAGATTCGAGCATATGATGTGTATCTGCGAAGCTTTGTCTCTTTGGCAATCTTGATAAACTCTCCTAGTCCCTTACCGATTTCTTGGAGTGAGTCTTCATCTCAGTATTCAAGCGGCAATGAATACAGGCGAATCCAGACTGGTGCCCAGTTGAAATTTTCTTTGTCTGGGTTGAATCTTTCCACCCAGTTTCGGAGATATAACCCAGCTAAGTTGAAAAAGTATGGCCCTTCATCCATGACCCTGTTTCGGTCCTCAATACAGATGAATATCACCGTAAAGAAGCCTTTCGGTCCCAGCTGGAGTGTGACATGTCCTTTGGGCTTCCACTTCGAAGCAATCCAACCCTGTAGGGCTTTTTCAGTTGGCCAGAAGCCGATAAATTTACCAATAAGGGCATGGTCCCTCATGTATTGAATTATAGAGTTTATACGGTGGCTGGACAGGTCGATCTTGGGGCGTTCTGGCGCGATGGGCTTGCAGGTGGAGGACGTGGGAGCAGCTGCATCCTACTGGGTCTGCGTAGTCGGCGTTTGAGGTGCTGTCGTTTCCCCTTTTTTGTTGGCAATATCATTTCTCTGAACAGAGCTGACACGGGTTCCTTCAATGTTTGCAGGGGGGTTGACCTTCCCCCCCTCGAGCTTATGGCCATCTCTGGTTGCCAAGTCCCGTAGGCGGGAAGAGAGAAGGCTGCCGCTGCTGTTCAAACCTGCAAGAGATTTAGGGTTTCTGCAGCATGAGCCATTCATATGTTCTAATTCCAAAGTTTTTATGAATGTACTATTAAAATAAAAGTTCAAAGTAATTGAAATCCTTTAATTTAAAATATTTAAGTTATTTTTTTTGTAAATTAAATTAAGCAAACCTAGATCCATCTTAACTCTGAATCTATCAAGTCGTGAGAGGCAGGATATGAATTTCAAAAGGGACTTGTCCTTCAAATTTGATGGTTTTGAAACCTTCTCGCCAGTTTCCACAGTTTCAACAAAAAACCTTGATCGTCTTGTAAAATTTCATGTTGTATTTGACGAGAAAATCAAGCTGTGATAGGGGAAGCTTGCTCATCGAAGTCCATCCCTAATGAGTGGGATCAAATACAATTTTTCACATCGAGTGATTTGAACCCTTTCGGAGCTTATAGATATCCCGAGTTTACATGGATCTAGCATGATTTTATTAGATTTTGAGCTAAGAAAGACTCTTCATCCCAGTATGGAAGATTTGTTGGAATTTCTAGTTATATTATGTTATCTCAACATTTTGACCTAATCAAATTACATAAAAATAAAAAATTAAATTATTAATTAAAACATTTTGACTAGTGAAATTATATAAAAATAAAATTTAATCTTAAAAAGTAAAATTAATCAATCTCCTAGAGGTATGAAATTTCTCGAGGTGGAAACTTTTATTCAAGTTTTGCACTCAAAAAAGAGGTTTGCACCTTGAGAGATATCCCTCTCAATTCTTGATAGATCCAGTTAAGATGCATCTAGGTTGGTAATAATAAAATCAATGTAACTCATAAATGAAATATTTCAATATGCAGAGGGTTAAGTAATATTGAAGTGTAATTAAAAATGATATTAATAATAATAAAATAAATTTTATTTTATTGCATCTAGAGGTGCTCTACAACCCAGTGTGAAAGAGATGTCTAGGAGTGCTCTACAACCCAGTATGAAAGAGATGTATAGGAGTGAGCCCCTCTACAACCCAATATGGAAGAGATGTGGAGGAGTTAACCATAATGTAAGAAAGGTTGTATGTCAACATATTTGAAGCATTTTGTAAATAGTTTATTTTAATTAATTTTATAACAAAAATCTAAAAAGAAAAAGGCATGAGAAGATGTAATGGTGTAAAATAATAATTTTGTAACCATATTTAAATTTAGTTAATAAGCACATAAAAACTCTACACTTATAATGAACTTACAATATAATAAGATTCTTAACCATTGATATTCATCATCTTAATTTATAAAAGAAAATTTAATCAACAAAAAATAATAAATTGAATAAATATAAATTACAAAACCATGAGCTCTAGCAAAACCATGGAAAAAAACTAATATATTAAATAAATATAATTACAAAAGAAATAACATTTTTTTCACTGGCTACTCTAACACAATTAAATCCAACCACTAAAAACAAACGGCTTACTAAGTTATATACTCAAGTGATATTTAATTTAATAGAAATTAAAAAAAATCACAATTTAATAATATTTTTTAAATCAGTTCAGATTAATTTAAATTAACTAATATTAGTGTAGGGGAGTTAAATTTGACAATCAAAATTTACATAGTAATTAATTTATTATACAAAATAACTTCCTACTCCATTAAACTATATATACACACACAAATATATATAACTTCGATAATAATTATAATAAATAATAATTTAAAAAATAATAAATAATAAATTATTATATTTTTTGAAAAAATCAACCTAAGTTATTATTAATATATTATAGTTTATAAAAATATAAATTATACTTAGCGAATAAATAAATAAAAAGGAGCTACAAAAACTTATGGATAACCTTACTTGAGCATAATCACCGTTCCACTTTCATTTTGACATGTACGCAGGCCTTTATTTCACCCATAATTTTGTTTAACGTGATGAATCTTATATAAACATTAACATAACACCACTCTTCAACATCAAGCTTGTGTGAAGCATTCGGCGTGGGGTAATATGCCGAATGGGTTATATGGCTACAGCCGTTTATATATATTTCAAACCCCAATTCATATATATATATTAGCACTTGATGTAATATACTTTGAAGTGACGCGTAAAACTAATTTCGTTCATAAGACCATTAATAAAACCTTTATACCTGCACAATATGCGAAGGGCCTCTTTTTTTTTTCATACATATAAAGGCTTAATACAACTTCCTCCATCCCAAGATGACCCTCCAACTTAATACTTTTAATCTAAATCTATAAAAGGGTGTGTTTTATATATACATTAAACATATTTTCACATATATAATTACATTTATATGTAATTATAATAAAAATAACATTTAACCATATATCTACAATCTTTGTTAGAAATTAAGCATAAGATTTTTGCTTATTATGCTGTATATATATGTTTATTTATTTAATAAATTAAAAATAATTTTGCCATCTATATATATATCAAAGTGTTGTCCGGAAAAAATAGTGTTATATGAAGAATTTAATTCATAAACACTAAAATTAATCATTTTCTCTACAAACTTATCGTATATTTTAACAAATTAATTCCTATGCAGATTCCTATGCAGAATTTTTTATGGGGCTGCTCTATTTCTTTAGTGAATTTTAACATATCTTATTGTTGGATTTTTTCCAATCCTTTGGTGAATTTCCACCTTTCTTATCATTGGACTTTTGCCAAACAGTTTGTAAGAAATCTATGATTCTTCGACTCTAACTTAAATCTACTCCAGTCAAGCCCCAAAACACTTTCGGTGGTGAATTTCCAACTTTCTTATTATTGGACTTTTGCCAAACGGTTTTCAAGATACCTGTGATTCTTTGGCTCTAACTTAAATTTAGTCTAGTCAAGCCCCAAAACCCATCAAATTGGGTGTGTTATTTCCTTTTTCTCTTTCCAAATATCTTCCTAGGGTTATCTATTCTTCAATTTATTTAAATTCTTGTTGTTTCCACCATTGTGACTTTCATGAAACAAATGGTGAACAACCATTAACCTACAAAAATTTTCCCTACTCTATTCCAAATACATCCCAATTCAAACTAAGTATTGAAACTTGTCTCTGATACCACTCTGTAATGTCCTCATCCCCTAGTTAGGCAACACTACTCAACAACGTTATAAAATAATAAACAAATTATTATGCAGATATCATATACATCATAGTTTTTTTTTTTTTTTTCCATAAATTAGCATGTGCCAAACAACTATAGCTAATTATGCATTGCAGTACAATCTTCCATATATTTTTTACATCAAATATAATTGCAAATAAGCACCACAACAGAAGCATTCATTTAAGTATGTGAAACCCAACTGAAATTAACAGTCTAATAATATTTAAATTATAAGGCACAACAAGCACATAATATATAATACAACAAATACCCATTTTAGGGTTTAATATCAACACATCTAAACACACAGAGACATATATATATATATATATATATATATATATATATATATATATATATATATATATATATATATATAATGTACATACACAATGGAATGTTCATGGTTATGACCCTCACTAGGGTTTACAACCATATATATAACATAAATAATTCCATGGCATTCAAATACATTAATTTACCCAAATTAGTGTATATAAATTAAATGCATAGATTTACATAAAAATACACAAAACTACACGAGGGAGCATAGTACTTATCTGTATTAATGAGTCGAATGGTTGGGAGCTCTGCATGTTCCACCCAACCATAGACCTGGTGGTTCATAAACTCAACAACTATGTCACCCCTAAGTTGGGACATCAACTCCAAAGCAAACAATAATGAAAACATTCACACATTCATGGCCAAGGTGTCAACCCAACAGTCATGATACCCTTGGGCTGTAGGCAACATCTAGGCTAATTTACAAGCTGCCAACCTAACACTTATACTATCCCAGATCTCGAGGAACCTTCTGGGCCATCAACCAGCACTGAGTTCTCACCAAAGAACCATGGCCATTAGGGCATAAATAGGGTCATAAAATCCTTAGATTACTAAGCACATGGAGCGAATATAGGGGCTCACATCATAAACAATATGCATCCAGAGCCCAACCCCGAGATTCACAGGCCATCTGTCAGTCTGAGACTCCATCCCATGACTCACTGACCATTCTCCCCTCGAGCCATCCCTAGTAGAATGCAATCCATTTGCAGGAAAAAATCTCCCTTTTTATAACTACATGGCCCTAACTAGCCAAGTGGCACTCATTGGAGCCATGTGGGTCCCAAGGCACAATTTTTATGAAAAGAACCCAACCATTGCTTTGTCATCTAGAGTTGTCATCCACCATACCCTTTTGTGGAGTGGGATCTATAAGAAACATTATTCTATTATAGTTATAATATTTTATTACATTAATTACAATTCAAGCTCTTAGGCCTCAAGACCAGTATAGGCTTATAATATCCAGACACAGTAGCTCCACACTATATTTAACTTCATTACTTGGCCACGCCAACCTCATAATATCATTTTGATTAACTAGCCTAAATAATATTTCTTGAAGGAAATTTTTTCACATCGAGTCAATAGGCCTCCTAATGGGATCAATCAACATCTTATTACCACTTCTTAACATCATTGCACAAAGCCCTAAGTATGCCTCCTCCATTTCTCAAAATTTCTACCTTAAACTAGATCATCTGTGCCATATTAAAGACCAACGCTCCGTGGTCTCCTTCTGGACAACGCACACCTACAAATTTCTCCACTTTGGCCTGTGTTGATCACCTACATGTTGCTCACCTTTGCACTTACGTTGGTTCGCGAAATCCGAGAATGTTAGGTCCCTATATTACTAGTTTAACCCCTTATTTTTATTAGTGTAGCCCCCTTATTGTTATAATTGTAGCCCCCTCTAACCACAATAGTGTTATTATTGTGCCATTACATTTTTATTATTAGGTCAGCTAGGATTACATTGTGGCCCCATGGACTCCTATATATAGAAAGGAGGTTTTGTCAGTTGTATCATCCAAGAATTTTTTATTTATGTAATGTATTGGAGGTTGCGCCCTTAAAGTGGCTTATGTCTAAGGCATTGATAACTCTTTTCTTCTATTTTTGGAGCTAGTTTCACAACATTTGGTATTAGAGCTTTGGATTCTAGGGTTTTGTTGCTCCAAATAGGTCATTGTGGAAATTTTTCTATAACTTTTTTTCTACAAAGGGTCAGAGGCTGAAAGGTTTAGAGTACGAATCCAAAATCCCGAGGAACATCATTGCAAAATTTTAGAGCTTGGTTTGCAATATTTTCGGAGATATGATCTTTGGAAGTTAGGTCTTTTTGCAGGCACCTCAATTTAACATAAACAGGTCATCACAGAATTTTCACTATAACTTATTTTCGACAAAGGCTCAGAATCTGAAATTTTTAGAGCACGAATCCGAACTCCTCAGAAACATCAATGCAAAATTTCAGATCTTGGTTCGCAACATTTTCGGGGATATGGTCTGTGGAAGTTAGGACCTTTTTAGGCTCCCGTATTTCATCTCAAAGAGGTGATTGTGGGAAAATCTTCATAATTCTCTCTTTAAGCATCAGATTGGAATTCTGTAAAACATAGACCCAAGCACACGGAATTTAGTTTCCTATCTATCAATTTTAGAGCCAAAGGATGAAGCAGTGACACATGGAAAGTCATACAAGTTCACTCTACTGAACCAGTCCATAATTATGCCATTGTAGGAGATTGGGCACAACTTTGTCTTCAAGAATCCAAATCAAGTCAGACTTGTGGCATGCCAAAGAGGATTCAGAGGGCTACCTTACTACCAAATTTCAGATATTGAGGATCTGAAATAATAGAGATAATTCAGTTTCAATATCGCACTCCTCAAAATCAAGAAAAAGGTGTGTATTTTTTTTCGAATTACATAAGTCTCGTTTGAAAAAAATTAGCGGGAATTTATTCCAAGGGCATATTGAAGAATAGATATCAGTATTGGGTTCTAAAATGGCCCGTAAAAAGAATTCAACACCCATTAAGCCTTCATAAGGCTCTACTATGACTCATGAAGATGAAGAAACACAACATGAGATATGAAAATTACCAGAGCAAGTGCACCAAATTTCACTATCGCAAAGAGCAACAAAAAATAAAATGGAAGTTTTGAAGAAAGGCATGGAAACTAAGATGGATGGTTTGAAGAAAGGTGTGGAAGCTAAGATGAATGGTTTGGAAGCTAAGATGGAAGGCATGGAAGTGGGCATGGAAGCTAAGATGGATGGCATGGAAGATAACATCGATGAAAAAATGGAAAACATAAAAGTAGGCATCGAAGGTTTGGAAAAGTTGATACAAGAAATATTTCCTAATGGGGAAAAGATAGTAGAGGAAACTCATGATAAGAACAAAATAAATATTAATCATGATTTCATAAACTCTAATGTCGAACAGAAGAACCACCATATTCCAAATATGGATACGAGGAATTTTGATGGCAAGGATCCCGTAACATGGATACTACAAATGGAGCAATATTTTGATCTCAATAATGTGCAAAACACACAAAAGGTACACAGTGCAACTTTAAATTTAGAACAAAATACATTTTTATGGTATCGACGGCTTTGCTCCCATAAAAAAAATGTCACTTGGTCAATTTTTATGGAGGAAATGATAGCACATTATGAGGATACAAAGAGCAACACCTTATTTACCCAATTGATAAATCTCAAACAAAATGGTTTCATGGGGGAGCACATTGAGGAATTCCAAAAATTGAATATAAGGGTAACTGATGTTCCAGAGGGACACATGATTGATATCTTCATAGGTACTTTAAAGGATAACATCGAACATGAAGTTCACGTTTTGGAACCTGATTCATTGGAGAAGGCATTCAGATTGGCAAGAAAAATTGAATGTAAAATTATGGTGACAAGGAAGCCTACCACTCACTTCTATAAAGAGGTAAGTGTTGGGACTCCTAGATTTCCACAACCTACAAAGTTGACACCACAAAAATTGGAAGAAAAAACAACAAAATGTCTTTGCTACAGTTGTGATAGAAAATACACTAAAGGTCATAAGTGTGTTGATAATAAATTATTTTACATAGATTGTGAAGAGGATATACACTAGGAACCAACCCTAGAAGAGGAAGAAATGTGTTCGAACATATTGTGTAATGCATTGGCAGGAATTACCACTCCTTAAACTCTCAAGATAGAAGGACATATCAAGAAGAAAAAGGTAATAGTGTTTATTGATTCAGGTAGTACCCATAATTTTATTCATTGTAAGATAGCCAAGGAATTGAATTGTTTCCTATACCCATCTCCAGAATGTCAAGTGGTGGTTGCAAATGGAGGAACTATAAGTTGCTTTGGAAAATGCCATAATATCAAGCTAACCATGGGGGAATATGTATTGAATAGTCCAATGCTTTCCATTCCTATGGGAGGTGCTGATGTGGTACTAGGAGTACAATGGTTACAATCTCTAGGGATGGTAGGTTTTAATTTTCAAGAAATTTTCTTGAATTCTCTTTCAGAAGGAAAGGAAATCGAATTACGGGGTATCACAGGGAATTTGGGAAAGATAATAAGCTCTAATATCATGACAAAGCTTCTGAAGAAAGAACAACGAGGTGTAATTACACAATTATGCTCACTAGAAGTTCCAACATCAAAATCATCTATTTCTGTAGATCTCCAAAAATTCTTGGCCAATCATTCCAAAGTGTTTGAAACTCCGAAAGGACTCCCACCTATTTGTGAACATGATCATGATATTCATTTGATTCTAGGAAGTTTTTCTCCAAACATCAAGCCTTATAGATATCCTTATGTCCAAAAGAGTGAAATTGAATGTATGATTGCAGAAATGTTAGAGGCTGGTATAATTCAACCTAGTCAAAGTTCCTTCTCTGCTCTAGTAGTATTCGTGCACAAGAAAGATGGATCATGGCGCATGTGTCCGGATTATAGGGAGCTCAATAAGCTCACCATTAAAGATAAATTTCCCATTCCTATGATTGATGAATTATTGGATGAATTACATGGAGAAATTTATTTTACCAAGTTGGATCTTCGTTCAGGATATCATCAAATTAGAATGAAGACTCAAGATATTCCAAAAACAACATTTCGAACTCATGAGGGTCATTATGAATTTTTGGTCATGCCTTTTGGCCTTACCAATGCACCTTCTACATTTCAAGGGTTGATGAATTCCATTTTCAAACCCTTCCTTAGAAAATTTGTGCTAGAATTTTTTGATGATATACTAATCTACAGCAGGTCTTGGAAGGATCATGTTGAACATGTTGACAGGGTGCTCAAACTATTGCAGGAGAAACAATTATATGCAAAATAATCCAAATGTTTCTTTGGAGTACAAGAGGTGGAATATCTGGGTCATATTGTATCTCACGAGGGTGTTAAAGTAGACCCTAACAAAATTAAAGCCATTAATGAATGGAAAGTCCCCACAACCATAAAGCAGTTGCGAGGATTTCTCGGGTTAACAGGGTATTATCGCAAGTTTGTTAAGAATTATGGGAGAATAGCAGCACCTCTGACAACATTATTGAAGAAAGATGCATTTTCATGGACTCCTGAAGCAACTAAGGCCTTTGAACATCTTAAAGAGGCAATGTGCCTAGCATCGGTCTTAGCTACACCAGACTTCACAAAAACCTTTATTGTGGAATGTGATGCCTCAGGAAATGGAATTGGTGCTGTTTTAATGCAAGAAGGAAGACCCATTGCTTTTGAAAGTCGTCCAATCAAAGGAAAGTATTTACAGAAAGCTATTTATGATAAGGAAATGTTAGCAATACTACATGCACTAAAGAAATGGCGACCTTACCTAATGGGAAGACACTTTAAGGTAAAAAATGATCATTATAGCCTTAAACACTTTTTGGAAAAAAGACTATCTTCTTGTAATAGTAGCAACACTAAAGAAATGGTGACCTTACCTAATGGGAAGACACTTTAAGGTAAAAAACTGATCATGATAGTCTTAAACACTTTGGAACAAAGACTATTTAAGAGAAGCAAAAATGGGTCACAAAGATGTTGGGTTATGACTCTGAAATAATCTACAAAAAGGGAAGCTAAATGTTGTTGCAAATGCACTCTCAAGAAAAAATGAAGAGGTGGAAGCATTGCTTTGTGCCATTTCTATTATCCAACCAGATTGGATAGCCGAAGTAGGGGATGAATGGAAGAGGGACGAAGAAGTTTGGACACTCATTCAAAAGTTGTAGCAAGATCCTATTACATCTGATACATTTATTTGGAAAAATGATTCCTTATGGTACAAAGATCGCTTTTATCTTTGTAAGAATTCCAAACTAAAAAAAATTAATATTTTTGAATTGCACACTTCTCCTTTAGGAGGACGCTCAGGATTTTTTAAAACTTACCATAGGGTGAAGAAAGAATTTTTTTGGGATGGCCTTAAATCTAATATTCAAAATTTTTTGGCAGAATGTTTGGTTTGCCAGAAAAATAAAGTTGAGACAGTTAAGACCCTGGGTCTTCTACAACCTTTATCCATTCCAAGTCAATGTTGGGAGGAGATTTCAATGGATTTTATCACGGGTTTACCTAAGTCCGAAGGAAAGAGTGTTATCATGGTGGTAGTTGATAGACTTACCAAGTATGCACACTTTTGTGCATTATCTCATCCATTTAAAGTAAGTACATTTGCTACTACATTTATGGAAACAATTCAAAAGCTACATGGAAACCCAAAGGTTATTGTGAGCGAAAGAGATCTAATTTTTACTGGAAATTGTTTGACGGAGTTATTTTCTTGTTTGGGCACTCAATTAGCTCATAGCTCATCTTATCATCCTCAATCTGATGGTCAAACTGAGATAGTGAATAAATGTTTGGAAGGATATCTTCATTGTTTTGTATATGATAAACAAACACAATGGGTCAAGTGGTTACCTCTCGTTGAATGGTGGTATAACACTTCCTTCCATACTGCAGCAAAAATGACCCCATTTATGGCACTTTATGAATATCATCCACCATCCATCACATCATCTTTAAGAGAAAATTCTAAGGTTCAAGTAGTGCAAGATCACATCGAGCATGAACAAGAAGTTCTCCAACTCTTAAAGAATAACCTAAATTTAGCACAAAATCAAATGAATGAAACAACAGGTAGATCAACATCGCAGCGAGAGAAGTTTTGATGTAGGATACTGAGTATTTTTACAGCTACAACCATACAAACAAATGTCCCTCAAGAAAGCTAAGAAGCATAATAAATTATCACCAAAGTACTATGGTCCGTAAAAGGTGTTGCAAAGGATTGGTACTATGGCATACAAATTGGAGCTTCTTGCTTCTTCACGAGTGCATCCAATTTTACATGTTTCATGCTTAAAGAAGGTTATAGGTGAAAGTCTTCCGGTTCAAACAATATTGCCAGAACTTGATGAGGAAGGAAAAATCATATTAGAACCTGAAGTGGTCACAAAAAAAATAACTTGACAACTTTGAAATCGATCAATTTCAGAGTATCTCATCAAGTGGAAGAACTTACCCACTGATGATTCTACATGGGATGATGAGAATTTTATACAGAAGCACCCAGAGCTGCTCAAGCATTGAGGACAACACTTTTTCGAAGGAGAGGGGCATGTTAGGTCCCTATATTACTATTTTAACCCATTATTGTTATTAGTGTATCCCCCTTATTGTTGTTATTGTAGCCCCATCTAACCCCACTATTGTGATTATTGTGCCCTTATATTGTTATTGTTAAGTCGGCTAGGATTACATTGTGGCCCCACTAGGATTACATTATGGCCCCATGGACTCCTATGTATAGAAATGAGGCTTTTTCATTTGTATCATCCAACAATTGTTCATTCATGTAATGTATTTGAGGTTTCCCCCTCGAAGTGGCTTATTTCTAAGGCATTGATAACTCTTTTCTCTATTTTGGAGCTGGTTTGGGAAGCTTCCTCTTCTAGAAGCTTCCATAGTTTGTGACAACCATTTACCTCAGGTAAAAAATTCCTATCTTATCTCTATTTGGAGTTTCTATCCCTTATCCTTTGATCCCATCCTCCCATAAAATATGGATCTAAAACCTTAGATTGGTAATTAGATAAGAACTCCGAACTTACCCCACTTATCGATATATTTACAACCTTCCATATGTAATAACTTGGCTTTTGGATACTGATTCTACCCTTATGTTGTTGCGATGAGAGGCATCGTTCCATGCATTTATGGTAATTGGAGGTGGACATTGCGACAAGTAAATGAAAACACAACTTGGAGGAGCTATTCTACTAGATCAACACCTATTTATGGTTATAGTCTCCTTCCATTTATGTTAACGTAAAGAATTCTCTATTTTCCTATATGTGATTTCATTATTTCATGTATTTTCAATACCACGTTGATCTATTGAATAGAGTACTTAGATGATACCGCATAGATCTCGTAGTTTCTTGGATTGTGTTATCTCACTGTGCCGGTTCTAATTTTGGTAATCGAAGTTGGAATTAGAGCATTCAAGTTGAATAAGGAGCGAAGAATGCGGTGTTTTCTACATAGGCTTCATTATGTCATTTTTTTTATTTTAGGTAAAGCATTGTGTTCCTTGTCTCTTGGTTGTTCTATGATGGCCACCAAACCTAGGGGAAATACTTATGCTCGCAATCGTAAATATCGCATAAAAAATTGGCGACTCCGCTGCGGAATGATATATTCGCTTGGCTTTTTTTCTTGTTCATTGTGTTTGAATACCTCCTTGACAAACCTTTTGTACTTTGATCAGTCAAGAAAAAACCTAAGAAGTGATTTTGTTGACTCATTCACAATTTTTGTTTCAAAATCCTCCATCCTTGGACCAATACTCCCCGAATTCCTCTGATAGAGTGTTGCACCTCACACAGGCCCACTCTGTACTAGCCTTGCACCTCACCTAGGCCCAACTTGTACCAACATTGCAAAGAGCTGGCACCTATTATGTACTAGCATTGGCCCCTATTTTTGCACAAACTTTTCCCTTGTTTATGAGTGTCTCTTTGGTCAACCTACCTCCAACTGACCTTCCCTGAGTCTTCACTCTCTTATGGTCTCTCAAAAGCCTCCATTTGGTTTTCATTTGTGTTTTATCACCTTTGGTAAGAACTGGTTTTTATTTTTCTTTGTTATTACCATTAGGTCACTTGCAAAATGATTATGTTTAGTCATTAATCACTTGGATGAATTGTTCTTCTAGTCCTCATTCTGAAAAGTGCATTTGAATCAGTGGTTAAACATTCGCATCTTATTTTTCTTCATTTTGAAAATTAAGTGTGTTTAAAAGAAAATGTTTGCATTTGCAATTTAGGATTTTATATGTGAATTATTAAAGGAACAATCACATTGAAAGATAAATTTCGTCTTACATATTTTTTGTTTCATGTTGTATGTTGCATACTGATTTTTTCTTCCCTTCCTTAGCTAGATTTTCATTGAAAGAGAAATATTTTCTTTTTCTCATGCGAAAATTTCATTTTAGGATATTCAACTGACATCTATGGTGAGCCCAAAACTGAAACTTAGTCAAAGATAAAAAGTAAAATTGATTGAATCAACATAAGGAGTATTTGTAACATTAAAGCAAACACTTAGAAGTCTAGGCAAGAGACAAGTTTTGACATCGTTAAACATAGGAGTTTTCATTATTTACCATCATTGCATCCCAGGGGTGATATCTTGTTCCACGTATGTGAGTGTATAGGATCCTTCTGTACATACCTTTGGGCATATTGGACCAGACTTCACACACATAAAATATAAAGGAATGCTCTCATCGAAGAGTTACACATTAAACAACACTACTATGGACTGCACTACCATGTATCATAGAGTATATTTTGGGAGTCCCGTATATGTTTATATCCATGCATAGGCAATTCAATCTATCGAATTGTATACCATGATACACCGAACCCAACATTCAGGGAGATTGGTTGTAATACATTAAGTTCTTGGTTCACCAAGGTGTATATTACAGTTCAAGATTGCTTTATAATCCTTTATGCTTATATTAACCTCATTTTGATTCATTTCTTTTCGAGTTAATAAATTTATTATCCAACGTCTATTACCCCTTCATTCATGTAGAATGAAAAATAAGCCTCCTCTTGCCCCAGAGGCTACTCCTAGCCGTCTTCAAAAGCACAAGAAGATGCAAAATACTAAATCAAGAAAATGAGGAACTACTTTTGGCCCTCCTCTTGATATTGATCTTCTAGAATCATCTGCCACTTTGAGTTCTAAGCCCAAGATTACATCTAGTCTTGACGGTGAAACTAACACAATTGAAACAAAAGTCTCTGAAATTTTGTTGCCTACGGTTGTTGAACCTGGCTTTCCCTAGTCAGAAACATTGATACTTGAGGTTATTGAACCTTAAGAGCCTCAACCATATTTACCTGTTACCTTGAGACCTTATTATTCTCTTCCTTTGTCTTAGTAACAAGTTATATATATTAGATATGACGGTGAACCGCTTGCATATGAACATGTGAGTATTGAAGAGATCTCACAAGAAGAGCCTCTTCCTTCTACTCTTGTTCATTGGGTATGACTCCATTTTTATCATACTGAACCTCTTCCTCTTCACACCCTGACACAAGATTATTTTCTTGATTCTCTAGACTTACCTGCGAACCCCTTGCGGAAATCTTCATCGACATTGTTAACCATGGCTGCAACTGATCCAACCTCTCATCCTTCTCCTACTCGTCCTACTCATATTATTGTGAATAATCTATGTCAATTGATACCATCAATTAACATGTAGTTATGATTATATACAAATGAATCTATAATATTTATGAGCTAATATTGAATAAATATTTGTTGTGTGGAATGGATTTATAAATTGCATTGAGATTAATATGCTTTCAATTTTACCTTTTTCTTCTTTATTAGATAATTTTTTAAATTTATTCAATGAATTATGATGATTTTTATGATTTAAAACATCTTTTTTTTGAAAAATTAATGTCTTCTTTACAAGATAATTTCTTTAGTTTTATTAAATTAATTGTGATGAATTTCTGCGATTTATAACACCATTTTTTGAAAAATAATTAATTAAGAAAATATAGAATTAAGAAAATATTTCATTTCTTTTATTACGCCGTAAGGCGTTATTATTTGAAAACAACTTTCCTAGCTGCCACTGTGTCTATGTTTTTTCCATTGGATTGAATGTTAGACGATTTAAATGTTTTATACCATTAGATCCAATGCCTCCTTCAACCTAACTAATTAACTAACTCACTAAACATTACTAATGTCTTCCACATTGCTATGAAATAAGATACATTTCGTAATTTGAATCATTTCATGATCTGTGCAAAATGCAGGCACGGGTTTCTGTACAGAAGTTAAAATCTACCTATATTAGATTGATATTTCTCCTGTCATTGGAATTAGATTGATCATTCTTCGAGCATTCAGACTAGTATGAGATTTATCTTTCTCCTGTCACTGTATGTTTTTTATAATTCAAGTGCCTGCATGTATGAGGTGTTTTTTTTTCATGCGGCTGCATGAATGGCATGCTTTTTTATTTTTTCTTGAATTGGTTTCTAACGCCTGGGCTGTTAGTGTTTGCTTGTTGAACTATGGGTTTTTTGTTTTGGCAGTACTCTGTATTTTTCCATGATGATTACTACGGCTAAATTCACAATAAATTATGTTGATATTATAGACAGTATTTGAAAGAACTTTTTTAGTGTTTTAAAGAATTTCTTTGAAGTTTAAAGAAATTAATTCTAAATTCTAGAAATTTGAATCATTTCATTGTCTCGGAAAACGCAGATGCCGATTTCTGTACAAAATCTCTTAAATCTTTTAGTAATTAATCAAACCAACCCAACTCACCTCTCAATTGATTTTGATTTAAAATCTGCCTGTATTAGATTGATCTTTCTCCTGTCATTGGAATTAGATTGATCTTTCTTCGAGCATTCAGATTGGTATGAGATTGATCTTTCTCCTGTCATTGTATTTTTTTTATAATTCAAGTGTCTGCCTGTATGAGGTGTTTTTTTTTATGCAGCTGCATGAATGACATGCTTTTTTATTTTTTCTTGAATTGGTTTGTAACACCTGGGCTCTTAGTGTTTGCTTGTTGAACTATGGGTTTTTTGTTTTCGTAATGCTTTGTATTTTTCCATGATGATTACTGCGGCTAAATTCACTAAATCAATATCATGCCAAGGTAAGATAAATCATGCTAATCCTATGGACAATATTTGAAAGAAATTTTTTAGTGTTTTATAGAATTTCTTTACCTTTTAAAGAAATTAATTCTAAATTCTAAGTGTTCATGATTTTCAGGTCTTGAAAGAATTTCTTTACTAGTTTAAAATACTTAATTCTAAGTTATAAGGGTTCACAATTTTCAGGTCTTGAAAAATTTGGATCGGATATGGCTCAGATAATAGGAATTTGAAATTATTTTTTCACCTCAAGTTATCACAGGTATTGAATTATCATGTCCCTATTAATAAAAGGAAGTAGTAATTTTCAATAGAAGGATTGATATTAGTTTAAAGGAAACGGTAATTTAAAGTTCTTCAAACGTAACGAATCTGGATTATGGGTTGTAACGAATCTCGATTATAGGTTGTGCCCTAAAAATATTAAATTAGTTTTGACTATTTATTTAAATGGTAGTCTAAACATTAAATGGTGGGCTTCGGTACCATAAATAATGGACTTCCCCGCTTTTAAGTGGCCAATCCCATTTGCACATTGTAAGCACGTGCCTCTTATTTTCTCTAAACCATTTAACGCTGAGTGGCTTCCACAACTAGTGGTTGTAGAAGAGCATCTCAAAGAAGCACCACACAACAAAGATAAATTATGCTGTCTTCATTTTTCTCTTTCTAACCTGTAAAAGATTTTTTTTTTTTATTAGTGAGAATATTTTTTAATTATAGATCATGAGATATATGTTATTTTTTACCTATCGATTAATTTTTTTTAAGTTAAGATTTGATTGGATCTTTATAATTTTAATTGAACAAGGTTTTTTTTCCAAATAGAAAAACACTGATATATATATTGTCCAGTTCAATAAAAACATATATTACTTACAATTTTTTTTTTTTTTTTTTTAATAAAACTTCATCATAAACCTTAAATAAATTTTTTTTGTCCAAAACAAAATTACAACAACATCTTTTTAAAACCTTCCTGCCTAATTACATTACATATACTACCAGCTATGACCAAAAATAAAACCTGTCATCACTTTCTTGGGTTCTCCTCTTTCCTCCATCTTGGATAGCCTCCATCATATAGTAGAAGGAAAAAAACAAGATCTAGTAAACTTTAAACAGAAATAAACGACCTCCTTGTAGGGCACCTATAGGGTGTTATGTTGACTATCGCAGTAATATTACTGTGGCAGTTAATTGAACAAGTTTATCTTTTTTATCACTGTTATTTATGCTTTATGCATGATTTTAGTAAAAGAAGATTTACAAGTTGTGATAATTCTGCTCCATTTTGAAGATTCATATTATATTGTTAGATATAAAAGTTCTAACGTACAAATAGCTTAAATGTTTTGTTGGAAAGCATAAACTATATTACAAATTTTTTGAAGGTTTTTATGGTTTTTATTAAGTAATTTTTTTCTATCCTAAATAATTTGTTTGTAAATTTAATGATAGTGAAGAATAGCGTTTTTTTTATCCTTTACTGAAAAAGGAAAATTGAGTTTTTTGTTAGTAAACTGTTGGAAGACAATCTTAGAAAAAAAACAAATAAAAAAATTGTTATTTGAAATTTCTTTTATAAAAATATATATAAAATTTAAAAAATATATGTATATATTTTATGATTCAAACTCATATACAACCTTGGTTGGTTTGCTTCTTAATTAAGGTTTGATGAACTTTTTTCAAAATATAATTATTATGTATATGTCCCATGTTATCATTTCAAACTGGTTTTTTCCAAATCTTCTTCAATTTGGTTATTTGTAATTAAAAATATTCCAATGATAAATTGATATATAATTAAATCATTTTAGGTTCTAAAATATTTGGGAAAAAAATTAATATATAATTAAATTTGTTATTTGGAAATTCTTTTATAAAAAAAAACTATAAATTTTTTAAAAATTGTGTAAATATTTTATGATTCAAATTCGCATGCAACCAAAGAATCGTCTTAGGCACTCTATTTATTTGTGAAATTTTACTCCAAAAATTATATAGTTCTTATGATCACTTTTTATGTATTTATTTATTTATGTATATGCCTAGTCCCAAAAATATATAGTCCTCATGATCTCATTTTTATTTTTAATTTTTTATATACATGCCTATATTATATCATTATTCATGTACTCGTTGGTTTGCTTCTTAATTAAGGTTTGACCAACTTTTTTTCAAAACTGAAAATTATATAGTCCTTATGATCACTTTTTATTTATTTATTTATTTATGTATATGCCTACTCCCAAAATTATATAGTCCTCATGATCTCATTTTTATTTTTAAATTTTTATGTACATGCCTATATTATATCATTATTCATGTACTCGTTGGTTTGCTACTTAATTAAGGTTTGACCAATTTTTTTTCAAAATATAATGAATATGTATATGTCCAATGTTATCATTTAAAAATGAAATTTTCCAAATTTTCTCCAATTTCACCATTTGTAATTAAGAACATGTTAATGGATAAATTAATAAATAATTAAATCACTTTATGTTGTAAAGTATTTGGAAAAAAATCAATATATGATTAAAATTATTATTTGAAAAAAAAATTATAAAAAAATAAAATATAAGTTTTTTAAACAATGTGTTTATATTTTATGATTCAAACTCATATACAACCAAAGAGTTGTCTTATGCACTCTATTTGTTTGTGAAATTTACTCCGAAAATTATATAGTCTTTATGATCTCATCTTTATTTTTGGGTATTGGCCTTATCAATTTTTTATTTAAATGGTAATATGTTAAGATATCTCCAATCTCATTTATGTCTTTGATCGTGATTTTACAAATGAAAATGCATTGTTTTAGGAAATCAAATACTACAATAATATCTTTTTGGAACTTTAATTAATGGGGAATGTCCAATATGAATTGCTCCTTTATAAGGATATCCAAACATTCACTCCAAAACATATGTGGGTGTTCCCTCAAAAAATCTACTTCTATGACTTCATATATGTTATTTTTCATATGTAACTTACAGCGTTCCCTTTGCAACATTTGGTGCAATTGCTAGTTTTACCTTTACAATACCAAATAGAGAGACATTAAAAAATAAAAATAAAAATCAAATATTTTTTAGGTTTTCATATATATATTTATTTAGAGAGAAACATTCTACTACTGTTTATTTCAAGATCAATTTCATATATAGAGAGAAACAATATGTTCATATTTACCATAACAAAATATTTCTATGCCAAAAAAAAAAATTGAGAGTAAAAAAATCCAATTAGTTTCACATAAAAATAACAAGAGCCACATGTATAATTCATTCCATTCTTAATATAAAATTAACATCTAACATTAAAAAAACATCATTAAGAATTAAAAAAAACCGATGATTCATAGATAAAATATTTTTATGCCCATGTCAAATAAAATATTTCAACAAAAAAAAAACTACATATATTTTTTCAATGGAATATATATATATATATATATATATATATATATATATATATATATATATATATATATATATATAATTATATATAATTAGAAAAATAAAATGTTATATTTAAAAGATGTGGATTAATGAATGTGTGTGTGAATTATGTATGAAATACAATGAAATTTGTTGGAATGCAAGTTTAAAATGAGCTATCTACAGAATGGAAGTGGACAAGAGAGTTTTCAAGGTGTTGAATCTATTTATTTATTAAAAATACAATTTAAATCATAAAAAATGGTAGAAAAATGTCTTTCAGATTAATCACATTGTTAGGATATATGACCATCTAAGTGATTCAACCTCAGGACAAGGTGAAAAATAAAGACATTTATCTACATTATAGATCACAAAAGTCTTATATCTAAGATAATATATGTATATATATATATATATATATATATATATATATATATATATATATATATATATATATTGCAAGGGGATCAAATTTCTTGCCTTTGATTTTTTTTAACTTATACACTATAAAAAAAATAATGTCATTTAAAGATATAATCCTTTCCATCTTTACCATATTTGTAATTAAAATAAATTTATATATTATTTATAATATTTCATGGAAAAGGATCTATAATTAAGATATATTTATATAGTAATTATTAGAAGTCATGGAAAAAAAATTTTGTTAGAATTTTAGGAATAAAAAGTAATGAATAATTTATTTTTAACAAGACCCATCTCTTTTGAGTTTTGTGAATAAAAAATAAATAAATGCAATATATATTTTATATATTTTTCTTTTATTATTTATGTATAATATTTTCATCAATATATATGTTATTTACATTATATTAAAATTTATGTTATGATATAAAGAGGCTTTTTCCAAGTTATGAACAAAGAAAAAAATATTAAATGTGTTGGAATCACATCTTAACCACCTTTATAATTTAGTATAAGGAATATGTGTAGGTGTAATGTAAGAAATTTTGTTAACATTTAAATGTCTCGTCTATTAAGGAATAATAAAAAGGTAAAACTTTTTGAAGATAATGGAGAAACTTAATTATAGAGAGTTGGTTCACCAGAACCTTAAATTAGGAGTTTGTTTCTATTTCTTAGGCATTGGTTCTAGCTTCCCTATATGCATGTAAGATATATATTACTTGGATTGTAATGAGAATGTAGAAAGGCCTACAAATGCTATAGCTCCTGGTGTATTTTATCATTGTAGAACTAACGAGTATTGCTTAATAAATTTGAGTCTACCATTTTTATCATGGTATCAGAGCTCTGGGGCTGAGTCAAAGCCAGATTTATTTGATCCTTGTGAGTGTCTAGAAAATAGAAGAGAAGCCCGTGGTGGCCTGAGTGAGGTTGTTTTTTATTTGAAGGAAAAGCCAATAGTAGCGCATTGTTCAGAGGAATAGAAGCATCGATTAGCGCAGACCCATGCCAAAGAAAAATTTGATCTCTAAAATTAGCGCAGATCACATAGAAAACTAGTGATGATATCTGAGACCCTTACAAAAATCTATGGGTTTGGAGCTTTATTGAAGAAGCTAGAGAGCTCGTGTTGGAGGAGCAAGAGAGTTTATGTTGGAGAATCCAAAGAGCTCGTGTTGGGGGAGCTAGAGAGCTCATGTTTTGGAGTGTTGTAGAGTGAGAGAGCTTTTTCCTATTGAACTAGATAAATCTTGTTGTGGAGTGTCGTGGAGTTAGAGACTTTGTCCCTGTTTATCTAGAGAACTCGTGCCTAAAGATCGAGTGAGATCATGCTAGAGGAGCTGGTGAGCCGTGGCAGAAGAGGCAGTATCATATCACTGGTAAATTTCATGAGGATCATTGCAAGCATGATCTGTGATAGAGGAGCCTGTGAGCCCGTGGTGTAGTACGCATAGCATCCTGCCAGAGTGGTTAAAGATCAGGTAGATCTATTTCTTGACATTTTTTATTTGTGGATCCATTGAATATTTTTTTGTAGATCTTGTTTTTTGTCAATTTTTGGAAGTCATTTTTTTAAAAAAGTGTGACGATAAATTATGAAATAATGGAAGAATACTTGAATGAGAGAAACAAGCTTGACGATTCCAATTATTCTAATTGGAAATTCAAGTTATTACAGATGAATTGAAACCTACAGTTGCAGGAGGGCGATCAGCTCTGACAGTACAGGCTTGGGAGAAGATGGAGAACAAGGCGAAAATGATGCTGAAAATGGCAGTCAAAGATTGCATTATCCCTCACATGAGGGAGTGAAAATAAGCAAACGTGATCTGGAAAACTCTCAAGGATTTGTACGAAATCAGAAGAAAAAAAATTGCCTACTATTCATGAAAAGAAAGATTATCTCCATTAAAATGGAGGAGAATGAAATAGTAGTTGAGTTCATCTCACGCATCAAGGACCTCAAACATGAGCTTTGTGACATAGGGGAATTAGTAAGTGATATTTATCTGGTAAAAATTACTATGAATGGTATGACTAACGACTATCTAATGTTTATCGTAGGCTTGAATATGCAATAGAAAGCCCCCAAAATTTTAAGAATTGACCAGGATATTGATGCAAGTGGAAGAAATGTGGATCACCCTAAAACACTAGAATTCAAATATTTCTTTAATGACGAAGAAGAATCCCTTCAGAGGGAAGGAAAATGGAGGAAAAAGAGGTGGAGATACACCACAAAGAAAGTCAAATCCATCGCAAGGTATATCATCAAATAGGAATGATTCAACGATAAAATGATTCTAATGTGGTAAAATTTTCCATATGGCTAAACATTTCCAAAATAAGAAGTTAGATTAAGGTCAGAAGAGATACAAGAGACATAAAAGAAATTTTGCTGATGATAACCCTAACTAGGACCTCAAACTGTTTATGTTTGATTTTGATGAGAACGATGAAGAAGATATGTGGTATGTGGATTCAGGAGCTTCCACCCACATGACAGGTAACATACAATGGATTTAAGACTTAAAAGAAACCAACAATGGAGAAAAAATCTACCTTGGAGATGGCAGAGGGTACCAAATCAAAGGGCATGATAATGTTCCTATAATGTTTCCTGATGGAAATATTAGGCACATTAAAAACATGATGTATGTACTAGGAATTAATAAGAATCTGACTTATCTTCCAATGGTAACAGATCAAAACCTTAACGTAGAATTATTTATGTGATATTTTCTTATTAAGGATTCGCTAGATTATATGAAGGAAATTGCAACAGAGATTCCTATGGGTGGTATTTACAAGTTGAATGTGACAAGTGTGCCACATCAAGCATTGGAATCATCATGTGTGACAACTGAAGATTTATGACATCAGAGATTTGGCCATATTAATTTCAATGTTTTGTTGCTACTTCAAAAAAAGAGGTATGGTCAATGGTCTCCCTAATTAAAGCATATTCATGTTGACTGTGAAGCATTTTATCTTGGGAAGATGCACAAGGATGAGTTTCATGTAAATGGAAATAGAAAATAGAGATATGTACGAGGTTTAGTCCACACTGGTTTATGTGGGCCAATCCAGTCAAGGTTATTGGGAGGTGCTTATTATTTCTTATTATTTGTTGATGACTGTAAAAGATCCATGTGAGTATATTTTCTCAGTAAAAAGAGTCACAATTTTGAATATTTCAAACAGTTCAGAAGCATGATTGAGAATGAGACAAGTAAATTCATTTAGATTCTGCTCTTGGACCAAGGGGGAGAATACATGAAGACTCATTTAAGAAAATATTGCAAAGACCATGGAATATTGCAGTAGTTTACAATAGCCCACACTCCTCAACAAAGCAAGGTTGGAGAGAGGAAAAATAATACCCTTGTGGAGTGTGCTCGCAAGATGTTTAAAAGTAAGAATCTTTCTAACGTATTTTGGGATAAAGTGATAAATATTGCAGCTTATTTTAAGAACGGGCGTCCAACAAAAAGTCTTGAATTTAAAAATACATTTGAAGCCTTATTAGGTTTTAAACCTGCAGTTAAACACTTAAGATTTTTTGGATCCAAATAATTTTCCCATGTTCCAAAGGAGGATAGGAAGAAACTAGATTCAAAGGCTATCAAATGCACTTTTGTTGGGTATTGTACTGAATTTAAAGCTTACAAATTGTTTGATCCCGCTACTCATAATTTTTTTGTGAGTAGAGATGTATTCATTCATGAACATGTTCATGATGGAAACAATGGAAACAAAAATGAAGAATGGTACATTCCTTTGTTGGTGGAAGAAGGAAGTGATGAAACAAGAGACATCCATGAGTAGCAGTAGAAGAAAAAGGAAGAATAAGAAGGTACAGATACAGTCATCAAGCCAAGTCCGTCAAGGGATAATCAAAATAGGTTTGATGCCACTCCAACACTCAGGATATCAGGTAGGAAAATTGAATTTCCAGCAAGATATACGGAGAATTCTTATAAATATCATGTTAAATGTTGTTGAACCCTATATTTATAAAGAAGCTAGTCAATATAATGAATGGATGGTAGCCATGGAAGAGGAAGATGAATCATTACCTAATGGAAATCAAAGCATAGGTTGCAAATGGTTATACAAGCCTAACTTTAAAGAATATGGGAGAATAGATAAATATAAATCTAGCCTGGCTGCAAAGGGGTATTCGTAGAAATAATTTATAGACTATGAAGAAACCTTCTCCCCTATAGCTAAATTAAATACAATCAGAACGTTAATTTCCTTAGCTACTAAACATCACTAGATGATAAACTAGCTAGATTTTAAATCTACATTTTTAAATGGGGAGATGAAAGAACAAGTGTATTTAGAGAAACCCGAGGGATTTGTTAAGAAGGGGAAAGAAAATTTAGTCTGTAGATTGAAGAAATCATTATATGGACTAAAAGAGGCTCCCAGATCATGGTATGATAAAAAATAATCATTTTTCTTGTAGCACAGTTATAAAAGAAGCAAACATGATCCCAATCTGTATAATGTATTTGATAAAGAGGGGTGAATTGTTTTGATTTCTTTATATGTATATGATCTTATCATTACAGGAAATGATGATGAACTCATTAAAGAAATCAAAGAGAAGATGTTAGAAATGTTTGAGATGAAAGACCTCGATGAGCTACGCTATTGTTTGGGTGTTGAAATCTGGAGAGCCTCAAGACAAACTTTTCTATCACAAGGTAAGTATATCAGGAGTCTACTGAAAAAGTTTAAAACAGATCAGTATAAAGCTGCAATAGCATTGTTACATTAAAACACCAAACTTCAGAGTGATGACGGTTCTAAGGAGGCATATGAAACATTGTATAGATAGTCGGTTGGGATTTTAATCTACTTGACCACTACTAGACCAGATTTGGCTTATGCAGTTAGTGTATTGAGCCAACTTATCTCAAAGCCACTTGAGATTCATTTGATTACAGTGAAAGGCACCTTAAGGTATCTTCAATGAACCTTAGACTATGGAATTATATATACTGATTCTTTTGATGCTAAATTGACAAGTTTTTCAGACTCCGATTGGGCTGGAAATGTAGATGAAAGGAGATCCATAATAGGTTATAGATTTAGAATTGGGTCTGGGGTCATTCCATGGAGCAGAAAAGGAAAAATAGAATATCCTTTTCTTGAGCGGAAGTTGAGTATCAAGCGATGTGTGCAATGACGTGTGAAGCAGGTTCGTTGAGGAGACTTCTCCAAGATGGCAGAGAAGAACAGAAAGATGCAACAATTATCATACGTGATAAGCAGAGGTCCACCAAACTTTCAAATAATCCTAGGTTTCATAAATACACAAAGCACATTGATACACAATTTCACTTCGCGAGGGAGAAAGTTCAGTCAGAAGAAATTCATGTCGAATATTGTAATACTTGTGATAATGCTACTAATATGTTTACTAATCCTCTTGGTAGAATTAAATTTGAAATATTTAGGGCAATGTTAGGAATATTTGTGAACCATTTCTCCATTAAGGGTCAAGTTGAAGATAATGGAGAAGCTTAATTATAGAGAGTCGGTTCACGAGAACCTTATTTTAGGAGATTTTACAAATTTCTTAGTGTTGAGCCCCAAGGATGTTCTTCTCTTTCACCACATTCCACTTCAGTTTCTTTGTCCCTCATCAATTACAGGCCTAAATGATCAATAAGATTAATTAAAATTGCTTTAAGAATTTATATAATGACTAACCTACTATGTTCTTATGATTTTGTTGGTGTAGTAATTTTGACTAAGACTCGACTACAGAATACATGCATTCTGTAGCCAGTCGTCTGTTCTGCAGCCATCCTCATGTTTATGTAGGTTCCAGATGTCATTGTGGAGAAAAAGGCATATGGGTGAAATCCACAACACTTCCCCATCATCTCTTGCTCCCCACGAAGTCTGAGTTAAAGTATCAAAGAGGTTATGCACTTAGAAGAGAGGCAGTTTCCTATCAAAACACGAACTCTACAGATGTTCGCAGTAAAGCACAAGACTATTAATAAGAGTTTTAATTTGATTAGAAGTGGGAAAGACACTTATCGCCATTTTTCTCAAAGAGGAGTTATGTAATTTCATTATAAGTATGACTCGGGAGACCGAGAAACTGTTGGTTAGATTTTGTTTTGTTGCTAGATCTTTGAAGGCCGTAAATACTCTGTTTTAAATAATTTCTCCTTTAATGAAAGAAACATCATTTTACTGCACGAGCTGAGTCAATCTTGAGTAGATTTTCATGCTACTCCGGTGGTAGAGGGCCCCTGCTACTTGAGGAGCTTTGTTCATATAATTTAGATAAGTAATTTAGCCTTGTTTCATTCCTAGTTTAATTAACTTTCTGAACTTTGAGTTTTATATTCATTTGCATTAGATGCTACAGTTTAGTCTCGTTCTTACGTACTCTTCCAAAATATCACTAATGTCGAATGAGGTGGGACTGTAGTATTTTAGGAGTTATTTTTACGTTCTTATGCTCAATTACATCAGTTGTTACAGCTAGTCATGATCTTATAAACTCTTCCAAAATATCACTAATTTCGGATCAGACATAGCTGTGGTGTTTTAGAGCTTTGTTGTGTTTTGTTGAGTTTTATGATTTCATGCTCATTTACATAACATGTTGCAGCCAGTCCTGTTCTACAAACTATTCCAAAATACTACTAATTCTGAATAAGACAGAGTGGAGACATTTTAGTGATTAGTTGCATCTTTAGTCTAGTTGTAGCACTCCGGAGGTAGATGTCATTTTAGTTTAATTCTGTTACTATATTTCAAGTTTGATAATGGCACTCTAGTTCAGTTTTAATTCACTACATTTGAAGTTAGATTAGTGGCATTCTAGTTCAACTTTGTTCACTATATTTCAAATTAGGTTAATGGTACTGTAGTTTAGTTGTGGTTACCTTGTTTCAAGTTTGATCAATTGCATTCTCAGTGTTATCCATTGTTCTTTAAGTAGTATTAAATCTTAATATTAGATTCCATGGCCTTCATTATTTACAAAACTTCTTTTTTTCTGACTTTCTATTAATACATCATCATCTGGACAGGAGTTAGTAATATCCGTTTAAGGCCTTGATTATTCTACAATCCTTTGCAAATTCACAATTAAACCTTTCTTTCCAAAAACTATTTTAGAAAATCTCTAACTTTTGGATGAGGTTTACTAGTGACAAGCTGAGCTGCAGAATGGAGTAATCTTAGCATTACAAGTTAATTTAGAGTAGAAATCTTATTGTTCTACAAATAATCTCTTTTCAATTGTGTTCCAATAAACCTCTAGCCATGGATGAGGTTTTTTGTAATATTGTGAGATGATTGTGTCCTTAGGAGAACCTTATTTGTATTAAACCTGTTCTTTTCTCAAACTATTCCAACATATTCCAAATGAATGAATTGTTTGAGTTCATGCTATGAGTTATTGAGTTATGTTGTGATTTGTTTCCTTACTAGGAGTCATTATCAAGATTTTCATTTTCTGTTCTCTAGTGTCATATATAGTTTAGAGTAGGTTTTCTTTGTTTTACTGTAACCATCCACTTCTCTTTACCAACACTTAGTTCTTTTCCTTCTTGACATAAAACCATAAAACCAAAAACATCATAAAAACACTAAACACAACATAGTGGGAAATAGATACCTAGGCACATATAGTGCACCACACTTCAGCAGTTTACTGACCCTGGTTGATAATTTATGACCTCAATTTAGGAACACTAAGTTGAGCATGGTGTTTTAGAGCTTTGTTGTGTATTTTTGAGTTTTATGCTTTCATGCTCATTTACATAACATGTTGCAGCTAGTCGTGTTCTACAAACTATTCCAAAATACTACTAATTCCGAATAAGACAGAGCTGAGACATTTTAGTGATTAGTTGCATCTTTAGTCTAGTTTTAGCACACCGGAGGTAGATGTCATTTTAGTTTAATTCTGTCACTATATTTCAAGTTTGATAATGGCACTCTAGTTCATTTTTAATTCACTGCATTTCAAGTTAGATTAGTGGCATTCTAGTACAACTTTGTTCACTATATTTCAAATTAGGTTAATGGTACTGTAGTTTAGTTGTGGTTACTTTGTTTCAAGTTTGATCAATTGAATTCTCAGTGTTATCCATTTTTCTTTAAGTAATATTAACTGTTAACATTAGATTCCACGACCCTCATTATTTACAAAACTTCTTTTGTTCTAATTTTCTATTAATACATCATCATCTTGACAGGAGTTAGTAATATCAGTTTAAGGCTTGATTATTCTACAATCCTTTGCAAATTCACAATTAAACCTTTCTTTCCAAAAACTATTTTATAAAATCTCTAACTTTTGGATGAGGTTTACTAGTGACAAGTTGAGCTGCAGAATGGAGTAATTTTAGCATTACAAGTTAATTTAGAGTAGAAATGTTATTGTGCTACAAATAATCTCTTTTCAATTGTGTTCCAATAAACCTCTAGGCATGGATGAGATTTTTTGTAATATTGTAAGATGATTGTGTCCTTAGGAGAACCTCATTTGTGTTAAACTTGTTCTTTTCTCAAACTATTCCAACATATTCCTAATGAACGAATTGGATGAGTTCATGCTATGAGTTATTGAGTTCATGTTGTGATTTGTTTCCTTACTAGGAGGGTGAAAATGTGAAGCTGGGTTACACTTTTTGCCCTTTTTTGAGAATTTTTTTTCATTTTTTTCGGTTCTTCAACTTTCTGCAAACTATAACAATTTTTCTGTGTAGAATTTCATTTTGCGGTAAAAATAAAAGTTGTGAGAAATTTTGTTACCTTTCTATTACTTATTTTTTGAAATTTTTTTATGCAGATTTGATATGTCAACTTAGCGTTTCTTTGAGTGTGTGTTTCTTAACAATCAAAGAATTCATAAGAAGTCATGTTATGTGGCAACGTTGTATTCATTGAAAATTTGTGTTTTTGAAAAAGCAAAATGTGTTACAACAATCTAGACAGAGTCTACTTTGGTTTCGTCATATTTACAAAGCCAATGGATGCATATCATAATTACTAGAATTTTTTGAACTGGTCCAATACGAAAAACTGCGTATTTTTGATATGTTTCGCGTGGCAACAAATTTCTTAAGATATAAGTTATAAACTAAAAATCTAAAAGCTACCCATTAGAGTCAACGGAACAATGTAATGCCCCATAATTTTTTCAATTTTTTTTACAATGTATTTTGGGGGAGACAAAATTTTGATTTCACTGAATCACGATGACCCTCAAAAATTGTTTGCACTCATTTTATTAGAAAAATAATTAAAATTATTAAACGTTTACGAAATTCCATAAAATTTATATTTCCTGAAAGTAGATTCAATTCTGAAAATACTTGTCTTGGTTCCGACAGTTAATTAACAAGTTTTCATGGAATTTAATCAGTCCAAAGTTGCAGAACCGTTTTTAGAGCCTGGTTCTGCGTAATTGGTGACGCGTTAGTTCGGCCGAACTATTAGTGACAGTTTGGCCGAACTATGTTTTCCGTTTACTAGTCGTCAAAACTGACGTCTTAATAGTTCGGCCGAACTTCTTATCAAAAGTTCGGCCGAACTATTGTGCAATTCTCCGTCGGCCGGAAATTTTTGTGGAGCCCCCTACAAAACACATATTTCGCGTCAATATAAATTGCCGCGAAATGATTCACAATTTTCGCACATTTCGCACTTCATTTCATTTTACAACTTGGTTTGAATTCAAAAACTTTTCTTCAAAGTTTGGGTTTAAAAATTTTTTTTGGAAGACATTTTATGGAGGCGGCGTGATTTTTCTTGGAGGTTCAAAGTTTGAGTTTAAAGAACTTTTTTGGAAGACATTTTTTGGAGGCGACGTGATTTTTCTTGGAGGTATGTACGTGTTTTGTGTTGAAATAAATCTTTTGAACTTTTTTGTTCAAAAATTTTTCTTCACATTTTGGATTTAAAGAATTTTTTTAGAAGACATTTCTTGGAGGCGGTGTGATTTTTCTTAGAAGTATGTACGTGTTTTGGATTGGATTACGTATTTTTTAGAAAAGATTTTTTTAAATTAAATCTTTTGTGATATTGTTTGTAATTGAGTTATTGTCTAATTTTTTAAAGGAAATTTTTTTAACCTCATACCCTATTATCATGGGAAATCGAAGAACTTGTGTGAGAAAATATGATCGAAAAAGAAAGCCTGAAGAACGTAGAGAAGAGACGAGACAATATCGCAAAAGAAAATTAGAAGCTCTCTCAAATATTGAAGAGGAAAATCAACCTCAAGCAGAAATTGAAGCAGGTATGTAAATGTAAATATTACATGATCTATTGATATATAATTAAAATTTTCCTAATGTAAAATGTGAAGCTTAATTTTTATTTGATGAACTAGTTTGAAAAATATTTTGTTTGATGTAAACAGACAGAGATATTCCTCAAAATATTAAAGAAGAAAATCAACCTCAAGCAGAAATTGAAGCAGGTATGTAAATGTAAATATTATGATCTATTAATATATTTTTAAAGTTTTCCCAATGTAAAATGTGAAGCTTAATTTTTATTTGATGAACTAGTTTGAAAAATATTTTGTTTAATGTAAACAGAGAGAGATACTCCTCAAAATATTGAAGAAGAAAATCAACCTCAAGCAGAAATTGAATCGGGTATGTAAATGTAAATATTATGATCTATTGATATATTTAAAATTTTCCTAATATTTATTGACATATTTATTAATTTAGTTATTTATTGAATATGTGCTATTTTTTTGAATATGTACAGATGAAATCGCTATCGATAATGAGATGTTAGAAAATTTCGACACTCACACATATGGAGATAAAAAGCATGACTATATTATATGATATCGTGTCGATAAAATTTTGGAAATGTTTTTCAAAACTGAGCAAGTGACAACTCAAGCTCAAATGTTGAAAGGTCTCCTATCATCAAGGAAATTAAAAGAAGCGACGACACTATTGGGTATTCGAAAATCAACCAAAGATAAAAAAATGAAAGAAGAGGTGATAAAAAATATGAGTAGTGCTATAAAGTCAATTAAGAGATCTAGAGATAAATATGTTTCAAATATACGTAGAGGAATACAAATGGCAATGGTTTCACCAAGTACTCAAGAGAATCGTTTGAATCTAACATCTATGGCACGAGCACTGGGAACCTCGCGAAAATCTCTGCACAAACATCGAAAATTTCGACTGCAAATAGACGTAAATGATGAACTCGCTTGTTGGAGAGCTATTTGTAGGCAACCATACAAAGATAGACTTGGAGAAGATGTTAAAAAAATAATATATGAATATTGGAAGAACAATTCACGTGTTTCACCCAGTGCAAGAGATGTGATGCGAAGAATAATAGCACGAAATCAATACGAAGAACATGAAAAACATCTCTTGGAAACCACTCAAATAGAGTTATTCAACATGTTCAAAGAAGAGAATCGTCAAATTCAAGTTTCACTCAGTGATTTTGTTCAACAAAAACCATGGTATGTAAAACCTATCACCGTACGCGACACTTGTTGTTGCCGTTATCATGTGGAATTTGAGTTATATTATGACACATTCCTTGATTTCGGTAGAACATTATGGAAGGATTCACCTCCTCCTTCCACTATCCATGAATTCATATCTTAGATTCTATGTGAAAGAGAAAGAGATGAACTATTTTACAAAAAAAAATGTGTTGGTGGTAAAAAAATGCGATGATTGTGGAAATTTGACTAAATTTCAAAACAAATATCGTATTGATATAAATGATCAATCATTGTCCAACATGAAAGTGAAATGGAAGAGATATGAATATACCAGTACATCGATTCAAAGTGCAGATAGTGTTAAAAGAATCGAATTACGAGAAGACGAAATTTTTCTAATAGACTTTTTGAGAAAGTTTGAAGCAGAAATTTACAAACACACCATGCATTCCCATAGAGCTCGATGGCAAGACTTGCAATTCAAAAAATCTCGTGAAGTTTTTCCACCAGGAACCATTTTGTCAGTGATTGATTTTGCAGAAAACTACACATTTTCTCCACAAAAAGAAATTCAGAGTGAATACTATCACTCTGACCAAGTCTCCATGCTCGTCCATATTCTATATAGACATGCTGAACAAAATGTCTATCATATAGAAAGCACGAGTGAAAATCGACATATCATTAAAGAATATCATTTTTATATCAGTGACGATCGTACACATGATACATGTTTTGTACAACATTGTTTTGGAAGAATTTATGATTCATTGAAAAATCGTGGAATAACATTCAATGAACATTGGATATGGTCAGACGGATGCGCGGGTCAATTCAAATCTGCACGATCATTTTTTTGGTTGTGTCGTCTTCATAAGAAAACCTGCATTAAACATTGTTGGAATTTCTTTGAGACTGGCCATGGAAAAGAAGAACATGACGGTGCAGGAGCATGCATAAAACGAGTACTTCGAAGATATCAAATGAACCACTTTGCACGCCGACTTGTGAACGCTGAAGAAATTGTTCAATGGTGCAAAAATTCTCTAAGCCATGAAATTAACCCATCAAGAGAAGTGCGAAGGTACATTCAATTTAATTTATATTGGAAATCTAATTTTAAACACTGTACATTTATCATGCAATGATTATTTTTAATTGTATTTTGATATCATATTTACAAATTCTTTTTCTAATTTTCCATATAAAGGTTTTTCTGGCATATTGGAATCGGAGACGTAAATAGATCAATTGGAAATGAAGTTGGAACAATAAAGGGACTCGAAAATTGCATTCAATTCAAACAAAATTGTCCACAAATGTGTTTGCATTGGATAAAAGAAAATATTCTTGTTTTTGTGATGTTTGCATAGACAACACAAAATCCAATGACGTCTGTGAAAACAAAATGTATGTGAACGATTGGAAACATACAAAGCTAAATACAAAGGGAAAAATGTCTGTTGCAATGTTTGAAGAAATGGAATCAGATGAAACTACAATATCATCCAATGGTGATCGAGTTTCTGATCTTGTTAGAGAAGGTAACATTTGAATTACTTTTTAATGATTTAAAGATCTACAAATAAATTTAAATATGCATAATTAAATGTTAAATTTATTTTATTGTGCAGGAGATGTTTTTGCTGTAATTGCACCTATTGAAAATGATGAAAATGTGAAGTATTATTTGATGCGTTGCACTGAACGAAAAATAAAATTATTACAAGACTATAATGATCATGGATTTCAGTATGACAGAGGGTCTATTATACTGAAAGGTTATTTTTTCAAACAAACTCGTCAAAGTGGAGACTTTGTTTACTTTGAAGACTATGAACCCGATTCCATAAGTTGTCAATATAGTCACTTGGTGTGTGCAGCACGCATAAAGTTGATAGAAGTTCAATTAAAGAAAAAATCAAAAATTAAGAAATGGAAAATGTCAAAATCCGATCATGAACGGATTATTGAGGATGGAATTCCATTAGAATTTTTTTGAGTGAAGTGTCCAACAATTTTTTATCTTTGGATTAAATATGTTTTAGACCTTTCAGTACTCAACTAAAAATTGAGCTTCTTATGTTATTTGTGGTTTGCAAATGTTACAAATTGTTTGGGTACAAGCACGTGCTCTAGTATCAACTGAAAGTAGTTTTTCTATACCTGTGCATTGATTAAAAATGTTAAATATGTATTGGATATATATATATATATATATATATATATATATATATATATATATATTCTAGAATGAAATTAATTGTTCTTGTATATTAATTGTTGTTGTATATGTTCTCCGACCATATGGTACAAATTATTTCACTTTATTTTGTAAAGTCAGATTCGGTCCCCATATGGCCTAGCCTCCAAGGGACGAGATAACAAGTGGTTGTCCCCACTTGCCCGAATCTCGGCTTTTAAGTACAATTTTACTGTTTATGTCAAGCATCTTACATGATGTCCTAGCCAAAGATAGATTCTCTTTGTTTCAAGTTTCCAGTAAAAGTTGTCACTGAATGACCTGCTCGAACTCTTGTAGTAAACACCATACCTCATCTCTCTTGCTCTCCAATATTATTAGTTTTAATTATTATAACACAAAAATCGTTCTACATTGTCAATAATTTTTTGCGCTTACACTAAAATCAATGAACACTTTTAATCCAATGTCTTTACAAGTAATGTACCATCATACATGCAATTATATCAAATTAGAAATCAACATATACAATGAAATCAATGGGGATTGTCTTGTTACAAGTAACATAATTTCAGTTTACCATATGTGCAAATGTAAGTTGAAACCATCCAAAACTTTAAGTTGTAAATTGAAACCATCCAAAACTTTAAGTTTTAAAACCCTTTTGATTATATATTGTGCATCATTAAAAAATTTAACATTTAAAGTTCATTAAATATCACATGCAAAAGTCAAGAACATGGAAGATAAGATCAAGAGGGACTTTCTTGATCGAATTGTTCTATGGAGCTTCATGAGAAGAAATATGTGAAAAGCACTGTTAAGCCATGCCAATTATAATTCACGAACTCTGCACAAACATTTAACAAATTAAATATCACATGCCAAAGTCGTTTCAAGTTTCCGGTAAAATTTGTCACCGAATGACCTACTAGGATATTATAAATACTAACTTTGTAAGATCATTTGGCATTCGGAAAAATTCGAAAGTCTTAAACTGTCAATCAATTTAAAGTATCATTCACCCTAGGGAGTGTAAAATATTCAATGTAGGTTGGTGATGATGCTCACTCCTAGATTGAAGCAGCGCCAATGACCAATTCTTTAATGAATTCCAATGCACTAGACCAAAGTTGGCTCAACCTACTTGGTTTTTCATGCAAGAAATTCCAAGGATGGACTTTCTAGACAAACTGCTAAAATTGAAAAGCTTGACATGGAGATACGACAAGGTGAACAAAGACTTCAGGAACTCTTTATGGAAAGGGCTCACTTGAAGGAAAGAAGCACCACGTTGCAGGCTAAAGTCAAGAACATGGAAAATAAGATCAAGAGGGACTTTCTTGATCCAAAACCTATTGGTTTGAAGAAAGAAAATGCATGTGTTGGCACACTTGGAAAAGAAGACGACCACACTAAGAGGATTGGTGCACTTCGTTTGGAAGGAGTCAATATATGTCGTATTGGAGCAATTAGACAGAATTCAAAAAGGAAAGAGCTTGAACCAATTCAAGCAAACCCAGGATTGAATTGTTCTATGGAGCTTCAAGAGAAGAGATATGTGAAAAGAACTGTTAAGCCAAGGGCTAGTTCGAAAGACATATTGGAAGAGGAAATGTTGAAGAAGATTGCGAAAGTAAGGCGCAAGACAAGGAGGAATGATGATGAAAGTTCTTTGGACTTGAGATTCATGTCTACAACCGTACATGGGAAAAAGTTCTCTGCTTTGATAGACACGAGGGCTACCCATAGCTTCCTAAGTCGAAAGGCAGCTTCATCTCTTAGAAAGAGGAAGGCTAGCATCGAGAAAGAGTTGAGTGCTTTCAAGGCAGTCAACTCGATCATGAAAGCAGTGACTGGTGTCATGAAAGGCACACATGTGAGAGTAGGGTCATGGTTTGGAAAGATAGACTTAAGAGTCATTGACATGGATGATCATTCTATTATGGACCATACTAATGATGGACAGAGACATTCTCTTAATTCTTGTGATCAATCTTAAACTATTTTATGAAAGATAGATAAACCATTTAAATATTTAGCTCAAACTCTTGTAGTAAACACCATACCTCAAGTCTCTCTTGCTCTCCAATATTATTAGGTTTAATTATTATAACACAAAAATCATTCTACATTGTCAATAATTTTGTGCGCTTACACTGAAATCAATGAACACTATTAATCCAATGACTTTACAAGTAATGTACCATCATACATGCAATTATATCAAATCAGAAATCAACATATACCGTAATGAAATCAATGGGGATTGTCTTGTTACAAGTAACATTTCAATTTACCACATGTGCAAATGTAGGTTCACATTCTATCATTCATGTAGTTTTAAAAACTTGAGATACCATGCCAATTATAATTCAGCTATCCAACAAAAAAATTTAACATTAAATATCACATGCCATGCCAATTATAATTCAACTATCCAACAAAAATATTTAACATTAAATATCACATGTCAAATGTAATTCAGATGACAACATTACTTCACATTCACATGCCAAAAGTACTAAAACCATCCAAAGAACATTGAAATCAATGAAAACTATTAATCCAATGACTTTACAAGTAATGTACCATCATACATGCAATTATATCAAATCAGAAATCAACATATATTGTAATGAAATCAATGGGAATTGTCTTGTTACAAGGAACATTTCAATTTACCACATGTGCAAATGTAGGTTCACATTCTATCATTCATGTAGTTTTAAAAACTTCAGATGCCATGCCAATTATAATTCAACTAGATCAAACAAAAACATTCAACATTAAATATCACATGCCATGCCAATTATAATTCAACTATCCAACAAAAATATCACATGCCAAAAGTACTATTTAACCATCCAAAGAACACTGAAATCAATGAACACTATTAATCCAATGACTTTACAAGTAATGTACCATCATATGTATGCAATTATATCAAATCAGAAATCAACATATCCTGTAATGAAATCAATGGGGATTGTCTTGTTACAAGTCACATTTCAATTTACCACATGTGAAAATGTAGGTTCACATTCCATCATTCATGTAGTTTTAAAAACTTCAGATGCCATGCCAATTATAATTCAACTATCTAACAAAAAAATTTAACATTAAATATCACATGCCATGCCAATTATAATTCAACTATCCAACAAAAACATTTAACATATGTCCAAAAATATGTCCAAAAAAACATATTGTAATAAAATATGTCCAAAAATTGTAAATCTCACTCAAGTATCAAACTGTATCAAGTTTAACAAATTTTAAAACCATCTAAATTTTGAAATCATATCAAATCTACTGTATATCTTCTCCATCAAATGGAGGATCTGGCCTCTGGGTCTCGGTTAGCTCCCTATCTTGTAAAGGGGAAACCTACATACACAATGCACATGTACTTGAACATTAAAATTTGAAGTTTTAAAAATGAATGAGAATATATATATCTAGAACTTCATGTAAAAAACAAAATATAACAAAAAAATCATGCAATACCTCGTAAAGTTGCCTCTCCATTTGATGAACAAGATCTGCCATAGAAACATCTCCAGTGGTAACCTGTACAATATACATGTACAGTTAAATATAAATATATATATATATATATACATAAATAATTTATATAAATTAAAAACTTTCAAATGAAAATGCACGTGTACATATATAAACTTATTTGAACAATAATATTAAAAAAAAGAACTAAAGACAACTTCTTCAAATGCTGTGGATGTTCCTATCTTCGTCGCTAAAGTCCTCGGATTAAAAAAATCTTCTATACGAACCTAAATTCAAAAATTTTAAATAACTCAAAATATAGATCTCTCTCTATATATCTCAATTTTTAATGGAACTTTTTGAGGTAACATAAATTTTGAACTTGTGAAAAATTGTCCATACTTGTACATCTCCCAATGAAGTAGAAGGTATATCTCCTAAATAAGAAGAAGGTACCGGCATCCCAAAAACATCAGACGGAATCGGTACCTGTTAAAACATTTTATCGAATTATATATATACATACATGTACATGTGTGGCAACAATTATTTATTTTAGAGTCACTTAAAAACACTAACATACATGTGCCAACATATCATGATGGGCAGACCCATCTGCATCGTTTGAGCCAGAGGTCCCGAACGTAATATTAACATTTTCATCACGCATCATGCCTGAGAACTGCAAATGGTGTTTTAACATATAATCATACATTTTTGTTAGATTAATGTACACATACAAATAAATATATACATGTGTACATACACATGTATTTATTACAAATTGTACACATGTATATGTAAATATAATTTCAAACCCTAAGGTCACTAACACATACCGTTCCGGTGCCCTCTTCCTCACGAAAAACTAGGTCTTGCAGACCATTGCGACAATTTATTACGTATGTTCGGAGATCTTCAACATTCATGTTGTAAATCGCCTCATCTATATGATAAACAAAATTGGCACGTGCATTTTCACGTGCTCTTTGTCGATTTAAGCCAATATTGACTCCACTCAATCCGCTATGAACATTTTCGATCATAACATCTCTTGCTTCACGACTTATTTGAGAAGTCGCATCCATCTCTGATCGCGGGGTTTCGACTCGAGACGGTCGACTCACCAATGGCGGCTCAGGGCGAGGCAACTCCACATCTCTCTTAGCGCCCTTACGTTGATATAATCGACCTCTCCCCGGGCCAAAAAATTCTGAAGGAAGATCATTGTAGTCGGGTTTCATACCCAAAAAAAATTCTGCATAAAACATTTGTGCAAAATAAAGAGGAACTTCATCGTTCCATGGAAGCCTTCCAAAGGCCGCAAGATGTCGACTATACAAATATTTTGCTTTGTCTGGGTGCTTGAAATACTGCACCTTCAACATTTTTTTTTTTAGCCCTTCCTTATAATTAAACATTGACTTAGCATCATCTCTTGAAACTCTTTTTTTTATGTCCTGCCATTTATCGGGACCTATCACTGTTTCTCTTCTCTTTCTCATCACTTCTACAAACGAATCAGTGGTTGGCCCCAAATTTTTGTACACTTTTACCATTTCACTCAATGAATGTGTAACTATTTCTAGGCTTTGTCTACTCTCAGCAGGTAGAGACAAAGACTCGAGATCTCTTTGCAATTTTGCATGAAGGCTTTGACACCTTTGTAAGGTGCATTCCGCCATGTTCGTTTCCCATGGTATATCAGTAATCTCAGCCGGATAAGTTGTGGTGGGTTGAAAACCTTCTTCTTCAATGTAGCGCGTTGCCCTGCGTCTTTTTTGACCACTGGCTCGAACATTTTCAGCCTCTGCATCAATATATATAAAATTTCGTATATTAGAAAAAACACGTGTAAAAAAAGTTGTACAAATTTAATGAAAAAATATTGAAATTGATGGCAACCTTGATGTTGTTGGTTAACATCATCTCCAACATGACCTTGCTGAGAACCAACCCCAGAATGACGCTGCTGAGAACCAGACCCACAGTGACCCTGTTGAGAACCAGCAGCCGTTGATTGCTGGCCTTCGGGGGAATAAATATCACCCCCTTCCCCCAACCTGCTACCAGGCATACCTCGACCGGTTGAACCTTGGCCACGCTCCATGGATGGAGTAGAAAGCCTTCTCCTCTTGCCTCCTAAAAATTAAAATATGAAACTTGTTAACAACTAATTTCACTCACAAATTTAATAAAAAAATCAATTCCATATGTACACACATGTATGGAGATTTAAGATTATATTTAAATACCGTGAACATCCTCCGATCCCTGAGCCTCCATATGGGATTCGGTTGATCTTCGTCTTTCATCCTCCATGATATATATCTATTGGTCGACATTCACAAAATATATTTCAAAAAATCAATACCTCATAGTAAAATCCAGTTTGGGGCTGTTAAATCCAATATGTTCTATATTTCTTACATTTCAGCCCTCCTATTTTTCTTTCCAACCAAGGTTTATAAAATAACATGAGAAGAAACATGAGACTTAGAACAATCATTTTCATTATCTATATGGAAGGCAAGAATGATTATATCCCCTTAAGCTTAAGCTTAAATGTAGTTTGTCAATTTTTATCATATATTTTTTGGTAAGTGTAAATGTTTTTTTATCTATAGTACAAGTCATGAGTTCCCAAATTTTACCTTATGTAAAGCATGATTCTAGGATTACTAAAATTTGTACTTGGTTTTTTAAGAGTATATCATGAATAAATTTTTTGAGAAGCAAGTATGGCTTGTTCCTTAGAATTTGGCACTTAGAATTTCCATAACGCTTATAACCCCATCCTTACAATTTTTATAATTTCCATGATGAGACATTTGAATTTCCTTCCCCATATTTCTTGTTAATAATTATAACCTTAAAATGGCTAATATTGGTTTGTCATCATCATCTAAAAATGACTTGGCAGATGAAAATTTACCATGTCAATCATCATCACTTCACACCATCTCATACATGACCCCTTCTACATATTATATACATGAAATTTTGGAATGTCATCCTCTCTACCTATCCCATGAATGATTGTGACAACAGGTGAATAAAATACAATTTATAAGCAGAAGATAGTTTCTAGTTTGTCCTCCTCCATCCGCCCCATAGCTAGTGATTTCTCAATTTTCCACTTCCAACTTTCTATTCTCGAAATTTCTCGAAATTCATTAGCAGCTAATATTATCGATAGCCACACCACTATACATATAATTATTATATACACTACTACATTAATGAACTCTACGTTGTTTTTTATTGTAAAGTCCAATAAAAAACAATGTTAATTGAGTTTAGTAGTGTATATAACAATTTCTTTGACTTCCAGGTGTTGTGACTATTAGTAGAATTAACTACCAAAATGAATTTCCAAAATAAAATGTTGGAAGAGAAAAAATAGGCAATCACTAAATATGGAGTAGGTGGAGGAGGATAAACTTAGTGTCCCTTCCTTATCAAATTTCCTTTATTCACCTAATGTCACAATCAATCATGGTCTAGATAGAAGGGATGGCCTACCATAAATTCAATCATATAATGTGTAGAAGGGTCATATGTAGATGGTGTGAAACGATGATTACAAACATGGTAATTTTTCATCTACTAGGTCATTTTGAGATGATGATTACAAACCAATGCTAGCCCATTAAAGGTTATAATCATTGGTTCCTAATGTGGGGTGGACAATTTAAATCAAGTTCGTATCAAAGTACAATTTAGCTCATTTTAGTCAAGGTTAGTTAGAAGAATTAGCTATTGGTTTCTACCTTCAATTTCCTCTGAAAATGAATGTGTACGTGCTTTTGAGAGACATTAGAGACATTAGAGTACCTTAAATTTCCTCTTAAAATGAATGTGTAAGTTCTTTTGAGAGACATTAGAGGAATAAGGTCCAAATTTTTGATGAAAATGTCCTATGAAAGTAAAGGGTTTTAAAGGCAAGCATGTACAAGGCATAGTTGAGCCAAATGTTCTTCAAGAAGGGCCTAATTATTTGGGTCTTGGTTATGGAAAACATGGAAAATGCTCCAAAGCCAAGGAGGCTTGTGAGGTTTGTGTTCATGATGAATGTAACATGTACATAGTTTACCTTAAAGTTGTTGTGTTTTACGGATATTAAAATGAAGAAATTCTATTTAGATCCATTCCAGAGATTGACTGCAGGGGCATTTACTAGATATGTCACCTTTCATAAAAGATGAGATCGAGAGGCTACCTGGCCCTTTACAGACTCTGCCTATAGAACTTGTAGAAGTAAACACTAGAGGCATTAACAATATCAAAGAACGTTTTCATGCTCAGACATGGGAATGTGTCTCTTTCCCTACACAAAAAAATAGTTCTTGAGGTAGTTAATCTTCATAGACATGTCATCAAGCAAGTCAATGTGATCATCCCTCCTTCCCTCCCTTCTAAAATAATTATGTTTTTCGGGGTCAGAAAGCAAAAATATGGAGACAATTATCACCAAATCCAACGTACGATTATGCATGATGGAGAATATCTAGCGCTTTCCCTTGTTAAATATATTAACAAGGGAAAGCGCTATGGATTCTCCATCATGCATAATCGTACGTCGATGCTTATAGAGTGAAAAAACTAAAAGAATCAACTTGTAGGGTCATTTTAATGGGGGGTGGAGAATTCCCGGGTCTTTGCAAATTCAAAGTATGGTGCATGTTGCATGAAGAAAGATGTTGAAAGTAGAGTTATGTTAGACACACATAAATGCAACAAATATGGAAATTTGTACATGAGCTCTATTATTTGACTTAAGAGTCAGTTGTTTGAAAAGGCATGTTTTTTCAACTTGTGTTTGGTTGATGGTTTTGTACACCAATATGTAAGAGTACATGGACATATTCACATGATGTGAATTTTTTTTTTCTTTGAAGGAGAAAAATGATGTGTTTTCAATTTGATGGTTTTTTTTGTGACAAGACGTCACAAGATTTTGCGAAGGTCCACTCTTTAGCGAGAGCCTCATGATTACAACCTATCCGTGAGAATCAAATGGGAGTGCATCCTTATTTTGAAAACAAGTAGGATTCTAAGCTACCTAGGACTCGAACCATCATTTTTAAATTTGAAATATAATGGTGTTGTTTCAATGCATGAATCCACAACCCTAACACATGAAATCGCTAATCTAATTACACATGAAATAAATAGTTATTTTCTCCAAAATTAAAAATATAACTAAAAACTAAATTCAACATAGTTGAAAGAAAAAGAAGCGCCATTGAAATGGTTTGCTGACAAATGGTTAGATTTCTTATCCAATTAAGGCGTAGCATGTATTTTGATGTTTCATGAATTTCTTTGCAAATTCAAAGTATGGTGCATGTTGCATGAAGCAAGATGTTGAAAGTACATGAGCTCTATTGTTTGAGCTAAGAGTCAGTTGTTTGAAGAGGCATGTTTTGTCAACTTGTGTTTGGTTGATGGTTTTGTACACCAATATGTAAGAGTACATGGACATATTCACATGATGTGAATTTTTTTTTTCTTTGAAGGAGAAAAATGATGTGTTTTCAGTTTGATGGTTTTTCTTGTGACAAGACGTCACAAGATTTTGCGTAGGTCCACTCTTTAGTGAGAGCCTCATGATTACAACCTATCCGTGAGAATCAAATGGGAGTGCATCCTCATTTTGAAAACAAGTCGGATTCTAAGCTACCTAGGACTCAAACCATCATTTTTAAATTTGAAATATAATGGTGTTGTTTCAATGCCTGAATCCACAACCCTAACACATGAAATCACTAATCTAATTACACATGAAATAAATAGTTATTTTCTCAAAAATTAAAAATATAACTAAAAACTAAATTCAACATAGTTGAAAGAAAAAGAAGCGCCATTGAAATGGTTTGCTGACAAATGGTTAGATTTCTTATCCAATTAGGGCCTAGCATGTATTTTGATGTTTCATTAATTTCTTTGCAAATTCAAAGTATGGTGCATGTTGCATGAAGCAAGATGTTGAAAGTACATGAGCTCTATTATTTGACTTAAGAGTCGGTTGTTTGAAGAGGCATGTTTTGTCAACTTGTGTTTGGTTGATGGTTTTGTACACCAATATGTAAGAGTACATGGACATATTCACATGATGTGAATTTTTTTTTTCTTTGAGGGAGAAAAATGATGTGTTTTCAGTTTGATGGTTTTGCTTGTGACAAGACGTCACAAGATTTTGCGTAGGTCCACTCTTTAGCGAGAGCCTCATGATTACAACCTATCCATGAGAATCAAATGGGAGTGCATCCTTATTTTGAAAACAAGTAGGATTCTAAGCTACCTAGGACTCAAACCATCATTTTTAAATTTGAAATATAATGGTCTTGTTTCAATGCCTGAATCCACAACCCTAACACATGAAATCACTAATCTAATTACACATGAAATAAATAGTTCTTTTCTTCAAAATTAAAAATATAACTAAAAACTAAATTCAGCATAGTTGAAAGAAAAATAAGCGCCATTGAAATGGTTTGCTGACAAATGGTTATCTATTTCTTATCCAATTAAGGCATAGCATGTATTTTGATGTTTCATTAATTTCTTTGCAAAATCAAAGTATGGTGCATGTTGCATGAAGCAAGATGTTGAAAGTACATGAGCTCTATTATTTGACTTGAGAGTCAGTTGTTTGAAGAGGCATGTTTTGTCAACTTGTGTTTGGTTGATGGTTTTGTACACCAATATGTAAGAGTACATGTACATATTCACATGATGTGAATTTTTTTTTTCTTTGAAGGAGAAAAATGATGTGTTTTGAGTTTGATGGTTTTGTTTGTGACAAGACGTCACAAGATTTTGCGAAGGTCCACTCTTGAGCGAGAGCCTCATGATTACAACCTATCCGTGAGAATCAAATGGGAGTGCATCCTTATTTTGAAGGAGAAATTTCAATAGGCTTTAGGAAATTTAATTTCAAGTCATTTAATTTCACTAGAAATAATTCAGAGCTACATGAAATGAATAGTATTTAGGAAGAACAATAGTCCCTCATGGAATATGAAGAAAGTAGCCACTTCATTTTGTATATATGCATGCTTTGAGTTACTCCTCAAAAAATTTCAAAACATGTGTATTTATTACTCTACCCATCCTGATTTTCATAGGATCCATAGCACATACATTTCTATATGCCCTAGTTATTGTAAGGCCTAATTATTTCATCACTTTCAAAGGAATTACATCAGTTGTTTCTCCTAAATCTAGCATATAGTTGTGTAATAATATTTTATTTATTAGTAGGAATATATGAAAATGTTTATGAATTACATTTTTATTCCCTTGATTCATCTTTTATAACTCTATAGGATAATCCTCAAAAGTAGGGTCATCTACTTCATCAAATTTTAAGAACTTCTTAACCTTGTATCTTTATTTCATATTTGCATAACTTACACAAATGGGATAGAAACAAGATATTTTCCAAGTGTTGAAGTAAACCAACATTAATTTCATTGTACACTCTTTATATAGGTATGGTTGAATGTTGTACATCTGGTACATAGATCAATTTGTTGTTTTCATGTTTACTCTTAAAAATTATTTGAAGTGGGAGCGAAGAGTTGGTTTCTTCCTAGGTTGGCTTACATTTCCTTTAATATGTGATCCATCCCTTTCTCTAATTCATATTTTTATCTCTTCTATTAATTATGTTATTATTTCTATGTATTGTTAGTACAAGGGGGTGAAATAATTTCTTATCATTTTCTAAGTGGTGAGGTCGTTTGAATCTCCAATAGTTGTGTTGGTGTGGTGGGAACCATGCTAGGAGTTGGGTATTCCATTGATATGGTCAAGGTACTTAGTGTATGAGGAGCATCCAAAATTAGGCGGATTGGGATCTTTATGAGGGGGATATGTCACTTGATGCATGCAGTGATGATGGTATTTGATGAGTAAAGGACACATATAGATGAGATGAGTGTCTTTAACATAGAGCACTCAAGGGCATGCCATATACTAATTAACCGAGTTCGTGACATAATAAATGGTGGAAGAGGAATCATCAACATATGAGGTTGGTGTAAGTGATGGTGCTACTATTGAGGCATGATGTATGGTGACCAACACATCTTGATATCGTCGAAGATTGAGACAATGTTGTGTATAATGTTTGTGTTTCACATAAATAGACAAGAGGTTGTTGGTTCTTAAACCCTTATTACGTGATGAGGTGGCAACATCACATGATGGAGTGGGGAGAAATGGGGGTGCTTAAGGGGTATGAAGGATACCCTTCAACTCATGAAGCATAGGGCATGAATTGGTGGGATGACCTAATGTGTCTCAAAGGGCACACGGGGGACTAACCTTAGGGGTATTTTTGGTTGAAGGTTCTTTCTAAAATAAAAATTATAAATAACTATGGAAACTTGCATTAACATGTGTGTGTGTGATCCTAAAAATACTTAGTCCAACAAGAATAAATATACTTGGAAAATATAACCAAATATATTATCAAAATTAATTTGTGAAATACAACCAACCATATAATTGAAATTACAGGTATGAGCATTTTTATTATAAAAATAAAAATAAAAGTAAACTATGAAAATGATATTGTATAACAAATTGTCCTACAAAAATTATTGTAGAAAATTTTCAAAATTGAAATGCAACCTTAAATTCCTTGCATTCTTTCATCAACTTTGTTAATAATTGAATAGTCTACTAGTTGACTATATTACCAACTGTAATGAATATTGTCTTTTCCTAATGTTCATTGTGAAAATGGATCCTCACGTTAATGTGATAGGATCTTTTTCATCTCTCAAGTTATTGATTACTAGGTCAAAGCATCCTAATGGGTAAATTAATTGTGAGATAAATTACTTGCATTAAATGTCAATCCAGGTTCTTATACTTCTGAAGTACACTTGCACAATATATAAACGATAATTAAAACAGCAGAAACAGAAAAATTATAAACGATAATTAAAAATACATGTCGGTAACAAGAACGCGACCAGCAACAACTCGACAACAAAAATTAGAAACAATGAAAATAAAAAACATAGCAAAAATCACGCGCCAAAAATTGAAAATAGTAATCTTACTGCCTTCGCGGCCGATTCAGGGAAAACAGTAACCCAGAAATATACATATTTTCCGGGATAATTTAAAAGCTACAATGAAAACAACTCGGTGCTTAGCTTACTAACAAAAACAGCAAAATTATAAACGATAATTAAATATACATGTCGGTAGCAACAACTCGACAGCAAAAATCAGAAACACAGAAAAAATCACGCGCCAAAAATTGAAAACAATAATCTTACTGCCTTCGCAGCCGATTCAGGGAAAACAGTAAACCAGAAATATACATATTTTCAAGGATAATTTAAAAGCTACAATGAAAACAGCTCGGTGCTTAGCTTACTAACAAAAAATCAAAATTATAAACGATAATTAAAAATACATGTCTGTAGTAGATATCCCGGGATATTAATGCAAAATATGTTGTTTTTTTTTCTGTCGAAAGCTAAAATTTCAGAGAATTTTCATTTTTAAATGTCAAGCTAATCTTTGAAGCCAAATGGCAGACGTAACAGAATTACCCGGCAGCTTTTCACGATGGCGGACGTAACAGAATTACCCGGCAGACTTTCACGATGGCGCAACAACTCGACCAGCAACAACGACGTAACAGAATGACCCCACAGATTTTCACGATGGCGCAACAACTCGTCCAGCAACAACTCGACCAGCAACAATGACCAGTAACAACGACCAGCAACAACTCTCGACCAGCAACAACGACGTAATAGAATGACCCCGCAGATTTTCACGATGGCGCAACAACTCATCCAGCAACAACTCGACCAGCAACAACGACCAGTAACAATGACCAGCAACAACTCGACCAGCAACAACTCGACAGCAAAAATCAGACAATGAAAATCAAAAACACAGCTAACATCACGCGCCAACAATGAAAACAGTAAACTGACTGACTTCGCGGGCGATTTATTTATAAAAACATAGTTCGGCTGAACTTAAAAGTTCGGCCGACCTTTTACATAAGTTCGACCGAACTCCTATTTCCGGTTTTCCAAACCTCCGGCAAAAATTCCGTTTGGTGCGCCGTCACTGTGCCGTCAATCTAAACGGACTCAAAATTTCGGCCGAACTTTGTAATAAAGTTCGGCCGAACTATTATATAGTTCGGCCGAACTATATAATATGTTCAGCTGAACTATTTCCGAAAAAAAAATTTTGCCCCCGATTCTCACAAAAGTGAAACCGAGCTTCACGTTTCCGCCCAGGAGTCATTATCAAGCTTTGCATTTTCTGTTCTCTAGTGTCATATACAGTTTAGAGTAGGTTTTGCTTGGTTTTAGTGTAACCATCCACTTCTCTTTACCAACACTTAGTTCTTTTCTTTCTTGACATAAAACCATAAAACCAAAAAATCATAAAAACACTAAACACAACGTAGTGGGAAATAGATACCTAGGCACATATAGTGCACCACACTTCAGTAGTTTACTGACCCTGGTTGATAATTTATGACCTCAATTTAGGAACACTAAGTTGAGCACAACATTTTGGCACCGTTGCCGGGGAAGTGTAACTAGGTAGCCTTGTTTCTTACCACCCAAAAAAAATGATATGCGTAGAGAAAGAGACTCAAGGGGTAGATTTATAAGAAGCAGAAGCTTGATTCCTAGAACATCACTTGTTTCACCAAGACCTAGAGCTAGCACACCTCCAACTCAAACCCACATTCCATCCTTTACTGATCCTAGACTTCCAGAAAACTTAAGATCGGATATTCCATTAGAAATTCCTTCTACTTTACCCACTGAGCCTGTCTTAGAAGAAGATTCAGGAACCCTTGCTAGGGACATAAACTTTTCAACTTCTACAGAAGAATAAACTATGGTGGAAGAAGGGGGAGGAGGAGTTTTTAATGGAGAACACACACTATTTGGAAGGGGTAGAGGTAGAGGTAGAGGAGAAGGAGGTAGAGGTGTAGAGGGAGGCAGAGGAAGAGGTAGAAGAGAAATGGAAAGCTCTTTTGGGTTTCCTATAGTAGATGAAGAAACCAATACAACTATGGAAAAAATTTCACCCTCTTTCCTTCCAAAATTTTATGGAATTAAAACTGAAGATCCTGAAACCTTCCTATTTGAATTTGAAGTCCTATGTAGAACCTATGACTACTTACAAGATGCTCAAAAACTTAAACTATTTCCTTCAACATTGAAAGGAGCAGCATTGAAGTGGTTTATGAGTTTGATCAACAGTTCTATTAGGACATGGGAAGACATGAAACAAGTATTTATAGAGAGGTATTTGGACTACTTTATGCCATCCAACCATAAGGAGGAAGTGTTTAAAATGCTACAAAAAGAAGATGAAAATCTGGAAGATTTGTTGGAGAGATTTAACTACAACATCAAAAGAGAAAAAATGGAAAACCTAGACCAAGACACTTTGAAAGCTCTCTTGTTGAAGAAAATTAGGGATGAATGGTTAGATATCCTTAACATGATGGGAAAAGGGGATATATCTCAGCTTACATTACCTGAAATAGCTGAATTATGTATCAACCTTTCAAGAGGGAAATCTAAAACTGTAAAAGGACCAAGCGACCCTGCTCTTGCAAGGGCAAGTAAGTATGCTTCTGGGACAATAAGTAGGGCATAAATAGGACATATGCTTGATGAGTTCAAATCCGATATCTTTGGGAGTCTTAGTGAACAAATATACACCCTTAAGTTACAAAACAAGAAAAAAGCTGAATCTGATGCCTTAGCAATATTTTGTCCCAAATGTAGAAAGAAACATGCCTTGAGAGAGTGCCCTTTGGATGCCAAAGTTGTGGATACTTGTGTAATTTGTTCAGAAAAACATGAGACCAAGAGTTGTCCTTTACTCCCTGGTCTTAAAGCTGTCTTTCAAGAAGATACTCCTTCAAGTTCCACAGAATCTCTCAATTTTGTCTCTCGAAGGCCTTGGCAAGGAGCTCAAACACAAGGATTCCATGATCAGATGTACAATCAACCTCCACCAAATTGGAATTCTTGGCAGCAACCTTGGCCCCAATTTCAAAATCAATTACAAACTTGGGCACAAGGAGCACAAAATCCCTATAGAAGATACTCTCAGTATTATCAATATCCACCATCCTATCCACCATATCCATATTTCCCTCCTCAACAAAATTTTCAACAAAATTCTCAACAAAATCCTCAAAATCCACAACATCAAAATCAACCACTTCCATTACCATTTCCTCAGAAAAAAATTCAGTTGCCTGCCCAACCCATACCAAACCCCAACAATAAAAATAATCAAAACAGATACATGATAGAAGGCCAACAGTTTCCAACGTATTTGATCACTCCTTTAGACCTTAGTGATGTTCAACTTAGGTCTGGAAGGATACTTGAAAAGATGAAACCTTTTGTAATAATACAAGAGCAAGACAATTCTGAGGAATATTCTCTACGGGTAAATAAAATTCTTCAAGAGAACACAACTTTCCAAGACTCAAACACTGAAAAATCAAAACAAAAAGAACCAATAATTTCAACTCCTATATTCGAGCATCCATCAACATCCACTTCTACACCTCCCTTCCCAGAAAGATTGCAAATTGATAGGGGTGTAGAAAAACAAATTATGATGCCTAATTATGATTTCCTAGATGAGCTGAGAAATGTTTGTATTAAGATCCCATTATTGCAAGCCATCAAGGAAATTCCAATCTTAGCAAAAACTATAAAGGAGTTAAGCATGAAGAAAACAAGAAAAAAAATAAGAGAGACAAAGAAAATTCAACTAGCAAGAAAAATAGCAGATATCATGATGGGTAAGATTGCTATTCCAAAGTATCTAGACCCAGGAAATCCATTTGTCAAAATTCACATCAATGGAATTGAAATCCAAAACACACTCATTGATTTAGGAGCAGCAATCAATATTATGGGTAGACAAATCATGGATAAACTGAAACTTCCTAATCTTCTCTTTACACCCACATTATTACAATTAGCAGACATATCTATGATTAAACCTGATGGGGTAATAGAAGACATTCCAGTGTCCCTAGACTCTTGGGAGTATCCTATGGATTTTATGATCCTAACTCCTAAGAATAATCTATGAGGACATCCTATTATATTAGGAATACCTTGGTTAGCTACAGTTGATGCTTTCATTAGCTGTAGATCCGGTGATATGTATATCTCTGATGGTAGTTCAACTAAGAAATTTACCTTGTATCCTCCAACAAGAAAAATTATAGAATTAGATGATACTCAATGGATAGAGGATGAAGAACACTTACAACCTCTCTTCACAATTTCAGAAATCAGTGAAGATAGCCAAATTCTGAATACCTTGGAAAATTTTGAATCCTCTTCGGAATATAAGCATGAATAATTTCAAGAAGAATCCAACATTGAGTTTTTGTCATCAAGGCAGATGTCTCTCTATTCCATGGATAAATTTGGCAGCTCTACAATTGAGATATTTCCAGGAAAAACTTCAAACATAAACAAGAACCTAGAGAAATATCAACAAGAAGAGCTAGTCAAGATACTACATAGACATTCTTCTCCATATGCATGCGAGTACACTGATATGAAAGGGATAAGCCCCAAGACTTGCACTCATCACATCTACATAGAGGAAAATTTTAAACCAATCAGACAACCCTAGAGAAGGATGAATCCAAATATTAGGGAGATTGTTAAAGAAGAATTGCAGAAATTATTAAATGTCAACTTTATCTATCCCATTTTAGATAGTCAGTGGGTTTCTCATTTGGTAATTGTGCCAAAGAAAAATGGTAAATGGAGGGTATGTATTGACTACCGGGAATTAAACAAAGCTACTCTTAAAGATCATTTTCCCTTACCTTTCATAGATCAGGTGTTAGATACATTAGCTGGCAAAAAGTACTTCTCATTTTTAGATGGGTTTAGTGGTTATAATCAAATCCAAATAGCACTGGAAGATCAAGACAAAACCACATTTACCTGTCCTTGGGGTACCTATGCTTGTCGAGTATTGCCATTTGGACTCTGCAATGCACCTGCAACATTTCAAAGGGCAGTACTAGGAATATTTTCAGATCTAATACATGATTGTGTAGAGGTATATATGGATGATTTCACAGTTTATGGAAACACATTTGAAGAAGCTTTAGCAAACTTGGAAAAATTCTTAAAGAGATGTAAAGAAGCAAATCTTTCACTAAGTCATGAAAAGTGTTTTATGATGTTTACTGAAGGAATTGTTTTGGGACATCACATTTCAGGGGATGGGATTAGAGTTGATGAGTCAAAAGTTGAAGTCATCTCTAACTTATCTATTCCAAGTTGTCAAAAAGATGTTAGGAGTTTTCTTGGATTTACAGGATATTATCGAAGGTTTATAGAAAACTTCACGAAGATAGCATCTCCACTTTTCAAATTACTTACCAAAGACTGTGAATTCAAGTGGAATCTCGATTGCCAATTAGCCTTCGAGAACCTGAAAACAAAAATCTCCGAAGCACCTATTTTAAGGGGACCTAACTGGAAGCTACATTTTCATATTTCAACAGATGCCTCAGATACAGCTCTAGGAGCAGTATTGGGACAAAAAGACCTGATTCCTTATGCCATCTACTATACCAGTAAAAATTTGACTCCTGCAGAGTTAAACTATACTGTAACTGAAAAAGAGTTTTTAGCTGTTTTTCATGCCATAAACAAATTCAGACACTATATAACAGGCTATGAAACTTTTGTTCACACTGATCATTCTGCAATTAGATACTTAATGAACAAATCAATTACTAATGACAGAGTCATAAGATGGTTATTGCTTTTACAAGAATTCAACATTACCATTCTAGATAGGCCTGGAAAACAAAACACAGTAGCTGATTTCCTATCTAGACTCCAAAACATCCAAGACAATACCCTAGTTGAAGATCAATTTCCTGATGAATATCTTTTTGCAATTTCTACTCAGACTCCTTGGTTTGTTGACATTGCTAATTATTTAGTTTCAGGGAAATTTCCTTCAATAATGAATGCAAGAGACAAAATAAAAATCATTTATGACAGTGAAAAATATTCATGGGTTGCTAATGAGTTGTACAAGACAGGTCCAGATTTTATCATTAGGAGATGTGTTCGAGAAGATGAGATGCCTGAGATTCTCAAAGCATGTCATGATGAACCTTGTGGCGGACACTTTGCTGATAAGAGGACAACCTATAAGATCCTTCATTTAGGATATTATTGGCCATCCCTTTTCAAAGATGCTAAAGAGTATGTCAAAAGGTGTGACAGTTGCCAAAGGGTAGGGAAACCTTCTCCTTCAGGTGAGATGCCATTGCAGCCTCAGGTACATATTGAACCTTTTGAAAAATGGGCTTTAGATTTTGTAGGACCTATTATTCCTCCATCAAGACAAAATAAATATATATTAGTTTGCACTGATTATGTTACCAAATGGGTAGAGGCCAAGCCATTACTTTCTGCTACTGAAGCATCTATAGTTAATTTTCTTTTTGAGGATATTTTTACTCGTTTTGGTGTCCCAAGGGAAATTGTTACAGATCAAGGAGCTCAATTTACATCAAAGCTAGTGGAACAAATGATGGAGAGGTACAAAATCAGACACAGAAAATCTACTCCCTATCATCCACAAGCAAATGGTCAAGTGGAATCTACTAATAAGGTCATTGAAGGGATCCTAACGAAGACTATTCATTTGCATAGAAGAGATTGGGTAGATAGGCTTCCTAAAGCCTTGTGGGCCTATAGAACTACATGGAGAAGCATAACAGGCCATACTCCTTATGAACTTGTTTATGGAAAGAAAGTTTTGTTTCCCATAGAGTTCCAGATTCAAACTTTCAAAATGGCAGTTCAAATAGGACTTGATCTAGCAGAGGCACAAAAGCATAGATTGGAGCAGATTAATGAATTGGATGAGATCAGACAAGATGCAGTTCAGAAAACAAGTATAGTCCAATAGCAAAGGACTAGATGGCATGACAAGTACATCAAGGAATGGAAGTTCAAATAAGGTGATTGGGCTCTCTTGTTTCATTCACAGTTCAAGGATTTTCAAGGTAAATTCCAAACAAATTGGCCTGGGCCATATGAAATTATAAGAATTTTTGATAATGGAGCAATAAAAATCAGGACAATAGATGAAGAGAAGGTTACTTTTCTTGTGAATGGTCATAGATTGAAGCTGTATCATAAGACACTCTCAAGAGAAGAATTTGTCAAGAAATTCCAGGAAAACAGTGATGTGAAGTTAATGAAGAAGAATTTTTCTTCTTCATCAACTTAATTGAATTTTCTGAAGTCAGATATTTGAAAAAAAAAAAAAGTATAAACATGAAAACTAATCTCTGATTAGCATGTTTATACAGAAAAGATAGAGTGAAAATCAGAATCTTTCTGACACTTTAGCTTTTCAAGTTTGTTTTTTTTCTCTGCAAGCAGCCATCATAAAATCATAAGTGATTCACATCCCACTTATGATCCATTTCACTCCATTCATCCATATTCCATTTCATTTCATACTCCATTTCATTTCATTCATCCATACTTCATTCATTTCATTCCATGGTCCACCTCATTTCCATCTCAGAGTTTTAAGATTGATTTCTTTCTGCAATTGAATAATACAGATCAGAAGCTGCAGGTCACTTTTTCACTCCACTTCATAGTTGTGATTCATTTCATTCCATTACTCACTCCACTCATACTCCATCACACCATATTCCATGATCCATTTTTAACTCATTTCATACAATATTCTATCATTCCATTCATGCTTCAAACCATTCCATTTCATGTTTCAAGACTTCTACAAGTACATTCTGCAATCAGTCAGACATTTTACAGCTAGGAAGACATTCTGCAGCCAGAGACCCTGAAGGCACTATCCAATAATCATTTGATTTAGCAACAAATTGATCCTGCATATTCAAGACAACAAGAAAAATCAAAGGATTTATGAGGAACTGAAGATCAATGATTGAGGACAAGGCATATCAAAACCATAAAGAAAATCAAAGGAAAGGCAAAGGTATGAAATTATTATGGTGACAAATCATGAAAATTTTAGCATAGTTAAGTCATATATGATTCAAAAAGGTTATTTTAATTAGTTGTGTTGATCATGCCTATCAACCATATCATAAAAAATTTGAACAAAAAAAAAAAAAAACCCTTCCATCTTGCCATACCCGATTATCATTTAAAACTTAACGGTTAAAGTACTGAAGTGATTTGATCAGTCACGTCATTAGGCCAAAGTATTTAATGATGATTTTGAATTGCTTAACGAAATATCTCCGCGGTATTTTCTTCCGTGTTAGCTTTCAACTCATATGAACCACCTCACCGCATTATACTCGTTTCAAAACCACTCCATATCATTCATTTCCGCAGCCAATACTTAGCCATTCCACTCTGTAAAACGGAGGAAACATCTTTGGGGCAGAAATATCTCTTTAACAACCATTTTCACCGTGAGCAGAGGAGCAGTAAACTAAAGGTTGGAAGAAAAGCTATGGGTCTAATAGTGAGGACTGAACCAGTTGGAACCAAGTACTTGGAGGGATATCCACAAATCAGAGAAATGTTACAGCAAGCAGGTTGGTTGCAATTTTTGGAGAAATTTAGTGGTTTTCACAAAGAGGTGACTAAAACATTTGCAAGGTCCTTCAATGGAGCCGAGGTCAAAATAGGAGACATTAAATTCACTGTTACAGAGGCTTTCATTGCAGAGGCAACGGAACTACCTAGACAAGGAGAAAGGTGGTTCAAAAATAGGGAATTCCATAACGAAGCATGGAGGCAAATGCTTAAGACTCCAGGTATGGATGTTTCCATTTTTAAAAAAGGGTATTCCTAGCTCGGCATTAAAGAATAAGTGGAGGAACATGTTACTCATTTTGCAAAAATTTATCACCTGTGAAGGTAGATTTGGTACTCTCTATGTCTACCATATTTGGTTAATGATGCATTTTTTAGATGAGGAAATTAATTTTTCCTTTTTCCTACTTCATAGTCTAAAAATAATGGCCTCAAACGTTCAAAAAAGGGTTTAATTTCTAGAAACAACTTTGTATCACCATGGTTTAGTCAAAATATTAATTGAACATCATTTGAGGAAAATGGGAGATAATTGGGAAGAGTTTCTAGTGAGGAACCATTTTGAGAAACCCAAAGAATCTCAACCTGAAAGAAAACCTACAAGAAGATGCAGGAGAAGGGAAAATTCCAAATCTATTGAAGTTGAAATTGGTAAATAAATTCAAGAGGACAGTGAAGAGATGATTTCTGAGAAATTGGCTAAAATAAAGAAGCATCTTAAGAAGGAAAGAATAATAAGAAAATATGCCAAAGACAGAGGAGGAGGGCTATCTCAACCAAGACGGAGCCACAGACTTAGAGGTATACTATAGAAAACAGAGGTTAGACAAACATGGATCATAAACATTGAGGATGAAGAAACTCCAGAAATTGACCCAGCACAGCAACAAGTTTACAATTATATTGAGTCATTAGAGAGGAGAGCTTCAGAAAGTAGAGACAAAACTCCTAGCCCACCAAAATCTAAAATTGATGTGCTAAGAAGAGACAAGTATGAGTTAGAAGTACTCAATAGGCACATCAAGAATGAGAATTACATTTTGAGGGAGAAGGTGAAACTAAAAAGTGATATGAATTCAACTCTGTCTTTACAAATGGAGAAATTGTACAAGGTCAGTGAAAAATTGAAGAAGAAAACCAAAAAGCTAATCATGGCACTTACAAATTTAAGATTCAAGTTAGTCATAAGGAAGCCCAGAAGACCATTGACTATCACGAAAAGCAGAAGAAGAGGGTTGGATGTCCTAGCAGAGGTCTCAGAGTACGTGGAGTAGTTGCATGAGGACATGCAAAAACCTTGCAGTGGGGTTATGTTGAGCCCCAAGGATGTTCTTCTCTTTCACCACATTCCACTTCATTTTATTTGTCCCTCATCAATTACAGGCTTAAATTATCAATAAGATTAATTAAAATTGCTTTAAGAATTTATATAATGACTAACTTGCTATGTTTTTATGATTTTGTTCGTGTAGTAATTTTGACTAAGACTCAGCTACAGAATACAGGCATTCCGTAGCCAGTCGTCTATTCTGCAGCCATCCTCATGTTTATGTAGGTTCCAGGTGTCATTGCGAAGAAAAAGGCATATGGGTGAAATCCACAACACTTCCCCATCATCTCTTTCTCCACACGAAGTCTGAGTTAAAGTATCAAAGAGGTTATGCCCGTAAAAGAGAGGCAGTTTCCTATCAAAACACGGACTCTACAGATGTCTGCAGTAAAGCAAAAGATTGTTAATAAGAGCTTTAATTTGATTAGAAGTGGGAAAGACACTCATCCCCATTTTTCTCAAAGAGTAGCTATGTAATTTCATTATAAGTATGACTCGGGAGACCGAGAAACTGTTGGTTAAATTTTCTTTTGTTGCTAGATCTTTGAAGGGCGTAAATAATCTTTTTTGAAGAATTTATCCTTTAATGAAAGAAACATCCTTTTATTGCACGAGCTGAGTCAATATTGAGTAGATTTGTGTGCTACTCCGGTGGTATAGGTCCCCTGCTACTTGAGGAGATTTGTTCATATAATTTAGATAAGTAATTTAGCCTCGTTTCATTCCTAGTTTAATTGACTTTCTGAACTTTGAGTTTCATATTCATTTGCATTAGATGCTACAATTTAGTCTCGTTCTTACGTACTCTTCCAAAATATCACTAATGTCGATTGAGGTGTGACTGTAGTATTTTAGGAGTTAGTTTTACGTTCTTATGCTCAATTACATCAGTTTTTATAGCTAGTCATGATCTTATAAACTCTTCCAAAATATCACTAATTTCGGATGAGACATAGCTGTGGTGTTTTAGAGCTTTGTTGAGTTTTGTTGAGTTTTATGCTTTCATGCTCATTTACATAACATGTTGCAGCCAGTCTTGTTCTACAAACTATTCCAAAATACTACGAATTCCGAATAAGACAGAGCTGAGACATTTTAGTGATTAGTTGCTCTTTAGTCTAGTTGTAGCACTCCGGAGGTAGATGTCATTTTAGTTTAATTTTGTCACTATATTTCAAGTTTGATAATGGCACTCTAATTCAGTTTTAATTCACTGCATTTCAAGTTAGATTAGTGGCATTCTAGTTCAATTTTGTTCACTATATTTCAAATTAGGTTAATGGTACTGTAGTTTAGTTATGGTTACTTTGTTTCAAGTTTGATCAATTGCATTCTCAGTGTTATCCATTGTTCTTTAACTAGTATTAATTGTTAACATTAGATTCCACAGCCTTCATTATTTACAAAAATTCTTTTGTTCTGACTTTCTATTAATACATCATCATCTGGACAGGAGTTAGTAATATCAGTTTAAGGCCTTGATTATTCTGCAATCCTTTGCAAATTCACAATTAAACCTTTATTTCCAAAAACTATTTTAGAAAATATCTAACTTTTGGATGAGGTTTACTAGTGACAAGCTGAGCTGCAGAATGGAGTAATCTTAGCATTACAAGTTAATTTAGAGTAGAAATCTTATTGTGCTACAAATAATCTCTTTTCAATTGTGTTTCAATAAACCTCTAGCCATGGATGAGATTTTTTGTAATATTGTGAGAAGATTGTGTCCTTAGGAGAACCTCATTTGTATTAAACTTGTTCTTTTCTCAAACTATTCCAACATATTCCTAATGAAGGAATTGGATGAGTTCATGCTATGAGTTATTGAGTTCATGTTGTGATTTGTTTCCTTACTAGGATTCATTATCAAGCTTTGCATTTTCTATTCTCTAGTGTCATATACAGTTTAGAGTAGGTTTTGCTTTGTTTTAGTGTAACCATCCACTTTTATTTACCAACACTTAGTTCTTTTCCTTCTTGACATAAAACCATAAAACCAAAAACATCATCAAAACACTAAACACAACGTAGTGGGAAATAGATACCTAGGCACATATAGTGCACCACACTTCAGCAGTTTACTGACCTTGGTTGATAATTTATGACCTCAATTTAGGAACACTAAGTTGAGCACCACACTTAGGTATTGGTTCTAACCTCCTATGTCACTTATTTTAGGTTCAAGTACTTCCACTGCACTTTAACGTGGGTTATTTCTCAATTCCGTAGCATAATTTCTCTTTTATCGAGAATTCGTAGAGGCTCAACCAAGAATAGTCTGTCTGGTTCAACTTACGTCTACAATAATTATGGCTATCATTATTTTCCATCAATCATTATTTAAAAAACATATATTTAATCATTTCAAAATGTTCTTTTTTTACTTCAACATTTACGAATTAATAATGTGCTTAGGATCGTGTATGTATTTCTTTAAAAAAGAAACATGAAATAGATTGTATACGTATATATGACTAGGTGAAGTCAATTAATAGGCCATAGATCCAATCCTAGAAAATATTTCAAAAGGGCCACAAAATTTGGGAGTCAATTTCGGACGAGTTCCACATCTTAAAGTGCTCCTTTATTGGAAACCCTCTATAGGCTCATATTTTATTGAGACATCATTATAAACACATCATTATTTGCAATAGACAATAATATATTATCATGCCCCTATATCTAATGGACATTATAGTAAATGTATTTATTTCTCAATCTGGACATTAGATTAATTAATTACCTTATTATACTACTCACCCAGTAATAATAATTTTTATCATTATTATTTTTTCAAGAAAATATTATTTATCTTGTCCCCATGATGGCTCACCACCAATGATCTATCCTTTAGGCAACATCATAACCGTACAAGGAAAATATGCTCTAGCGGATGTTTTTGAGGAACCCCTTATAAAAATAACACATAAATTTGTTTGTAGTGGAGGTTACTAGAGCAGGTTGGTGGGTGGAGGTTTTTGTAGATTTTTTTTGTCTGGTGCATTTGTCATCCTAAACTGCATCGGTGTGTTCCACTAGAGAAAGCACCGATACGTACTAGAAATTATCACACTAGGACACCGTGCACTCAGTACAAACCTAGCTGGTGTGTCTCATTACTCTAGATCACTAGTGCTCTACATAGATTCAACACCGGTTCATCCTAAAACACCGCACCAAAACTAAAACAGCCCGGTGCGGTTGGAAGAAAATGCGTAGTGCGCCTCGAAAACCAACGCACTGGATCATGGTTAAATAAAAAAAAATTATGGAAAAAATTCATCATTTTTAACTTTTTAGTGCTCCAAAGGTCTCAAGGACAGGTTCAAATTTACCTTGTGTAAGGTACCCTACCATCATTTCTCCCGTGGCATGCACAACTGCTGTAAATTTCCAATCATCTCCATTTCAAATTTTGCAAAACTATGGGAAAATTTAGTTTTTGAAAATTATAGAGCCAATATGCCTCCTCGATGCCCAAATGTACACGTATTTTAATTTTTTTCAATAATTAAACCCTTTACTGAATTAGTTTTCTAAAATAACTTAAAATTAACCTTATTAAAAAAAAAAAAATCACGTGGTGCACTTGAGCCGTTCAAATCGCATCGGTTCGCAGTTTTGCCTATAAATTTACATGTCACACTATGACCTGTGGTAATGGTATTTGTACCAGTTCCTGTGTGGTACTGAAATTTCACACCATGATTTTTTAAAATTAAAAAAAATTATGGTGCGGTTGGTTACCCGACCGCACCGTTGACCATGTCGAAGTGTGGGAATGTGGTGCGCTGATGGAAATATGCGCCCCGTGGCAGGAATTTTTGTGAGCGCACTACCCTACCAAACGAGACATATTCAATGATGTGTGCATGTAAATGGCCGCACCATTGACTATGTAGTGATGTTAGGAGGGCAGTGCACTTCCTAAACTATACGCCCCGAGGCGTATAGTTTGGTTAGTGCACCACCTCTCGATACTGGTACATAGTCAACAGTGTCGTCGGTCATACCACCACACCATTGACCATGTAACGATGATTGAAGGGAAATGCACTAATGAAACTATCTTCCCCAGGGCGAGTTGTTTTGTCAGTGCACCGCCCTCCCAAATTTGTTCACAGTCAACAGTGCGATTGGTTAAACTAACGCACCACTAACCACTAGATGATGTTTAGTGGTATGTTGAGTCAACACACTCCTTGAGATAAGATAGGTCATGATTTGCGGCGCACTGTAAATTTCCAAGTGCAGCACGTCCGATGCATGATAAAAACAAACGGATTGTTATCGGTGCATGCCAATTTTTTGTTCCACACCGACTATTTTTTCTTTTATTTTCCAAAAAAATTACATATATATTCCTAAATTCATGTCTCATTTAATAAAAAAATTTATTTAATATGTGAATAATTCAGTGACGTCAAAGGAGAGAAGAGAGGGAACAACACCAACAACAAGTAGACCAGTATAACATGGTTCACCTGTGGGAGGCACGAGAGATGAAGAAAGATATGTAACCTTGCCCTGTTACAATAGCCAACGAGGCGCTCCTAAGGGAGATAGGCCTCCTCCAGTTCTATGAGGAGGCTACATCCCTGAAGGGCGATGGTGAGTTCTTGCAACAACTTATCCACTGGTGGAATTTCCACCGACATGCTTTTCGGGTTGGTCCTAACCAGTGGTACGTGCCCACTAAGGAGGACATCAGTGTCATTACTGACCTATCTAGGAGAGGGGTGGATTTTCCCTCGTTCCCAAAGGTACCCATTTGCTATGAAGTAGGGAGTCATTTGGTGTAATCCCATAGATACATTAGCACCAATATATTGTCTCCTACAAATTTTTAGGTCTCTAGTGGTTAGTTATGTATTGCTTCATTTAGTTGAGAGGAGGTGAGGTGCATCTCACTACTGATTTTGACCATTGCACACTATACCAATGATAGGAAATGAATTATTTTCCCTCTTTTATTTTATTTTGATTCTTTATTACATGTGCCATGACTTGTGAGGTGTTCTGCCATTTTTTTTGTGACATTTCTATACAACTTTAGATAGACGTCGTGCTCAGGAACAAGGGAGGATAAACTTCCTTTTTTCTTCAGAGATATTTTGTTTAGTTTTTGAGAGGATTCCAGATACGACGCCTACTTTTTTTCAGCAATCGTGTAGGCCAATGCTGCATGTATCGATGCAGATGTGGGGACAGATGATGCCCAAGAGGGGCAAGTCAGAGTTTTCTGCAAGGATGTCGCATGATGCACTGGAATTGCTAGCCAATGTTGATGAGCATCCCTTCATTCTGGTTCCCTATTTGTATGATGGTTTGGATTGGCGTGGGTGTGCCAACATCCTCTTCACAGATGATGAGCCGCTGAATGATAGAGGTAATATTATTTTCCTTTTTAAATTTATTCTAACATGTTCTTTAACTTATTTTTATTAAATTGTTTAATGAATTTGTCTAATTATTGTTGTGTACTTATATATATTTTGTAGAAACTGGGTCATTGGATGGCGATGACATGTCATCGCCACCAAATGATCTAGGTGTAGATCCTGATGAAAATCAAGAGATGGCAGATGCCGAGGATCAGGTCAGTGCAAACACACCTGGTCCTTATGTTACGAAGGTACCGACTGGTGCGAGGCATAGGCCTAACACTAGATTTAGGATGGAGTTGGGTGACCGAATGTGTGGACTTCTTGTGGAGGAAGAAATCAGGCTGACCACTATGAAAGAGATACAAGGTGATTCAAGGATGATAGAGATTTGGAGAGGCATGCCACGTGACATGTTGACCCTGATGTGGCATGTTGTAAGAGCTACCAGATTAGTGGCGCGATTGAGGGGGGACCTTTTACATAGGAATGGTCAAGACTTAGTACGTCAACAGTCAAGCAGTGACGCATCATCTGATGATCACAATTAGGGGAATGATCATCATTCACCTCGTCTTGTGGATGAGAAGCCCATAGCATCGATCAACAGTCATGATCATGAGCAGGTTGGACCATCCATGTCGAGTCAGCCTTCTCATCCTACAGCATCCAACATTCATGATCATAAGAAGGCTGGACCATCCACGTCGAGTCATCATGTTCAGCAGCCTAGAACATCTAGCATTACTCATTATCATGAGCAGGTTATACCATCCATGTCGAGTCGTCATGAGCAGCCGAAAGTTGATCCTGATCAACATGAGGCACCACTAGATCAGCAGGCACATGATGATCAACTTCTATTTGAGCTTGTTGAAGCTACACCATTTACTGAGCAGGCCTCGACTAATACTACTATTGATGATGTACCACTAGCTAATATTTTACATTTATATTACATTTGTATATTTTTGACATTAAAGAGTTATATATATATATATATATATGGTCCATGTATTTTATGTTAGTGTTTCAGTTGTACTTAATTTACATGTTGATGATCATCATGAAGTGTATATTGTTAGGTCATGTTATATATGTTCATTAATGTGCATCTTGTAGATAGATGTGTATGTGATAGCAGTTATTTGACATGAGATGTATATTTGATGTTTGTGTTGCGATTTTATTATACAATGCTTGTGTTTTGTTACATGATCATGATCATGATGATTAGATGATGTTAGCCAATTTGAATGTGTTTTTTAGTTGAATATGATGGCTGTACAATGTTTATCATGATCCTAATGTTTATTTTTAATATTAAATCATGATATTTATTAAATATTATGTCGTGATTGTAATTGAAATTTTAATTCTAATTGTATGTAAAATTGTAAAATTGTATTTGTATTTGTAATTGTAAATGTATGTAAAATATTTATAAAATTTTAATTGTAATTGTATATATGTAAAATTGTAAAATTGTAATTTTAATTCTAATTGTATGTAAAATAATAAAATTTTAATTTTAATTGTATGTGAAATTCTAAAATTTTAATTGTATTAATGTGAAATGATTGTAATTGTAAAATTGTAATTGTATGAAAAATTCTAAAATTGTAATTGTAATTGTATGTGAAATTTTAAAATTGAAATTGTAATTGCAATTCTAATTCCAATTGTAATTTTGATTGTAATTTTAATTGTAATTTTATGTAAAATATTTGTAACATTTTAATTGTACTAATGTGAAAATTTTAATTTTATTAATGTGAAATAATTTTATTAAAATTTGTAAATTTATAAATAATTGTAAAATAATAAATCTAGAATAATATGAGTTTTTGTAACATAATAAAGTTTAGGAAACAATCCAAATAAATTGATGTACTTTAGAATTATCATTATTTTATTATGATCTTACATACCAAAAGAAAATAACTTTATACAGTACACAATTGTTTTTTAGATCAACATAATTGCAAATTATCAAGTGAAATATTGATTTTAACATTAACACAATGCCAATTACCAATTAATTCAATATAGATATTATAATGTTTAAAAAAAAAAAAAGTCTTATAATTTATAAGGTAATTAAGTCCTCTTATTTATAAAAACCCATCTTAAAAAGTAGAAATGGTGAAATAACAGATGTACCATATCACTCTCGGTTCTCATGATCACCCTCATTATCTTCCAAATCGTTTGGCTTGATAACAATATTGTTCTCAAATATATGTTTTGATCTAGGTTCATGTCTTAATATGAACCATCAATCCCTATCCAACACATCTAGCTAAAAAAGCCACTTGGTTGCAGTGTTTGGGAAAAAGATAGGGCTCCTTAGCTTCGTTCCACATCTTTCTAGAGTTGATACATATCAGCCTACTATTTTTATTTTCCTTTACATTAGTCCGACCAAAGGTGTCCCACTAGTTGCACCTAAAAATAACACATTAGAAGGAAGAGAAATCCACTTGAATCATCTCTTGTATCTTTCCGACGTAACCTAACGTCCCTCGTACTAGGTTTTCATCATTGTAGCTAGATCGACTACATTGATCGAACTCGACTTCCACTCCACAATCTTGTGTCATGTGTCCAACATCGGCATTTTCTGTGCAAAAATGGTGTGCATATGCCCACATAGATGGGAACAAATGCACCTATAAAAAAGTTAAAAAATCATAGTCTCATGTGTCTTATAATAACCCAACAGTTAAAATATAAAATATATATGTAATTACATTTGAAAGGAGCATTATTAAGTTTTAAATATACATATAAACTAAATATATTATCACTGAGGCGGTGCACCCAATCCTTAAGTTTAGCGCATCCTCTTCAATGCGTGGGTAATGACCGGTTGCACTGTATTTCTCTCTGACTTGGTCAACAACCTAGCTTATGGGGCATATTTTTGGAATATTTTCTTTTAAATGATCATGATAAGACACACTTCTACGATTCAACCATATGAATTATTTCCTGTCACTATACCATTTCATCCTCTTTTGTTCGTACAATGCGACCCATGGTTGTGTTGCTTCGAAATTATAAAGAAAAAATTTATTAATTGCTTCAATTTCTAAATTCGATGATGAAATCAAACCAACATTATATATTACATATAGATCAAAATATACGTTATATCAAAGTTCAACATGAATATTTACTTTGTGTAAATTTTAAAAATTATAAGTCGCTTACTCTTTTAAAAAGCACCTTTTTCCATTCGTTTGGAGAAGCTCCCCTTCTCTTTTGTCTTCATCCCTTTCATTGTCCCAAATCATTACGCCTAGTCTGTTTTTGATCTGGTTGATGTATTCACTAGCATAATAGAAAGACTCATATGATATATACCACTCTACCATCGACCCCTCAGGTTTTTACTTTTTTCAAACAAAACCTTTCAATTTCTTCATGTACCTCTCTAAGAAGAACATCCAACAACAAGAAACCACCCTAGCTAATTCAACCTCATCTACTAGGTGGATTATAAGATGAACCTAGAAGTCCATGGAACTCATGGGTAGTTCCTTCTCAAACATACAAACAATCTCAACTATCTCTTGATGCCACCGTGGAATGCTAGCCACATGAATCTCTTTTGGTGTGATCCAACATAAAAATGCAGATAATTTAGATATGGCACATCCTAGGTCTTGGGGGAATTCATGTTTCACACACCCACACATGAACAAAGGATAATGCCACTGTAAAGTTATTAACACGTCCAATAATATAAAAAAAATCTTATGTTTAATGATCCCTGCATGGGATAAAATTTATTAATACGATAAATAATAAAATCATACTTTTGATAGTATACGTACTCTTAGAAGATTCAAATGGTCATGGGATTTCAATCCAAGAAACATGCATTCGACAAGCCAAACTTTTCTTTCAACTTGTACAGTAACATCATTTTCCCCAACTGGGTATACTTTGACTCACCGCTAGGTCCAAAGAGAGGGGTGGTGGAAGAAAATTTAAGACTTTTGAAAAATGTGTCAGTGATATGATCGTCATCCCCTAGCTGATGATAATTTTGGAATGCATCTAACAAAATTGTCTCCATGGCAATCATATCCCTTAAGTAATCATCCATACCAATCTCTATTTGATTGCCTCCATTGCTAGCTTATGAAGAAATACTATTGTTATAGTAATTCCTCATTTGTGAATCTGGAGGTAGTGGGAACCGAGTCGATGGTTGATTCAACCATTCTTGGTATCATTCCTCCTCGATTTTTTCTCTTAATTCATCCTTCCTTTGATTTAACATTCTCATGGGGTGCAACAGAATATGGTAGGTAGGTCACCCATCATCACTAGAATCCTAATAATTTCAAAAAATATATTTGAACATGATTAATACAAAATCTATGATATCAATTAGTAAGAACGTTGATAATGCATGATTAATTGGTTTGACGTTGAAATAATTACATTAATATACCAAATAATTATTATTACCATCATTGTCCGAGGATTGTGGCTAGAAGATGAAATATGGTTACAATTGGCAGGGTGAAGCGATTGTCCATTTTCATATACCAAATGCGCCTTGCGGTATGCTACACCTAACAAGAGCTTCTGATGTTTTGGAGTAGTTTGAATATTTTGTGCATATGGACTCAATTCTAAATCGGCATGAACCTGCAAATTTATATACAATATAAATTTTATTAAGATAATTGGCATGGATAAAAAAAATAAATTCAATTAGATAATGAAAATATAAATAAAGTATGAAGTAAATATTACATCTTGAGATGGATAGGGAGAAATCCACGATGGACTTGGAGAAATATCATGGAATGAGTTGGATTTTGAAGAATTTTCCATTGATATAATTATGATATTTTCTCCCTGCATTTCAGAAAAATCAACAATAAATTTTGGTGTACACACCTAAAATAATTTCGGTGCCTTAAAAATGGACTTATTTTCATCGGTCCGAATGTACAGATAACCACACCAGTGCATTTTAGATACTACACACGGGTGTCATGTTATTAACTGATGGGTCGGGGCAGTGGTATTAGTAGACGCACAAGTGACGAATAGCCACAAATAAAAAAGGCACAAATTTATTTTTTTTAAGTGAAAAAAAAGTGGTAAATTGAAAAATGGGCTGCAAAATATTTTTGAAAATCTAATTTAATAAAACAATTCTTTAAATGCTAAACACTTTTCATTATTTCACAATTTTTTCAAAAAAAATCAGCCAGAGATTTTGCAAGGGAGCACGGGAGCACTGTGGAGCACGAAATACTTTTGAACATAGCTATTCAGACAATCAGAATTCCAAACCTCTCATGATTGAAACCCTATAGCATAGAATTTTGAACGATCCCATGATTAAATTTTCCTGTTTTTTTACATTTTATATAGTATTTTTTATGCAGTAAGTAAAAAATTTAAATTTATTGTTCATTTTGAGAAAAAAAAAAATCTAATTTACCCTAAAGCCTTCATTCTTTTTGTTTCTGCCCTTGCTTCTTCTTGTTTCTGTGATTTCAAAATTAGGGCTTTTCATTTTAGATTTATAGGGTTTGTATTGTTATATATATAGGCCTCTAACATCTAACCCATAGGATGACTTGCATAGTCGGATCCCAATCCATGTCGGACCATGCGTGAATTTTTTAAAAAGTGATTTTTTTAATTGGTGCACCTTGTGTAAACTAGCGCAATAGTGAGTTCTCTTATAACAGTGCACCATCCATGTACTATTTGACAAAAAAATTAAGAATAATTTTTTTCTTTTAATCCATGCGCCATATGTAAAATAGGGCACTGGTGTGCTATTTCAATATAGCGCACCATGCACGTGCTGTTTGGAAAAAAAAAAAATTTATTTTATGTGTTAATCAATACACCATTTAACATATAACATACTAGGTCTCTTTGTTGATAGAGATCACCATACCATGGTCTCGTTTTTCGGCGGTGCATTTATAAGAATAGGCCGCACTATCCCCTCCACGACACCATATGCTACAAAAACTAACACTTGAGGATTTTATATTATTTTTTCTCTGTTAATTGGTGTGGTGGCTAACATATAACTCACTGTTGCTTCTTGTTGACATATAGCACTGTACGATGTTTTATACTATTTTAGCGGTGCATTTATATGAACACGACGCACCGATGTCGGTGCGTACAACATTAAAGCCACACTGGTTTCTTGATATTTTATTTTACCCGAAAGGTTAATGATTTATCTATAAAATATATTAATGAATGATATGGTACAGGTTTCATATTGATAAAAAAATGGCTGACAAGAGATGAAGTAACAAAAATATTGATAGCACATCAAGAAAAGAAAAAAAGGGAAGTTCTTTGTAAATTCTATATATAAAATATTATTTTTGAACTATATGTAAGTTTAACTAATGTGTATTGTTTATAGTGTATCATGCAGAGCCACAAGATGACAAAGCTCAATAATATTATCTATGATCTAGGACTAGAAGAGCGTAAAATCTTGATCAAAAAATTACAAAATGATGAATTAGGTGAATGAAAAAAATACTATCGATCCAATATGAGTTTATTTTTTTAGTTTTCATTAATAATATACTTAAAATTATTAGATAACATGTTTCAAACAATACATTAATTCACATTTGTTTAATGTTCTACACGGACCAACAACTCAGAAAAGGAATGTTCTTCCAAGAAAAGAAAAAGAATAGAACATGTAAATGAAAATGAATTTCAACTCATCTAGAATGGTGCTTAAGGTTAACGAAAGAGGGAAAAAATTTTACAAAAGTTTGAGGGATATAGTGGAACAAATGTATAGACATTCTTTCCACTTAAAATACAAAAATCAATCCAATGACTCCAAGAACCTAATTTTATTTAAACTACAAGAAGAGTTTCCAAAGAATTGGTCAATGAGACATGTGAGAATTTTAATAGAAAAAACTTATAACAACAAAAAAGAAGGAATGAGAAAGTAATATTCCTTTAAATGTTTTTCTAGAATTATTTATAAATATCATTTATAAATATCACCTTTGTTATATTTACTTTTTATACATCAATATAAAAATTAAATAGTTTATTTTCATGTTACATTTTCAGGAAGATTATGAAAATATCGAAAGATGAATGAGCTGATATCAGAAATATGCCAGTAGGAATGTCCAAAAATGTGTACAAGGAGATGGTCAAAGAAATGGACATAATTGCATCACAGAATGAGTCATCTTGACAACAACTTGCTTCAAATGTAATATGTAATCATCAAATTTTTTGATTAGGCACAGAAAATAAACAATTTAGCATTAAATATTAATTTTTCAAGTATTTTCTTACAGAAAAGAAAGGAAAATGGAACCCATTGAGCACATAAAACTAGACGACAAGGAAGAAAAGGGTTGATATCTAAGTTTGTGAGTATCTTTTACTTCCTCATAACAACTTAAATAAATTTCATTTTTGTATATTTTACGTTTTTTTACAACAATCATCATTGAATGTCTTCAAACATGTGCTAAAACACAAAGAAGAACCATCAGACAAATTGATTAACATTGGGTCAAATATGGTTTGTGAGTATATGTTGGCATATCATAAATTAATTGTGGAATTTGTAAGCATCTTTCTATCTTGTTTTACTTAGCTTCGTCTATAATTAATAGAACAAAAAAATCTTTTATATTAGATATATGATTTTTTATCAGGTATAAAAGTTGTAGGAAACAAAGTATGGAACTCCGCCAACAGATGAAATCTTGAAACATGGCATGAAATTTGGTTTTCAAAGAATGTATATAGTTCATGAGTCAATTGTTGCTATGGTACGTCATTTCTCTTTTATTTACATTGATGTATATTATTTAATATTTCAATTTTCATTATTCACACCAATGTATATACACTCATTACAATTTATTTTTATGTTTGTATATGGAAGGTGAAGAAGAAGAAAAAAATTAACACCATGAACAAAACATTACACAAAATAACCCAAGTCATGGAATAAGCTCGAGCAATGATAGCAGTACAAGCGAAGAAGGATGATCATTATGTTTGGATATCAAAGCAAGGCATTGTATTTTTTGAAATATTTGTCTATGAAATCATACATTTCGTTTAATGTAATGGAAAAATTGTTCCAATTGAAAGACAAAGGGGTACCAATAACTGTCCCATTTTGTATGAAAAAGAGTGTCTTATTCACATATATATAGTAAAATATGTTTTAATTTATTCTATTGCAATCTCCATTGCTACTGTGAGATGTAACAGCAGTGATTAAATATCTGGATGATTAAATATTATAATGAACATATGTGAAATATGATGATATGATATAACAAATTAATCCAAACATCACATTCAAATGCACTAATAAAAATTTAATTCATATGAATAATTGTTACAAGATATGTGTCATCTTTTGATGAATAATGAATTTAAAAAAATCACAATAATTATGATATGATATAAAAAAATAATCCAAACGTCACATTCAAATGCACTAATAAAAATTTAATTGATATGAATATTGTTATAAGATATGTTTTGACTTTTGATGAATAATTAATTTAATAAAATCACAATAATTGCATTGTCACAGGTCATTGTTTCTAAAAAATACAAAATGAACAACGGTGCGTGTCCATTACTGTAAACCAGTGTGTTTCTATGACCTACGGGCACCGCACACATACCAATACTAGTTATAACTCTCAGTGCATTTGTGTGATACTGCGCACTGGTGAGTTTATGCAAGACTACTCACCAGTGCGTTTCTATGACCTATGGGCACTGCACATATACCACTATGAGTTAGAGAAATTAGTGCGTTTGTGTGATACTACACACTAGCACGTTTCTATAATAGTATGAACTGGTGCGTTGATATGAGCTATGGGGACCGCAGAAATCCAAATACCAATTAGAACGGCCTGATGCGTTGTATCACCTACAGTGCGTCCAGTACGGTTTTAGACCTTTATGGCCCGGTGCTTCCACCTTCAACCACCGTGGGGCGACCACCTCGTTGACACGCACTGAGATGCTTCTAAATGTCCCAGGTGTCTTTTATTTACTTTCCATCATGATTCTTCGTAGGTTTGCAGGACAGTTGAGTTTACTCTAAGACCCACCGGTGTGTTGACACCTGAATAATGCACTAATGAGAAAAACATCCATAATAACCTCCAACCACCCAAATTTTTTATTTTTTTTGAAATTTTGTTAGAAGCTTATCCAAAACCTCTGTTACCGAAAATGGATTTTGTAGAAAATGTTTTTTTAACAATTTTGGCCAATTTTATAACACTAAAAACCTCTGTTATAACCTTTGCTAGAGGGTCTTTTCCTTGTAGTGTAATTTCATAATATCAAATATGCCATAAAAAAAAATTACCAAGATTTGAGCGAAATTACTATTATAATTGTCCTTTGTTGGAGTGGAACTAAATATGTTGATGTTAATTATCCATTGATTGTTTGATGCAAAAGACTTGATTAGGGTTTTATAAATCAGCTGGTTTTCATTTTTTTATTCTTCTCCTTCCTATATTTATGAGTAGACCATTGAGGAGAAAAACGCAAGGCAATATTAAAAGAAACCATTATGACAATTCAAGGGAACAAATTGAAGTAATATGGGCATGCTTAAAATCAATAAAGGATAATAAGAAAATTAGGTCACCAAATCTTATAGCCATACTTCTTCGACACACCTCACCTATGAGTTTCTCACAACTCTCCTCTTGGGGTTCTCATCCATTTCTATTTTGTAAATTATTGATTAACATGTTTAGAGGTTAGATTTTCTCCCCTTTTTTTAGTTAGGTGTAATTAGCTATGGGGTCCGTCCCCATTGTATCTTCATGCTTGTCAACTAATTCGACACAAATGTTAGATTCATTTTCTTTACGTAATCATTTTGTAAGCATATAGTCTATAAAATTCATATTGAAATTCTTTAAGGTACTTATCTAGGGTACGATTGACTGGTAGCATGCTGCACTTTCCATGTTAGAACGTCACAGGAAAAAAAACATAGGTAATGCTTTTGCAAGTATGATAACGCCATTCTCTTTATCAAAATTAGTTTTTTATTAATATTTTGTACCACACTTATTTTTGGTTACCTTACTCGGCTATACGACTATTTCTTATCAAATTTACCTATATACACTATTAATCCTTCAAGTCACATTAAGACAATCAACATATTGAATTATTTAATATACAAATTCATTATTGTGTGTACCTAACATACGAGTATATACATATTTTCCTCTAATTCTCTTTTTCATCTTATGATATTTTCCAGAAATGTTTAAAAAAAATCATGAGACGAGCAAAGACTAGGTTAAGGGTTCCCCTCTCATAGTTTATGACTGTCTCATTTAACCTTATATATATATATATATATATATATATATATATATATATATAGAGAGAGAGAGAGAGAGAGAGAGAGAGAGATTTCTACAATTCCCATGGAATCTAGGTTGAATCTATTCCTATTCATCCTATTGTATTCACTCAGATCAAATATTTAGCTATCATAGTTACTATTAAGAATCAACTCAATTAATTAAAATTATTTATTTGTCTATATTTTAATCAATTTAAATTTTTCCAATAATGAAGCAGTTATAAAATAGACCAATTACATAATTGTTCCATGATTCGGTGTTACGAGTCTGTAACTCACCACAATCTCGAGCCCTCTATGTCCATCAAGTACATGAAATTCAAAATATTTCTAGAGATGTCTTTTTTATTTTAGGGGCCATGTCATTCCCTTCCTAATAAATATTCATATTCTTGAAATTTACTCTAACCTTGTTCACTATATACTTACTAAATTTGGTGTAAAGATGATACCTTTTTGAGTATCAACAACACTATTTCAAGCTGCATCCATTTTTATTTTTGACCTTGGAGTAACCAAGATACTATTATCATGTCACATTCAACTTAAAAGTATCAATTATGCTACTTACCTCACTATTTCCAAGACTACTCTTCTTCCATCACAAGTTGTTATAAATGTTTTATCACAACCTACAACTATTTTCCTAGTAATTAAACAAGAATTTTATCTCGAAATTCTACTACAGTTGTCAATTACCTAAATTTTCATTTATTTATTATATTAGAGAAAAATTATTGATCATGCTCCATACCACAGTTCTTGACTCATTCTTGTATAATTTATTTGGTAAAATCCCCCCTTCCTTCAATTCACATACACTAAATTTCTAATTATCTAAATATAAATTCCTACGATTTATTTTACTCAAGGAGGTCAGAAAATATTTCTCTTTGAAAATATCACAGTTTATATATGCCAAAATATGTTACTACACACAAGAAACCTTATAATTTTATAACGTTATCAAATTTTATTAAGCTATAGACAATCCTCCGTGTTAATGGTTTGTGCCAATTATTCCATTGATGTAACCAGTACTTATGTGGATCCTTCCATGGAGAGACTTCATAATGGGGAAGTTCATTAACTCCCTTATGATTTTTCTTTTCATCAATCATGAAATCTATGTTGACTCATACTAACCGATTATTATTGCATTGGACTTATTTATACCTAAGTTGTATTGTTGACATATAGGTTTGTATCTTTTATTGTCATCGCTGTTGATATCTACCATTTCACTTCTACAACTTAATTTGGTGAAAATGATTCCAACCATTCCTACAAATCACCCATGATAATCCCCAATGGACTCATATTTATATATATTTTCTATAATCATAAGAATTCTCTTTCTCCATTAAAAATTGACAAAATTTATCATTAATTATTCCTATATGACTTCTTTGGGTGTATCTATATACCATATATTTTGTTCTCTTTATTACAGGGCTCTCAATCCATGTAATACACTTTATTCAGTGTATATTCTCTGTTTTTCTTATATATAATTATGATGGGTTTCCAATATTTTTCTTAAAGCATATAGTGTACTTATTATTTTTATCATTTCACATTGTTGCTATAGCCTTTTTAATTTTTTTGCATGCTTCCGATACAGGGGCAATATTACTCTTCCATTAGGATTCAAAAATTTATTTTTACAATTGAGGATTTCCTTCATTCACTCTCTCAGTAATGTTCTTAGTCAAAATGCAGTATATGTGAAAGCAAGTAGTTTATACCAATGATGTAATTACTTTCCAAATGTATATAGTGTAATAATTAAATATTACTTACTTTAGCAATAATTGTACCTTTAAATATTTTTTCATACATATCCCCTTCCTCAACGGTCTATACCAGATGTTTAACATAAGACATATTTATGAATATCGATCTTATAAATTATGTATTGAAATATTTTTTAGTTCAAATTAAAAAAATGGTCTTGCAAATATTAATAGACAATCATCATGCATATTATTGTATACTTTTCAGGGTGATTTTATATACAAATGTTGAAGGTGTTAACAATCGGTCAACCAAGGGGGTCTCCTTGAAGTGAAGTCCTAATTAGGCCTCACTCAGTTTAGAGTAGGATCCACAACTAAAAATATAGTTGGTTTCCATTAGCTTAGGTATTTTCCTTGGCTTCCAATATTAACATAAGATTTTATACAAAAATTATTTGAAATAAGCAAGTAAGGTCACACTGTGAGGCGTACAATTGTGATGTATATAAGGTACTTTCATGCAAATGAGAAAGAGAGAGAGATTCTAGAAGTAAAGTAATAGCATTATCCTAAAATAGACACATACGATCATATGAGAATCATTGGTTAAATTTTAAAGAAGTTCAAAAGACAACCATGATCATAAAACCAAATAGAACATGCCTTTTACAAGATAAGTACCAAAGCCAGCAACATAGTTCAATTTCCTTAGTACATGCAATACCACACACATATAAAGAATAGTCTTGCTATATTCACCATACATGAATGAAAATGTGTTGGCTAATAGATCTTAATATATTAGGTGGAATTGCCAATATATACAAGTGCAACATTTCCACACTAGCCCCAATAGTGGAACATTAAGTCACCACTTTCTCCTCCAAATAAATATCTTCTCTCATGTGCCAATGATAGAGAAGAAAAGGTGGAATGTTCCAGCAAAAAAATTCCTCTTTCTTGAGTTATGAAGTTGTTTTTATAAAAAAATGAGGTGACTTTTCACTTCCCATGTGACTCTTAATCTCCCTCGTGATTCTAGAACTTCTAGAATGACTTTAGAAATTCTTACATGAACTTTGATATTATATATTGCCTTTCAAAAAATTTAGTGACTCTTCATATTCCATGTTGGACCCTTGGTCTTCCACACATTTTACATTCTTTAATTCTGGTAAATTGCATAATTACGTTCCACAAATTATGTGGTAAGGAATTATAACCTGTGTCACTCTTGAGATGACTCTTAGAAATGATGACATATAACTTCATGATTATGTGGCATTGCCAAGTTGCTCCTTTTTCCACTTTCTTTGCATTTTCATGATGGATATTTCATGTGTATCATATTCATCCTCAAAGGGATTGATTGATATGGAGTATTTATGTGATCTATACCTTTGAGCTTCTATGGTAAGCTAGTGTCCCTTCACCTTCTTGCTCAATGACTTCTTCATGGTTCCAGCTTCAGAGTATCTTTCAACATAGTATCCTTCTCTTCCTCTCTAAAAATCATCTTGTAAGGTTAAGATATAGTACCTACAAGGGAAATCCACTCATGAAAATATACATCAGTCCCAAAATATGCTATTATAACTTACTTCATAAAAGTTATTTGTTTACCTATAACTAGGTATTGAACTAGGAGGAATGCTTAGGGACGAAATAGTGCACATATTTAGAGGTTAAGAGTGAGGGGTTGACACTTGATATTGCGTAGTTCCTGTTCTAGAATAATGGGTAGGAATATTCCACAGTTTGAGAGCTTATTAAGGTAGGCTTGAGCGTTGAGACTACGTAATATGCAGTTGAAGAGATATACATGTGTAGTGGATTGCATAGTTGCATAGTGAAGGAGGGTAGGAGGAGAGCTTGAGCCTTTCCACTACACAATATGTAGAAGGTGACTAGCTGGAAGGGTAAAATTTGTAGATATTGAGGTCAATATGGAAAATATGAGCACTAAAACTATGTAATGTGAAGTCCTTGGAGGAAATAACTATGAATTATGTAGTTGAAGGAGGAAACAGGGGAGATTGAGCATTACTACTACACAATGTGCAATTCAAGGAGGATGAGTTGGGTCAAATCACAGGGGCTTCACTAGGGGAGAAATACCATACCACGTGGGTTCATATTGGCGGATATATATTGAGGAAAAAATAGAATAATATATTGGGGGATATATAGGGTATATAGGGTTTTTATACTGGCAGGTATAATAATTGGAGCTCAAAGTTAATAAAAAAATATAAAGGGTTATAAGAAATGTTAATGAAAAAATAGATACAACACAATATCTAGTGGAAGTATAGATTTTTTAAATTGGGAAGGTGTATTGGGTTTGTATTAGTAGAGGGTTAAATAATGTGAATTTTAAGGGTATTTTCCAATATGTAGTCAAATTAAGAGTACTTATTAATAGGCCATGAACGCATGTGACAGGTCAAAGGTTCACTGAGCGAAGCCCCTGTGGGTCTAGTTCGTCGAGCATAAATATTTTCAGGATGTGGATAAATATGAGATCAATAAGGTAGTAGTGAGACTAGGATAAAAATTATGAATGATAAATAAAACTTAGAAAAATTGACGACACAACATTGAACACTCAGTACACAGGAATACCAAGATCCCTTCAATGCAATAGCAATACAACAACCTCCTCCTTGTGCGACACTTAGGATGTACGTAGTGACGATAGTGATGGGACTAGTAAAATATTAGTGATAAAGAATTGGAGAATAGGTCTGATGTATTTCCTTATGATGAATGGGACACAATAGTGTAGGATAATACACTAAAACAACCCTTTAGAAATCTATAGTTGACTAGGCTTCGACTAGGTGGGACACTTAAGATATACTTTGCAATGATAGTAATGACACTGGTATGAAAATACATAAAACTTTGGGAATGGGTCTAGTACATTTATACATGGTAAATAGAACCTATTGCTATATAAATTTCCTCTCGCAATGAATAAAAACTCTACTTTTACAATGTGTGACACTTCCCATCCCAACATACAACACTGTCGTAAGAGAAAAGTGCGAGAAAAAATTGCAAATGCGAACGACATTGAAAGCGACATATTCAAGAGAAAATATAAGATCAAAATGACACTTAATAAAGTGAAAAAAATGAAAAGGGAAAGTTGTAAACATGAAAGCGGCACTTGCAAAAGAAAACATGCACAAAAACGACAATTAGAAAAACTCAACGAAATAGAAATACAATCACAAACAAAAGTGAGAAATTGTCAATGAAAGTATGCATTGAATGTCCACATAGGATGAAAATTGAAAAGTAAATGTCTTGATGGATGTTACTATTATTGTTAAATATTTCATAAAATAAAGCACTCATGATCTTGTTACAAACTGGCACATGTTGGCAACTCGCTCTTCCTCTTAGAAATCGGGAAGAAGGCTCAAACATTTCGCATAAAATTAATATACCATGAAGAGAATATGGAATTTAACAGATCATTAGGTCTTGAATAGGCTCCCAAATTCACATGTAGGACACATTTTAGAGGGTGTTGATCATAGTATCAACACTTGGCGATACACTAGCAGAATTCCAAGTTCTTTTATTAGCTTTTATTCTTAAGTGCAAGGTCTGAGTCTTTCAAGAAGTATTGATTCATTGGATGGATTATCTTGGCTTCCCCATTTGATCTGGTTATGGATATAGTCCCATTTTTTCCTTTTGCGGCTAAACATATGCACAAATATTTTCAAATCATAATTTTTTCGATTTAAGAAAAGGGTAATATAAAATTACAAGTTTAAGTTAATTAGAGTCTTATTTTTCATATATAATGTTGCTCCGCTACCCGAAAGCCTAGACAATACCCCGGTAGAGTCACTACAATAACACAAGCATTGTTTCAATACTAACGAGCCTTAATAGTACCCTGGAAAATTTAATTTCTTCACCTCTCTATGCAGGAAGCCTTTCTATTCTTTATACCTTTATTTATTTATTTATAAGACTATTCCTAGGAACTTATTTATTTCACTCGGGTGGAAGAGGGATCCTAAATTATTGATAACATAAGAGTTTTTTCCCTCACAGAAGGTTATATATACCTCTGTTGTTGGTTGATTTCTATTTATTCTCCCCTTCCCCTTCTACTTGATTGGATTGGAAAGAAGAACACCATTTAATTACAACATTGAGTCAAGGAATGAATATCCTAGAATATATACAAGATTTACAGTTCGACGAAAGGATTTTTGTTTTAATGCATAATATTTTCAATTTAGAAATCGTGAATTTTAGGATATGTAAACCTAAGATAAATAAGAGGATGATAGATAAGCCAAATATTTTTCATCGTCAAAATTTCCCTTTCCAAGTTCTGTCACATTGTGTTTTTCATCCAAGCTGGAGAATTTTCATGCAGAGTCTTATTAAACAAAAGTAAGGAAGACGAGATAAAAAAGAAAGAAAAAATCAAAAGTACAGCGGAAGTAAACCTTAACTCAAAATCAGCATGAGAGACAAACAAAACAAAACACCAAATGGAAGGACTAGTGCAGTGTGAAATGTAGGGTCATGAAATGCTAGTAGAGAGCCACAATTTACCTAAACCTACTGCTAACCTAATGGGCTAGAAGTTCAAGAATAAGGGTAATGGAATTTATAGTGTAGCCACCATAACCACTACCAACCTACAAGCACAAAGATACAAGAAATTAAAATAAATATAAAGCATTGTGCAAGGGAAAAGAAAAAAATTTGGAAATCTTGTACAATGAACAAAAGGTCTTTCTTATAAACAGTAGAATGTGCCATACTAACTAGCTTTAACCAATCTCAATATTTACCTTGTTTCTTGAAATGATGTTCATACAAACGTTTAAGACTTCTTGTGAAGGTATATTCATTCGTGTTTTCAAAATTTTCAAACATCAAGAAATATTGAAACTTGTTATTTGTTATAGAGCTCTCCAGGTAAAATTTCTCTAACCATTCAGTGAATGGATGACAATATTTAGAAAATCAAATTAAAAAACCATGATGCTCATGAGAAAATACATTTTTAACTAACACATTCAAATAAAAAATAGAATATTGTGAGAGGAATTTGATTTTATCTTACTCATATTCCTTCTCACGATGGTGAGAAACTAGCATAACCATCAACTCATGTTGAACTCTCTCAACTATCTGAAAAACATGTGAATCATGAAGATCATTGGATTCAAAAAATTAGATCAATGTAAACCAACTATGACCAGGTTGGTGACTATAAGAACCTCGATTCTCCATTGGTTCTCTTTGTATATAATTAGACATCATGCCGACAGTATGAAAACTTAAGATATTCAAAACAACCATTGACACCACAAACTTAGGCAACCAATTACTATACCAAGTTGGAGAAATAGTAGAATCAAGGGTCTAATAAAACCAAGTATTCATTCCAACAAAAGGGTTTTTATTTAATAAATTACTCAAGAATTTTATATCATTCAAGAGGCGATATTGTGCCCAAATTATGATTAACCTCATAACATACAAAGGAGGGATAAGAAGGTGATTGATCTCATAAGTATTTGACGAAGATAAATCCTTCAATCTAGAATGACCTTCATCTTGATAATCAAAATGACAAGCTTTGAAACTCTTTATATCTGAAAAATATGTTCACACCAACCTTGGGTGTAGTGTAAGGGATCGATATGAAAATGGACTAAGAAACAAGAGCCTTTCACCTTATGAGAAATCTTATCTTGACGATCATGAAGATCAGCTTGAAAATATTGAAAGCACTTTAATAATGAACTCACAACAAACAGAATAATATTATGGAAAGAATCTTGCATGAAAATTTGGATAAAACTTGGTTTTCAAATCTCAACGGGATTGTGAGAACTTGAGATAACCATAAGTAGGTGTTGAAGTGCCTCAACTTCTTAACTAGTCTCTGAAATTTCTGATGGTGGATCATCGAATTTGTGTGGCTTAGAAAAATAAGAAGGTAAATATGCACCACTATCATTATATGTATCAATGTCACTAGCTCGATCACACTTAATAATAAACATATCATGTTCTTGATGGATAGAAAAACTTGAGATACATTAATTGAAAAAATTCCTTAATCATTTCCAATTGTAACATATTCCTCTTGACATATAAATATTTACAATTGAAAAAATCATGAATAATATATTCAAGCTCTTGCTCATTTTATCAAAATACCACACCATTTTGTACCTGATCACAATCAAAAGCAGTAGGAAAAGGATCCAAAAAATTAAGAGAAGTTACTAGTCTAACAGACCCATAAAACACATTCTGATACAATGAATAGTGTGCTAGAGGTTACGAAAGATGAAAAGACTCAGGAGGAGTAACACCAGTTATAACTATATCATATTGAGCTTCTAATAACAATGGATTATCATGCATATTTTTTAAAATTATACAACTGTGATCAAATTCCACAATGTACAACTCAAAAGAAAACGATGGCGATTGCATTGAATTCCAACTTTCTAGAGGACCAAAATTTACCTTAAGATCACCTCGTTTAGATAAGAAAAGGTTGGTTTTTTTTATTTATATACCCACTCATGTATATTTTATTAGGTCGACCCTATGCGCATGTATCAAAGGACATGGCAGTTTCAACATCATGTGGACCCTCATGGAAGCCTATAAATAGAAGAGACATGAATCTCATTTTGACACATTTCTCAAGCTCTCTTCCCCTCTTATATTTTTTCTTGGTTCACACAGGTCTGATGGAGGAAAATCACATAAGGGTATGAAACTACAAGGCACAAGCTTGAACGAATCTATGATTTCTCATTTTCATACGCTGGAAAAACACCGGGACATTTCCTCCCTAAACACACGCACACAATAGTCATGGGTGTATCCCGAGAGCCTTGGACGCATGAAAAAAATCTTTAAGAAAGTGTACATGACCTCAAAGGCAAATAGGGAATTCAGGTTCCTAGATGCATGCACATAGTGTCCCAAGGAGCATCCAGGGAGCCTTGGACGTATGAAAAGAAGCTTCAACAGAGAGACTAGGGCCTCGGAGGTAGATTGGGTAGTCAACTACCTAGATGCACGCACAGAGTAGCCTAGAGAGCATCCAATTAGCCTTGGAGGTATACAAAACATCCTGAAGGGTGCGTCTGGGGGGGTATCAGGCAGATTGGAGAGAATTTTTCCCCGAGCGCACGAATAGCTCCTTCTCCACGCATATGAGACTCAAATATGAATCTGCAATAATCTAAAGATTCCACTCAGTGACAAAAATGTTCAACAGTAGGGTACAAGCAGTGAAGGTACATTACAATCATCAGAATCATATTTTTGATGTTTAGGTTAATTTCATAGATATTCTAGTTATTGTGAGTATATGGGTCATTGTACTCTCTTTATCTAAATAATTTGATGACAATATTTTAGAAGACGAATTCGCAAGATTTTTCCCCATAATGGATTTTTCCCTTGTCTCTGACCAATCCTAGTGTCTATGTGTGCATGCTTTTCTTTGATTTTTCCTTCATGTTCCACTGCATTAATGATGATATTTTTCTTTCTACATAGTTTCATGTGTTGATTAATCATGATGTTAATTTTAATAAATTTATGATGCTATGTGGTGCACTTAATGTGTTAATGAAGAAATGAAATTATCAAAGAAAAGAACAATATATCAGTATGAAAAACTAACATGGAATCAGAGCTGGGCTGAACAAAATCCATGGATATCACCCCCATGGAGACACTTCTTATGTAAGAAATAAGAGGATGGTGGATATGTAAAACAATTCTAGGATATGAAGGAAACCCTAGGTGGTTATTGAATAAGGATTTTATGGTTACGGTTTGAGAGAAACCCCGTTTTATGGAAAAGACTTGAGATATGATTTAGGAAACCCTAGGATGGTCAAATTCAAGATGTTGAATAATTTATTGAATCAATCCCTAGATGGGATAATCTCTAGTAGGCCTAGTTGTTGAAGGAAACATTGTCATGTGGACTATGGATATTAATGTCTCTTGATGGTTGGTTCAAGAGGGACAGGATGATCTCTCATTCAAGATAAGTATTCCTTGAATTATGATGTTTCTTGGTGTCTTTAATCTTGTTTATACTTATGGATCTGATTATTATGATTATTGTTTCAATCATTGCTTATACCTCCTGCATATATATTTGAGTATATGGATGTATCTAACCTCCTTAATGAGATGTGATAAGTGGATCCCTCTTGAGGATCATTTTAGATGAAGGAAAGAAAATCTAGGTCTGGAAATATGTAAAGAGGCACCTGATGAAAATTTGATAAGGTATTACAAGTTTCATATGTCAATAAAGAATGTGCACATGTATTTAAATACTACAAGGTATGAAATGTGTATTGTTTCAATGTTGTGTTTCCTTTGTAGTATTGATGGAAATGTAAACCCTATGGTATGTTTAGAATTGCTCCAATTTCTTGTACCTAATGACGTTCTAGTACTAACGTACAAATAATTCATTAGAGATACCGAGTGGTCAAAACCAATGGAATCGTGGAATATAAATGATGAAGGTTGGCTTATAATCCCCACAAGGAATCCATATTTCTTATCTTCCAAAAAAAATAATGATTCATAATTAAAAGAACTAAAGGAATAGATAACATCATAGATAGAAATGTGTAAAGGCACTATAGGAAATGAGGATTCATCAATTGTTATCGACAAATAAAAAAATTAACTAGTTTATTGGGAAAGAGTTATTGATACATTCTATGGAATCTATAATTCTCATATAATAATATATGGAGGTGATTCATCTTCTTCGGATTTCAAGCCGAAGTCAAGGCACAATGCTGATGTTGACCTTAATGCACTCCATGTAATATCGAGTATTATGGATAGAGATTTTAGTAATGTGACAGATGAAATGGTATATGTTGGACCCAAATGCAACAAGCCAATGCCAACATTCAATCCAATGATTGATATCGAGAAAAGAAGTATGTTTCTAATTAGATTAGGAAATGATGATGTAGGAGAGATTATTTGGATGGAAATATCCATCTCAGATATCTTTAGGGATAACGAAAGTGAGAATCTTCATGTAAAGGTTGATTGGTGGAAGCCTATATCGGGCAAATACAATGAAACACTTTTAGCACAATATTGGGTACCAAATATTGATAACAAAGAACTTGTCTCTATTTGAATTAATAACATAGTATGGGCACAAATTCCAAAGAAAGAACGTTGCAAGAAGACTAAGATAAATAAATGTGGTGTAGAAGTTGTTCTTTATCTACTTGAGAAAATACCTTAATATGGTTTATATGATTCATGAATGTAATTTTCACTTTTCAAGGATCTATTAATATACATTCAAACACACTTTTTAATATTTGTTGTATATCAAATATTCTCTTCATCTTTTTTTTGAAGGAATTTTATATTATTTAGCATTTCAATTTAATCATGCAATGATACAAATTACATGACAATGTCATTCAATATTTAATTTTTCAAATATTTTTTTTTTACCAACATGATTTCTCACCATAACAAATATGCATAATCAAATTCAATAATGCACTTAAAAAAATCTTGTAGACTTGGTCTATTAAAATAATAGTGGAGTAGCTAATTAGTATTCTATTTAATATAAATAAAATTGTAGTATTTTGTTGCATTCTAATATATATTAAAAAAATTGATCATTCAACTACACAACTAGACTTATAAAATATTTCCAAAATTATACTAGTACAATAATTTTTTACTGAACATAGCAAAATTATTTAGTTAGTTTCAATATTAAAATGTTCATAACTCAAATTTAATACATAAGTATAAATATTAATGATAATAGAAATAATATAAGGAATCTAAGTTTTAGATTAATGTCAATACATTCTTTTCAATACAATATCCTTAAACACTCAAGGAATAAAAATTGAACATTTGTAATAACTATTTTAATCAAATTTATCTCTTCTCTCTTGTATTTGGAAATAATCAAATTGTACTCCTTTGTTTCTATTCTAATTCATGTTTGATTTTGAGCATTATAATTATTAGTAATAGATTTTAAACGCATTATTGTGATCATTTATAGTTAATAATATGTTTCTTGCATATTAATATATTATTCATGAAGTAAGCCTCAATCAACTTAGTTTTTAACACAAAAGTTCAAATATTAAATAAAAATGAATTTTGTTTCTATTCTAATTCATAATTTAAAAATAGTTTCTCTTATCAACTCTAAACTCTTGCAAACTTCCTACAAAAATATATAATGATGATGGTGATAATGATGATTATCATACACTAAAACCAAATAAGGTATATAAGAAGCCATAAATATATTACTGAAAATTATTTCCAATTTTATTTTTATGATGAAAAAACATTAAAGTAAGTATTTCAAGTTCATGATAGTTTTGTTGAGTTAAAAGATCAATAAGGTTGGTAGTGTCACAAATATTTTGGAATTTAAATCAAATATATAAACTAGATGATCTAAGAGAGTTCTTTCATCTTCAACTATATTATTAGTGTTGCAAAGGTGATAGAATTTAAAATTGTGCCAACCTTGTCCTAGTAATAATATTAACTCAACACATACATTATATTTATTATATCATATTTCAATTTCATAATTAAATAGGCCATGTAGGGAATCCAAGATTAATATGATATAATTTTGTTTTATATAGTTTATCATGATAATTGTTTTCACAAAAGAAGGTGATATCTATATTAAAATTAACAAAATAAGTGATTTTATAATTACTCATTTTGAAAAAACTTAATCTAGTTAAAGTTCTAAATTCTAGATCCAATGAATAATTCCAAATTTAATGAAATATGTGTTGTGTGATTTTGCTAGAAGGGTAATAGTAATGTGGAATTTATTTTGACATGCTTTGATAATTATTTGCTTATAATTAATCCATTTAGAAGAAAAATGTGTTTTATTTACATTTCATGTATGCCCATGAACATATGTTAAAGAATCATTATTAAAACATGATATTTGTTCATTAATAATTTGTGTAATAATGATATAAAATGGTAGGTAAAGAAATAATGATCCATTCAGATGAGTGAGAGTTTCAAGATGGTCCACTAAGTCTACAAAGGTATAAATATTGAATATTTATCGGGAAATGATATCATGATTATTGTGATAGCTTTTACATAGATATATTGTATTTATGTAATATTCTTTGTACAAGATTTTATGACAATGGTTAAGAGTGGAAGCCTTATGAGTCATTGAGTAAGGGATGAGCATGCTCATGGAATTGTAATAATAAAATTAAATGTAAATTAATTTTTAGTTGGTTCTCACTCTACAATATTTGCATGGTATATTGATATTTATTGATGTGGTTTTCTATTGTGCTACTTTTATTGTGTGGATTCCATGCATGAGATGATTTTTTCTAATATCAATTATGTTACATCAGAAAATTTTATGTTAATATCCTACATTAGTGGTTGTTGATGGTTATGTAACTTACTATTCCTTTTCTAAAATAGTAATTTGGATGTTGTGGAAAAATGAAATTTTCATCTCATTTACTCATAGGGTCTGATAATTTGTGTCTATTTGGAAAATCAAGCAATGCATAGTTATGAATTATATATAAATGAATCTCTAAGTTTTATGACCTAATATGCTTTTAATTTTAATTTTAGCTCTTTCTTCTTCATAAGATAATTTCTTTAATTTTCTCATATAAATTATGGTGACTTTTTATGATTTATAACACAAAATAATTAATAAATCAAATATAGAATAAAAATATATTTCATTTTTTTTACCTTTATACTACCAAATAAAGAGACATTAAAAAAACTTTTTATTTTTATTTTTATTAAGTTCATACATATTTGGTTAGAGAGAGTCATTTTATGAGATTGTTTGGGTTCAATATGGAGTTAAGATGTGTCTATAAAAAAATAAAAAACAATGCCGGCTATAATAGAAAAAATGACTTAATATTTCACTCACTCTCAACCATAAATAAAATATTTCCATATTCATTTCAAGTAATGTAATTTTATATTGGCTTTAGAGAGAAATAAAGTAATTAGAAATGGAAAAATCTTATATTTTCACTTTTATTTCAAGGTCAATTTCATATATATAGAAAAAAAATATGTTCATGTTTACCATAATAAAATATTTTTTACCAAAAAAAATATTTGAGAGTAAAAAAATTCAATTAGTTCCTCATAAAAATAATAAGAGTGAGATGTATAAATCATTCCATTCTTAATATAAAATTAACATGTCACATTCAAAAAAAAATTATTAATGATAAAAAAAATCTATGTGGATCATACATAAAATATTTTTATGCGAGTTTAAAATAAAATATTTAAATTAAAGGGAATATATATATATATATATATATATATATATATTCAAAAGAATGAAAAATATGAAATTTTATGTTAAAAATCTAAAGTAGTGTCACATTTTTTTTGTGTATATATATGTGAAATACAATAAAAATTTGTTAGAATTGCAAGTTCAAAGTAAATTGCATACACAATCCTCATGGGAAAGGGGTTTTCAAAATCTTAAATCTATTTATACATTAAAACTACAATTCAAAGCATAAAAAATAGTATATATATAACTCCAGGGAGACCAATATTTTAACATTACTTTTTTTTCCAAATTATACATTTTAAAAGAAATTTAAATCTCCAAAAATTTGATCTTTTCTTTATATTTGTAATTAAAATAAATGTATATATTAATTATTAAATGTCATGGAATAAAAAATGATGATTAATGTCATGGAGAGTAGAAAATAATAAAAATAATACATGATATATTTATTATATTTTTTGGGTTTTATCATTTAATATTTACGTACATAGTATTTTGACCGACGTATATGGTATTTTGACCAAAGTCTTTGCACCAACCCACAAGCAACCTGTAACATACTACCATATACTCATTAAAAAAATTTAACTTCTTCATTTTTATATTCAATTATATTCAATTTGTACACTTGTGTGTATCCAGGTTTCACTTAGCACTTATAGGAAATATACATCACATGTTACATATAATTTGATGGTCCCAGCCCTTTGACTGAAATCTGTGTTAAAAAGAAAAATATCGAAAACCTTAATTTACAGGTCCCAGCTTAGATTATGAAATATTTGTTAACAAATACAATGTTAATTCTGGTTTCGGAATGTGTGCAGATATGGTTTCAATCTATATCAATCATCTGTAAGATATGGTAGTTGGTTAGTCTGATTTGCAATCACCCATCAACTTATTACACTGTCCTTATAACTCGAACACTCTGACACTTGTCAATCGCCTTGGGTTCAGCTCCTCCCGTGCTTCTAACAAACCCTAACACTTTCCACTATCCTCCTTTCACTTTTTACTCAGGCACCATGAGGGTTAGCTGCCTCGGTCTATCTCGAGGGTTCCTTCCATCGTAGTTCTTCTGGTTCTGTGTGTCTTGTCCGATGAATCTCTCACCAATATGGTAATTTTACTATACTCCCAGTCTTCCGTTTGGTGTGGCAAAGGTTATTTTCGAAAACTAAGATCGAATTCGATGGTTCTTCACTGTCAAATGTCTGCATATTTCTTCCGTTCAGTTTGTTTAATTGTCCCTATTTGCCATACAGGTCGAAATTCCAGTTTTCCGTCAGCAGTCTTCCTCAACTCGGCCTTTTTTTTTCAAAGGTAAGTTAAGTTCTATGATTCAGTTTACTCCGCACCTTTCTCTGTTGCTAATGTGATTTGCTCCTTGCGAGTAGGTCTTCTTTGTACTCGGCCAAGTCTTTCTCTCGATTCTACACCTCCTATTAAAAGGTGAGTGCCATAAAATTTATTGTCTCGTTCTCGTTGTCATACGACTTTCGACTTCTCCCCAAAGATTTTTTTTATTCAAGGTTCTAACTTCTGTCTTTTTTTCTTCTTGCAGGTCAAGCAAACCCAACCGGTTACAAGTGCTCGTCCTCGCCGAAAACAAAACAGCCCCAGACAAAATGGGTAGGGTCGTTCTGTTAAAAATCAGTGGTTAAATTTGTAGTAGGTCTATGCATTTCCTGTATCCTTTTCTTCTGTAGACTCTGTCTCGTTTGGTTACTTTTTCAAACCCTTCTCCAGGCAATTTCGTCACAGGGTTTGTAGTTGGTTATGTTTGATTCTATTTTGACTCCTTATTCGACTGTAGTCACCCTTGATTATGAGCGTTGTTCGCTCAGGGTTTGAACCCCTTTTCCACACTTGCTATTACAGACAGTAGGGTTTACGAAATATATGGTCAAACAAAAACTCCTGTATGAACAATAATATTTCTTTTTGATTTAGTTAATTCAGAAAAAACGTTCTTTTTATTACCTGGAATTTTTTGGTGTAATATATAATGATAACTGGGCTACTTCTTAAGTCTTCTTGCTAGAAAACTCGTTCCTGTACAGTGTATTTTTCAATTCTTCATATATGTTCCGATCTCTTTTTCTGTTTTACGCAACTGTTAGGTGTTTCATACGCTTGTGACTGCTCCTATATGCAGTAGTTTCAACTTTCCATTCTATTGTTTACAATGCACATTAACATTGACAATTAGACACATAAAATCAATAAATATCAGTGTTAGATGTAGCTAAAGTTCACAGATGGTTTTCTTTCTCGAAAAAACTCTGGTTCCCTTTATTATCCTTTTCTTTTCACTCTGATGGAAATCTAACTTCTACAAACTCTCTTTCTGTTGTTTTTATACTACTGAAGATAATAATTCTGTTACAGTCTTTCGGTTGAACTAACAACCGTTCCTTCCTAACTACCTTTCAGATTGTGCAAAAAAAAAACTTCTAATTAAGTTTACAAACAATTTAATTTCCTAATTGGACTATTTCCTTCCAGGAAATAAATAAATGTAAAAAAAAGACAATAAATCACAGGTTCATTAACCTGTCTGCAAACAAATGCAACCGTGAGACAAATTAACCTACCTTCTATCTACTCGGAGCTAGATGCTCCTGCATCATAATTCTTTTTCACTTTGTTTTAAAACTATATATAAATTAAAGTATTAAAACATAAGGTTTTAACATCGAGTTCGCTAGTTCTCAAGGAGGTTACTTGTCACTATATCTTGCTTGGTTTAAATGATATTTTCCGTCTTCTCAGATTTGGTTACCATGTACATTGTATTCATGACACCTATTATGAGTTTAATTAACTTTATCATATTGTTGAGTTATGTCATTATTGTAAAATATTGCAAATGATTGTTTTTAGTGGAAAAGCTGCTCTGTTCTAGAAAGCTCTCCTACAATAGACACCTATACTACCCCTCCCACTGTCGATCTACTCACACCCAGAATCCAAAGGTTGTAATTATTTAGGGTTTTATCTCATTTGTGTAATGACTACCCGAACCCTAACCATCTCTTAGTCATTCGAGTGTTTCGCCACAAAGCTGAGCGAGAGAGTCTTCTTGCCACTACATCGAACCTCCATCAAGATTCTCCTCGGCATTGGTCAGGTTTCTCCTTTAATACAATGGGTGAGTAAACCTTCAGGTTGCCGTGAAATCCTGGTATCTAATTTCAGTGGAATGGTTTCTCTTAAATGAACTGGGAGCATAGTTTATGTTATTATGGTTATTAATGTTTTCCATTCTACTATGTATCGCATTCTTACTTGCATCTAAGTTTTGTTATCATTTTGGATTTGGCCATAACGATGGTTTGAACCCTTCCTCTAGATGGGCACCTCAACCTCCAAGCTGCCCGTACGTGAAATTCTCAAAGATTAATTTCTTATTTGCAGAGACGATAATTTGATTTTGTATAACCTTCTTTTCCAAATGTCTACAAATAGATTGACCCATTATTTTCGTGTTGGTTTACTTACATTTCAACCTTCTGGCTTCCGCGAAGTGTTTACACAGGTAAGGCTATCATATTACTATTTAAACTCGTTCTTTTATCATTCGGGTGATTGCGTATCCCATCTATTTGACATTATTCCCTCTATTCGTGCACGTAGATTCTTGTCCTCGCATAGTGGTGACTACCCTTTCATATGCTTGGCTTCTGGTCTTTCTTCTAAATTCTTAATACCTGCTCCATCAGGTACTCTTCTCCACTAATTATTTTGTCATGGAGTCCCGATTTTTTAAGAAGCTCAACTCACTATGAAGTTTACCGCCTTGTGCTGGTTTCTTTAGGTCATAAGTTTCATTCTACAGGTCTTTCCCAATTTGGGCATGTCGTAGTCAAATGTATGACAATTGTGGTTTGTTGAATCACGTTCATGCATAATTTATATTTGTTTTCTTGGCATATGCCCTCGACGTCTTAGAGTTCTGAGTATGGCTTTTTTAACTAGTCTCCAACTCAATTCGTCACCGTCTGAGGTGCACTTGGTATGTGTCATGTTTATGGTGGAATATTTTAATCTTAAGTCTTGCTTTGTATATATAAATGTTAAAACATTTTCATCTATGGTGAAATTACTTTTTCTGTAATTTTTTTGTGTGAAATTGAAGTGAAGGCTTAGTTATTTTCTAGCACTTGTTTACATTTTCTATTTTTCTTCTATTTCTTTGGTCAACTCGAGGTTTTCAATACTGTTATATGTTACCTCCGAACTATAGGAATTCAAAATATTAAAGAAATCTATTTCTATGTTTGAATTGATGTTTAGTACTTTTTCTGATATTACAGTAGTTTCGTTGTTCTCAAGAACCAAATAGTGATTACTGGATTCTACCATTTCAAGTACAGAGTTAGAGATACAACATATTGTTAATTTTTCCATACAGTAGTTTAATCTTCTTTCCAATACTCTGTTGACAGATACATATTTTTATAGTTCAGGAATGGTAACATTAGTTTTAGTTTTTTATTTTACATGAATCGTTCGCATGTCTCTGTTACTGTAACTATGTTTTTTGTATGATGCTCTCTACAACATCCTGTTATCTGATGTTCATTATATAAGTCTTTAGCTTGCTCTACTGTTGACTATAGAATCTTATTTTATGTGATTTAAGGCTCCATCATTTAATTTTCTCTCTATTTTTAAAATGAAATGGCTGGACCATTCTGTCCGTGTTTATCATAGTTGTAGAGAAAAACCAACACGGAGCCTTCATCTCGAAGGCTCTGTGTTAACAGTTCTCTTTATTATATTTTCTAGAAGTGAATTTGCTCTTAACTTCATTTCGGTCTCTGGGTTTTTCTTAACACCATTTCAACATTGTTTACCACCTATCCTGAGTATATTAAAAGAGACTATCTGGCCATTTTATTACCCCCTTAAAAACTACTAGAAAGTATTTTAGATGATCAAGTTTTATCAACATATTACCCCCTTAAAAACTACTAGCAAAGTATTTTAGATGATCAGGTTTTATCAACATGCACATGATGATATAGTGGCATATTAGGATCTTGTTTTATGTGATCAAGTTTTTTCGACATGCACATGATGATATAGTGGCATATTAGGATCTTAGACATTAATAGAAGATAAATGAATTAACTTTAATATTATAATTTTATAATCATTTAAATGTAAAAAATAATTAAATAAATATTCAAATAAATAATTGAACATATGATTAAATTCAAGTTATTAACCATATGATTGAAATGACCAAAAAAAAAAAAACTATCATTTTGATTTTTAAAATTTTACTAGAATTTTAGGATTATGATAATAAAACAAAAAAAATTATTATAATATTTGTAACATACTTCTCTATAATTTTTTTATTTTTATTTTTTAATCTTGAATAACATACAATTCATTAATTAAAGAGGTGAATTATCATTTCTCTAATAAGTTCAGTTGCTTATTTTTTATACATGTGGATCTCACTCTTTCTCTCTCTCTAACTTGAGTCTTTATATAAGTTCACATATATTTACACATACAACTCTTCACTATACTTGTATTTTTGGATAATATTTGTAATGTTTAATTATAAAGTCTCGATTATCCACTCTTAGCATTATTATCATGGCATATTAATGCTCTTTTATGGAATTTTAATATTTAGTTTTGAATTGTATTCCCTATGGTTGATTAACCAAATGGTATTAGAAATGTTATTCAAATTTATCCTGAATTTATCGACATGTTACCTCTAAACTCTGCACATATATATACTTGTATAGAACTAACTTCCCTTGGAATTATCTCCACCTTGGAATTAGTAATATGCTTCAAATCAGTGGTTCAGATACCTAAGGTTTAAATCTATGGTGATAGATTAGGATTCACGGTTATGGGAAAGACTACCTCCCCTCCCACAACGTCACTTTGTCTCAGTTGGACCCTTCCACTTCACGCGAGCAAGATCTACAACTGACAATATTACTTCTCTCATATTTCCCTAATCCATGATGATTTGGTTGTCACCAGGTAACTTTGAATTAAGATAATTCCTTCTCAAAATAATGTTTTTGAGTTTTCAAGTTAATTATTATTTATCTGAACCTCCTTTTAAATGTCTTAACATAATACCCTCCCTCCTTTGATCTATTTTGCAAGTCATTTGTCTCTAATGGCGAAACTACATGGTCGTTCAGTGTATTCTCTAAAAGAGCTTAATGCGCAGAGCAGAACCCTACCCTGACTTCAAAAATATGTACAATAATTCATCATTCTATATTCCAAAAGTGATTTGTTTACATGGCTCTATTTTGGTTAGATTCCTCTCAGGTTTTATGCACATAGTTTCTTCAATTAATACATGTTTTTTATCATGAAGGCTTGCAAGAGTTATGCTTGTACCTCTAATATTCTACTTACACTTAAAACCCTAACCCTCATTGGGTTTTCCATGAGTTATTTTATTGCATAAGATAAAATTTCTATTATGACTTTTATTTTGGAAAAACAATGGTTAGGTATCGATATTTTCTAGAAAATTTTCCGCCTCATATGACTCCCTTTTTTCTTCATACCGTTACTCTAAGTTCTAATAAAACCCCTATGTATGTTCTATGATGTTTCAGGTTCTTGAGGAGTTGAAGTCAAATTTAGGAAGTAGGGTTTTAATTGCATTTCCATGGAAGAATTCTTGCTTAGGTTCTTGTTATATAAGTTAAGTTATAAAATTCTTGTTAGCCATGTGGTCTTGAATACTCAACAAGAAGGTTGAATTATCGCACACTTGTTAAATTTGACTACTTATTATAGTTTTGTTTTAACTGGTAGATATCTTGGAGACTGGTGCTAGTTATGCTCTTGAATTAACTTAGGTTTCACCACTGAAATGATGGATATTTTTATACGACATATGGTCATTCACAAATATTTGTTATATAATTTATGAAGTGTCGCGTTCTACCATATGAATTTGTGTTTCCAATTTCAGTCGAATATTTTCTTTTTAGTAAATATGTTACATGTTAATTTTTTCTTACAATGAATATGATTTTGTAAGCATTTATTGAACTTTATATGCAATTAATAGTTTTTATGACCCCTTTCTCTTATTTTTTTATTTATTTACCATAAAATGGTTATGAGCTTATTCATTTTTGTTTACATATTTTAAAGTGAATCTTAAATGTTTGAATCAAACATTATTCTTGTTTTTTGTACCATCAAATAAATTATTCTATTAGCGTTAATTACAAGTATAACATAACTGGGATTTTACTCTTGGTCACAGACCTTGCTATGGACATATATGAAATTGTTATTAGTGGTATGGGTGACCGATGAGACATATCAGAGGGAATTTCCATATGCCTTCCAGTCCTATTAACTTAGAGATCATGATTTTTTGAGGTTTGGGGTTAGGTAACATCCTCATGTATTTAATCCTGGAACTAACCTAACTCTATTCATCAACATTATATTTTCTTACCATTCGATATTATCAGAATTAAAATCAAACATTTGCACAACATACAAAAAATTGATGCATACATCAAAATGATTGATAATATTTCACTTACCTGTTTTCGAGTAACTGAACTTTCCATGAAAATAACAGTGGGAAAAATAATGCTCCACCTGGAAAATGAGGACTGGTACCCTCTATGAAAACCCCCCCTGAGCCAGTTTCACATATGTAATAGTATTCCTTGATAGATGCAATTCCAGATCCTAACACAAGACATTCGCTTACCACACATGGTCAAGCCTAGGGTTTCACTCACCACACGGGGTCCAACTTGGAATTCCACTGGACAACGAACCCAAGAATTCATTTTTTTTTGCAGCATATTTCCACCCTCAACAACATCATGTTTTGAGGGAATCAAACTAAACAACTTTTAGTTTCCTCTCTTTGGCCCCCTCCAACCAAGGATCCAAGTTCACAAGGTTTCCCATGGAATTGTCCCCTCTCACCCTCTTGGCTTCCTTTTCCCTAAAAGAGATCATTTATATCTATGAAGAGGAATTTGGTATGGAAACTACCTCTTCCCATAATTTTATTTTAACTATCAGAAATTTGAAACTCTCTTTCAACATATTTTCCCACCATAATCTTCATGGTCGACTACATGCAATATTTTATTAATAAAAAATTAGAAAATAAACATTTATGTTCATTAGTTATTCATACCAGGCCTTTAGCATGGGCCTATAGTCCACCAAGTAACTTTAGCAAAATTAAATATAATATTCATAATTAATTTGGGGTATTACATCTCCCCCCCCCCCTTCCCCAAGGGAAACATCATCCTTAGTTTTTTCCTGGCCCTTAAAATAGGCTAAGATATGTGTCATGCATAAAATTATCATCCTCATATGTAACCTCTTTTAGGTTCAAGTGCTTCCACTACAATTTAATCTGGGTTATTTCTCACTTCCGTAGCATAATTTCTCTTTCATCGAGAATGTGCAGAGGCTTGACCAAGAATACTCCATCTGGTTCACCTACACCCATAACCATTATTTAAGAAACATACATTTAATAATCTAAAAATGTTTTTTTACTTGGAAATTTATGAATCATGCAAATAATTTCAAAAGGCTACTCTAGCATAACATCTAGTTGCAAAATATGAACAAGGTTTTAATGTTTAAACTTATTCACAAGATGCTAAAGCCTCAAAATCACCACACACTTGATGGCCTAGCTCAAGCTACCCTTGAGTTCAGTTTAAGTGGTTGTAATGAATGAAACATGGTTAAAGGACAGATCAACAAATTTTGGTTAAGTTCAAGAGAATTTACATTTTTTTCAACTAAAGGTCGTTTAATAATCCCTAGTTAGTTGCTGAAAATCATGCCCAGATAATTGGCAGCGAAGCGTGCTCTTCTTGACCTCCTTAGATGCTCAATGTTATGTTATCGACAGAAGACAACCATTCTCCTCGAATCACGACAAACCAACTTCTACATGATCTCCAAAGCCTCTACAGAAATATTTTAATTATAATTCATCCTCAACATGTTGTTGACATCTTTGATTTGATCAGATTGGGACTTCAATAAGGTCAAACAAAATCTAGTTTTGTTGGAATTTTGTCATATTTTCCATATCAATAGGTTGTAACGGGTAAGCAGTATTGGTTGTTTTTTCCTTTCGAGTATTAGATATTGAATATTTTGTAATAGATTAGGAGATAGGGCATCGTTGTAAAAGAGATCAAATCTCTATTTTTGGTAGAACACAAATAGGAATTTTCCTAAAACATCTCAAATAGTTATAACAGATATTTAATAATCCCTATCTGTAGGATCTGAAATGTAATGGGGAAATATTATAAAATAAAGGATGTAATATGGGAAAAGGGTTAAACCAAAATGGAGGAAGCTATTGTAAAGTTGTTCAGTTGGTTGTAAGTGACTTTTTATTGAATGAATGAAAGGGCCTTTTTGTTTTTGAGATTCTTGTGTCATGTTTCAATGATGAAGTTCTTCTTGATGAAATTTGATATTCTTTAATTTTGACATTGTTTTATTTCATTATTGTTTATAAGAAAATTATGTTCAGGATTTGTCATTGGACATCCTGCTCAGGATTTAAACAATATTTATGTTTTCTTTTGAAGTTTAAATGTGGAATTCAGATATAGTATGGTCTACATTTAGATGGAATCTTAGTATTTTCTTCTCTTCCCCTCACAATTTGCAAAGATCCATTGGCATGATTATCTCACCTGCTTATACACGATCCCATTCATTCATTCATTTAAATCTTCTTTAACCTTTTGACTCCATCAGCCCAATGGCCCTCTTCTATTGTCTCAACCACTAATTTCAACAAACCTCTTTTCCCTAATAACTAGCCTAAAATCATAAATAAAAAACAAAGTTAAATCAAACAAAGAGATCCCTCTATAGGTCTAGGACGGCTAGATCCTAGGCTTGAAGCAGTTTTGATGTTGCATCTGGGATTAAGTCTTCAACCTCGGAATTACAGAGTGCTAACAGGTTGTTGAACCTGACTTTCCCGAGTCATAAAATTTGATTCTTGAGGTTATCAAACCTTAGGAGCCTCAACAATATTTACTTGTTACCTAAAGACCTTCCTATTCACTTCATTTTTCTGAATAAAAGGCTATATATCTTGGATATGAAAGTGAACCTCTTCCATACGGACTTGTGAGTATTGAAGAGATCTGACAATAAGAGCCTCGTCCTTCTACTCTTGTTTGTTGGGAATTACTTCATTTTTATCAGATTGACCCTCTTCCTCTTCAGACTCCAACACAAACTCCTTTGTTGGATTTTTTGGACTTACCTACAAACCCCTTGTGGGAACCATCATCGATATTGTTAACAATGACTGAAACTGATCCATCCTCTCATACCCATCAATCAATTTGTAGTTATGAATTATATATAAATGGATCTATAGTTTTATGAACTAATATTGAATAGATATTTGTTATGTGTAATGGATTTATGGGTTTATAAATTTCATTAAGATTAATATGCTTTCAATTTTAGCTCTTTATTCTTTGTTAGATAACTTCTTTAATTTTCTTAAATGAATTATGATAACTTTTTATGATTGATAACACGTTTTGTTTGAAAAATAATTTTGTCTTCTTTACAAGATAATTTCTTTAATTTTCTTAAATGAATTGTGATGACTTTTTATGATTTATAACACCATTTTTTAAAAAATAATTAATTAATCAAATATAGGATTAAGAAAATATTTCATTTCTTTTCTTCTACCTTTACAATATCAAATAGAGAGGCATGAAAAAATAAAAATAAAAAATAATTTTTTATTAGATTTTCATATATATATATTTAGAGAGAAACATTCTACTACCATATGTCAAAGTTTCTCTCTGTTCAACATGGAGTTAAGGCATGTCCCTTTGGGGGTGATATAGAGAGAGAAAAACTAGAGACAAAGGGAGATAGCCATATAGTAGAGATGGGAGAGAGGTAAGAAGAGAGAGACAAAGGGAGGGAGGGATAGTGAGAGATAGATATGGAGAGAGAGACAGAGAGAGATGGTGTGTTTTTTGGAGGTGAGATAGATAGATAAAGGAGATATGGAGGGAGATATAGATACATATTCCAAGGAGAGAGAGAGAGAGAGAGGGAGGGAGATGAACAGGGGTGAGAAATGGAATAAAATAGAGACACACATAGAGAGAACTATAGATATTTTATAGTATTATACAACTACCTTAGATGCATCTGAAAGTGGGATCTATCAGATCAAATATTTTTAGGTATAAACATTTGCTCAAATTTTGCACTCAAAGAGAGGTTTGCAACTCAAGAGATTTGATCCCTCAAGGGATAGATCAGGAGTTAAGATGGATGGATATAGGCTAGGAATAAAGAGGTACGATGTACAGATCTAGGCTAGGAATAAAGAGTTAAGATGAATCTAGGATGATAATAAGAAGTAATAAACATAAGTAATATATATGTTTTGATTGTTCCATTACACAAGAAAACCCAAAAAAAAAATACACATGCAATATTTATTATATTTTTTTGTTTTATTATGATTATTATTTTGACTATATGTTATCTACATTATATCAAAATTTATACCATGATACAATGAGGAATATTCCAAGAAAGTTAAAAAAAAAAAAAAAAAAACCATGAAACTTGTTTGGAATTATATCTAAATTGATTTAAAACAAACTTATAACTTTTTAGAATTATATCTAAATTGATTTAAAACTAGCCTATAACTTTTTACTTTTATTTATTCTCTAATTGAACTTATATTTAGTACCACGTAAAGTGCATTAATGAATTAAAAAAAATTATATTTAAAAAACAGAAATGTCTATTGGGATGCCAATTTAGTTAATCAATGAACTTAACTTTATTGTCTATTTGAAAAATTGAACTCACAAGGGAGATGAAAAAAACTTGCCACTCTTATCCATTCTATTCTATTTTGAAATAATCTTAAAATAGATAATAGATTTAAAATAAGCATAGTTGTCCATGAAACATTCCCCCTATTAACGATCTCTTTCTGGATGATGTTCACTTACCAGTTTCTTTACTGTGGCCTGGATTGATCACTCCACTCCTTTGTACCTATTTAGTTCTAGAAATTTTGGAAAAAATATAAATTTTGGAAACTTCATCTTCGAGAAGCTTTCATAGTTTGTTACAACCGTTTACTTAAGATGATAAAACATTAAGATCGTATCCTATCCCTCTTTGAAATTTTTATTCCTTACCATTTGATCCCATCCTCCATCAAATATAGATCTAAAACACTAATGAGATGGTAATGGAAATTTCAATATTTAATTTTGAATATTGTCTCCTCTAATTTATTAATGAGATGGTAATGGAAATTTTGTTTAAATTTGTCATGATTTTGTCGATATGTTGCTTCTGAACTCTCCACATCTAGACAGTTGTATATAACTAAGGTCCCTTGAGATTATATCCACCTTGGAATTAGTAATATGCTTCAAATCAACAATTCAAATACCTAGGCTTAAATCTACATTGATAGATGAGGCTTCACAGTTATAGGAGTGACTACTTTCCCACCCACGAAGTTTCTCTGCCTCAGTTAACCCTTCCACTTCATACGAGAAAGCTCTGCAACTAAAAGTCTTACTACTTCCATATTTCCCTAATCCATGATGATTTGGTTGTGACCACGGACCTTTGAATTCAAAGAATTCCTTCTCACAATCTTGTTTTCGAGCTTTTGAGGTAACTATTATTTCTGTGTAAACTCCTTTCCGATGTATGAACATAATACCCTCCCTCCTTTGGTCTACTTTGTAGCTGAGATGTCTCTAATGGAGATACGACATGGTCGTTCGGTGCATTCTCTGAAAGAGCTTAATGTGGAGAGTAGAACCATACCCTAACTTCCAAAATATATACAGTTAGTCATGGAGTCAGTTATGGTTCTAAGTTCGCCAAGTGATTTTTTTTCATAGCTCTATTTTGGTTATATTCCTCTTACGTTATATGTACACAATTTCTTCAATTGATTCTAACACACTTGTTGATCGTGCAGGCTTGGAAGAGTTACGATTGTGCTCCAAGATTATTCTTACACATAAAACTCTAACTCTCACTTGGTATTCCATGAGTTATTTTATTTCATAAGGCTAAATTTCTCATATAACTTTTGTTTTGGAAGAACACTTCTTAGGTATCCATATTTGCAAGAAAAGTTTCAGTTTCATATGACTACATTCATTCTTCGTACGATGATTCTAGGTTCTAATAAAATTCTTATGTATGTTTTATGACGTTCCAGGTTCTTGAGGAGCCGAAGTCGAATTTAGGAAATGGGGTTTTAATTGAGTTTTCATAGAACCATTCTAGCTTAGGTTCTTGTTTCATAAGTTAAATTATAAACTTGTTATCAGCCATGTGGTCTTGAATACTCAACGAGAAGATTGAATTATTGCACACTAGTTAAATTCGACTATCTATTGTAGCTTGATTTTAACTATTATATATCGTAGAGACTGATGCTAGTCATGCTCTTAGTTTAACTAAGGTTTCACCGTTGAAATTATGGATAGTTTTATATAGGCTATGAAAAATCACAAGTATTTTTTATATAATTTATGAAGTGTCTCTTTCTACCATATGAATTTTTGTTTCCAATTTTAGTTGAACATTTTCTTTTCAGTATATTCGTTACTTGCTCAAATTTTCTAACAGTGAATATTATTTTTGTAAGCATTAATTGAACTTTATATGCAATTAATAGTTGTTATGACCCATTTATCTTATTTATTTATTTATTTACCATAAAAGGTTTTCAGGTTTATTGATTTTTGTTGACAAATTTTAAACTAGGTCTTAGCTATTTGAATCAAACATTATTCTTATTTTCTGTAATATCAAATAAATTATTCTATTAGTGCTAATTACACATATAAAACAACTGGTGTTTTATTCTTGGTCACAGACCATGCTATGCACATATAAGACATTATTATTATTGGTATGGGAGGCTGATGAGACATATCAGTGGGAATTGCCATACGCCTTGCAATCCTACTAACTGAGAGATTAGGATTGTTCTAGGTCCAGGGGTTAGGTAACTTCCTCGTCCGTTTAAGCTTGGAACTAACCTAACTCTAGTCATTAAAATTATATTTTATTACCATTCCATATTATTAGAATTAAGCTCAAACATTTACACAACATATAGAAAAAATATACTATATAAGAAAACCATTCATAGTATTTCACTTATTTGCTTTCCAGCAACTAAGATTGCCACGAAAATCAGAGTGGGAACAATAATGCTCCAACCAACCAATTGATATTTCTACCCTCTAACAAAACTCCCCTAAGTCAGTTTCACATCCATAAAAATATTCATTGATAGGGACCATGCCAGGTCCTAACGCAAGACATTCTATGAATACACATGGTCGAGCCTAGGGTTTCACTGACCACATAGGGTTCAACTTGGAATTCCACATGAAAACTAACACAAGAATAAAAATTTTTTGTAGTGTCTTGCCACCCTCAACAAAATCATATTCTGAGGGCATCAAACTAAAAAAATTTCATTTTTCTCTCTTTGGCCGCATCCAACCAGGATCCATGTTCACAACGCTGCTTGAGGCTTTGTCCCCTCTCACCCTCTTGGCTCCGTTTTTCCTAAGCAAGATCATTTATCTCTAGGGAGAGGAATTTTAGCAGGAAACCACCTCCTCCCAAAATTTTCTTTTACCTATCTGTAATGTGAAACTCTCTTTGAGCATCATTTCCCACCATAATTTTCATGGTTGACTAGATGCAATATTTTATTAATGAAAAATTATAAATTAAACATTTATGTTCATCACTTATTAATACGAGGCCTTTAGCACGTTCCTATAGTCCACGAAGTAAATTTTCCAAAATTAAATATAATAATCACAACTAATTGGGGGTATTATAGATCCCCCTCCCTAAGGGAAACATCCTTCTGAGTTTTTTTTGGGCCCTTAAAAAAGGCTAAGATATGCCTCACACAAAAAATTATCATCCTCCTAGGTAGCCTCTTTTAGGATTAAGTGCTTCCACTTAACTTTAACCTTGTTGATTTCTCGCTTTCGTAGCATAATTTCTATTTGATCAAGAATGTGTAGAGGCTCGACCAAGAATACTCTATATAGTTCAACATACATCTAAAATCATTATGGCTATCATTAGTTTCCAACAAAGCATTTTTTAAGAAACATATATTTAATTATTTCAATTTATTTTTTTTTACTTGGAAATCTACGAACTAATAATGTGTCTAGGATCGTGCATGTATTTATTTAAAAAAGAAACATGAAATACATTTTATATGTGTAAATGACTAGGTGATGAATCAGCCATAGGTCCAATCCTAGAAAAAAATTCAAAAGAGCCACAAAACCGAGGAGTCAATTTCACACGAGTTCCCCATATTAAAGTGTTCCTTTGTTATTATTTTTTAAAATGGTTTAACCTTTACATACACATCATCTCCTATTGGAAACTCTCTGTAGCGTCATATTTTATTGAGTCATCAATATAAATACATCATTTTTTGAAATAGACAACAATATATTGTCATGTACCTATATCTAATGTACATTATGGTAATATTCTTTATTCCTCAATCTCAACATGAGATTAATTAATTTCCTAACTATACTACTCACACAGTAATCATGATTTTTATCATTATCATTTTTTCAAGATTTTTTATTTATTTTTATACTGTCCCCATGATGGCTCACCACCAATGATCCATCCTTTTGGCACCATCATAATTTCACAAAATGAAATATGCCACAAAAAAATATTACCAAGATTTTAGGAAACTTACTATTATCATTGTCCTTTGTTGAAGTGGACCTAGACATGTCCACATTAATTATTCATCAGTTGTTTCATGAATTTTTTTTATTAGGGTTTTATAACTCGGTTGGTTATAAAAAGCATGGAAATATTAATAGGAACCATTATGAACATGGAAAAAAAACATGGCAATATTAATAGGAACATGGAAATATTAATAGAAACCATTATGAACATTCAAGGGCACAACCTGAAGTAATACAAGCATGTTTAAAATCAATGAAGGATAAGAACAAAATTCCATCACCAAATATTACAACCATACTTCTTCAACACACTTCATCTATTATTTTCTCACAACTCTCTGCTTGGGGTTTATATCCACCTCTATTTTATAAAATATTGTTTAAGGTGTCTACAGGTTACATCTGCCCCACTTTTTTTATTTAGGTGCAATCTTCTATGGGGTCATTCCCTCTTTCACATCCATACCTTTCAATTGCTTCAACACATCATGTTATAATAGATATCTTAACGTAATAATTTTGTAAGCATATTTTCATTCTAATCAAACAGTTGACGAAACTTCATTTGTGTCTATAAAAGTCATATTTAAGTTCTTTAAGGTACTTATCAAAGGTACCATTCACTGGTGGCATGCTACACTTCCCATGTTAGAGCATCACATGACAAAAAACATAGGTAATGTTTGTGCCATTATGCTACCAACATTCTCTTTATCAAAACTTTATTTTTTCTTAATAATATGTACCACATTTACTTTTTGTTACCTTACTCAGCTATCCACCTATTTCTGACCACATTTTACCTATATCCACTATCAGTCCTTCAAGTCACATTTAAACAAAAAATATCTAGAACTATTTAATATACACATTCATTGTTCTGTGTACCTAACATACATATATATAAATACTTTCCTATGATTTCCCTTTTCAACTTATGATATTTTCAAAGAAAATTCAAGAAATATCATCATAAGAGCATAGCCTAGATTAAGGGTACCCCTCTCAGTGTTTATGATGGTATCATTTAACATTATTTTATATTTATATTTTTTTCCTACAGTTCTTCTAGACTTCCCATGGAATATAGGTTGCATCTATTCCTATTCATCATACTGTATTGACTGAGATCAAATATTTAGCTATTGCAGTTACTATTAAGAATCATCTCAATCAATTAAAATTCTTTATTTATCTTGATTTCAATAAATTTAAAATTTTCCAATAATGAAGTGGTTATAAAATATACCAATTTCTAATTTGTTTAATGATTCGGTGTTACGAGTGTGTAACTCACAACAATCTCGAGTCGTCTACATCCATATAGTATAGGAAATTCAAATTTATATAGATATTTTTTTTTTATATTTTATAGGCCATTACATTCCCTTCCTAATAAATTTTCATATTATTGAAAGTGACTCTAACCTTTCTCACTTTATACTTACTAAACTTGGTGTAAAGATGATACCTTTATGAGTGTCAGTATCACTGTTTTGAAGTGATTCCATGTTTATTTTGTGTCTTGGAGTAACCAAAATATTATCATGTCACTTTAAACTTAAAAGTTTCAATTATTTTTATTACTTGATTATTTCCAAGACTAACTTATTCCATCACAAGCTATTATAAATGTTTTATCACAACTTACCTCCATTTTTCTGATTATTAAACAAGAATTTTATCTGGAAATTCTACTACATTTCTCAGTTACTTGAATTTTCCTTTTTTTTTAAGGAAACGTATTGATGTCGCTCCATACCCCAGTTCTTGACTCATTACTGATAAATTCTTTGGTAAAAAATTCCCTTTGTTCAATTCATATACATTAATGTTCCAATGATCTAAAGATCAATTCTTATGATTTATTTTACTCAAGGAGGTCAAAAATATTTCTCTTTAAAAATATAATAGTTTTAATATGCCAAAATATCTTACTACACACAAGAAATCTTATAATTTTAAAACGTTATCAAATTTTATTAACTTAGACACAATCCTCCATGTTAATGGTTTGTTCCTATGATTCTATTGTTGTAACCAATATCTTTGTGTCTCCTTTCAAGAATATACTTCTGAATGAGAAATTTCATTAATTCCCTTACCAGTTTTTTGTCATCAGTCATGAGATCCATGCTTACTTGTACCAACAAATTATTATTGCATTGGACATATTTATACCTAAGTTATATTTTGGAAATATAGGCTTTTTTTTTTTTCATTATTATTGATATCTACAAAAATTCTCATTAAATATTCCCATATGACTTCTTTGGGTGTACCTATACACTATATATTTCACTTTATGTATTACAAGGTTATCGATCCCTGTAATACACTTTATTTTTCATATATTCTCATTTTTTATTTTTTATGATGGGGTTCCAATATTTTTCTTAAAGAATATAATGCACTTATTATTTTTAGTGTTTCACATTGTTGTTATATCCTCTTTCGTTTTTGGGCTTGCTTCCCATACACGGTTAAGATTACTCTTCCATTAAGATTCAAAATTTTATTTTTACCATCAATGATTTACTTCATTCACTCTCTCAGAAAAGCTCTTGGTCAACATCCAATAAGTGTGCAAGGAGGTAGTTTCTACCAATCAAGTAATTAATTTCAAAATGTATCTAGTGTAATAATTAAATATTACTTAATTTTGCACTAATCTTACCTTTTAAGATTTTTTCATACATGTCTCCTTCTTCGAAAATATATACTATATGTTTAACATAAGACATATTTATGAATATTGATCTTATAAATTCTGTATTGAAATATTTTTTTGTGAAAATTAACAAAATGGTCTCGCAACTATTAACAGAAAATCACCATGTAGATAATCGTATAGTTTCCAAGGTGATTTCATATACGATTATTGAAGGTGTTGTAAATTCATCAACCAAGGGGGTCTCCCCAATGTGAAGTCCCAATTAGAGCTCATACCATTTAAAGGAGCCAAAATAAGAAATATTGTTGGTTTCCATTGCCTTAGGTATTTTCCTTGGCTCACATAATTAGCATAATATGCTATAAAAAAATTATTTGGAATAACAATGTAAGGTGACACTGTGAGGCATATAATTGTGACTCATATAAGGTACTTTCATGGAGAAAGAGAGATAGGATTTTGAATAAATGTAATAGAATTATCCTAAAGAGACACAAAACAACATATGTGGATCATTAGTTAACTTGTAAAGTAGTTCAAAATAAAACCACAATCATAAAGCCAAATGCAAAACACCTTCAACAATATAAGTATGAAAGCCACCAAAATAGTTCAATTTCCTTAGTACATGTAATACCACATACATATAAAGAATAGTCTTACTATATTCATGATACATGCATGAAAATGTGTTGTCTCATCAAGCTTCATATATTAAGTGGAAGTGGCAATATATACAAGTGCTATGTTGCCACAGTAGCCCAAATAGTGGAACATTAAGTCACCACTTGCTCATCCAAAGAAATATCTTCTCCCATATGCCAATGCTAGAGAAGGAAAGGTGCAAAGATCCAGTCCTAAAAGTCCTATTTCTTATGCTTTGAAGGTGTTCTATAAAAAATGATATGAATATTCACCTACCATATGAATCTTGATCTCCCTCATGAATCTAGAGCTTCTACAATGACTTTTCAAATTGTTACATTAATTTTGAGATTCTATATGACTTCTAAAAAAAATTAGTGACTCTTCATATTACATGTGGGACCGTTCCTCTTCCACACATTTTACATTTTCTCATTTTAGGAAATTACACAATTCAATTCCACAAATGATGTGGTAAGACATTATACCCTGTGTGACTCTTCATATGACTCTTGAAAATGATGACATGGAACTTCATGATGATGTGGTATTGCCAAGATGCTGATTTTGCTACTTTATTTTCAGTTTCATAATGGATATTGCATGTATCTCATATCCATCCTCTAAGGGGTTGATTGATATGGAGTTTTTATGTGATTTAAGTATTTTATCTTCTATGGTAAGCTAGTGTACCTTGATCTTCTTACTCAATGAATTCTTCATGGTTCGAAATTCAGAGTGTCATTCATCATAGTTCCCTTCTCTTCCTTTATAAGCATCATCCCCTAAGTTTAAGGTATAGTACCTGCAAGGGAAATCCACTCATGAAAATATGACATGAAGCTATAAATATCCTAATATTACCTGCTTTATGAAAGTCACTGGTTTACCTAGAATTGGGTACTGAACCAAGAGGTAAGATTATGGATTACGCAGTGTGTAGTTAGAGAGGCTAGGATTGAGGGAATTAGACTTGAGATTGGATAATGCATAGATATAGAAGCTTGGGAAGGAATATTCCATAGTTGGGGAGATCAATAAGGAAAGCTTGAGCCTTCATACTGAATAATGTGTAGTTCAGGAGAGAGAAAACGATATTGGATTACGTAGTCTCACAACATAGGAAGGTAGGAGGATAGCTTAAAGCTTTCTACTACGCAATGTGCAAAAGGAGATTGACTAGAAGGGTAATCTGCCTAGTTGTTGAGGTCAAAAGGGTGAATATGAGCACTAAAAATATGTAATGTGAAGTACTTAGAGGGAAGAACTATGCATTGTGTAGTTAGAGGAGGAAAGGGTGGAGATTGAGCCTTACTTCTACGCAATGCAGAATTCAAGGAGGCTGAGTTGGGTCAAGTTGGTTGGGCATAAATATTTTCAAGATGTGGATAAATGTGAGATCAGTAAGGTATAAATGAGACTATTATTGAACTTATGACTGATCACACCGAATTTTGAAAAATTGACAACACAACATTGAACACTCAGTACACAAGAACAACATGATCCCTTCAATGTGATAGTAATACAAAAACCTCCTCCAAGTGCGGCATTTAGGTTGTACTTTGTCACGATAGTGAGAACACTAGTAAAATAGTGACCAATACATGGGTAATATGTATGATGTATTTCCTTATGATAAATGGGAAACAATAGTGCAACAGAATACACCAAAACTATCATTTAATAATCTACAATTGAATCCCTTCGACTAGGTGCGACGCTTAAGATATACTTTGCAATGATAGTGATGACACTAGTATGAAAATGAATAAAAATTTGGGAATTGGTTTAGTAAATTTATACATAGTAAATAAGATACATTGGTATCGAAATTTTGTCTTGAAAAGAACCACAACTCTGCTTTTACAATGTGCGACACTTCCCATGCCAAAAGACAACACCTGCAACAGTAAGAGAAAAGTGCAAATGAAAATTGAAAATGTAGAAAACATTCAAAGAAAAATATGTGAGAGAAAAGATAACATGAAAAGGACAGTTCTTAAATTTAAAACAAGAAAAATGGAAAGTCGTAAACATGAAAGCAACACTTGCGAATGAGAAGGTGCGCAAAAGTTACAATTGGAAAAACTCACCAAAATAGAAACACAATTGCAACCAAATGTGAGAGACTGTCGATGAAAGTATGAATTGACTGTCAACATAGGATGAAAATTTCAAAGTAACTTCTTCATGGATGTTACTATTCCTGTTCAATATTTCATAAAATAAAGTCGTGAAATTGTTACATACTAAACATTTATGAGAAAGTGATTTTTCCACTTAGAAATCGAGAGGAAAGCTCAATCACTTAGCATAACATTAATCGACCATGAAGAGACTATGAAATAACAAATTGTTTAGAAAAAATTTTGGAGGGTGTTGATCATAGCATCAACACTTTGTAATACACTAGAACTCCAACTTATCTCTTCAGGTTTTATCCTTAAGTGAAAGGTCTTATTCTCTCAGGATGTATTGATTCATTGCATGGATTATCTTGGCTTCCTCATTTGATCTAGTAATGGATATAGGACCCTTTATTATTATTTTTTCGCTGAACACGTTCAAAAATATTGCTAAATCATAATTGTTTCGATTCAATAAAATGGTAATATAAAATTATAAGCTTAAGATAATGCGAGTATTAGTTTTCATATATGGTGTTTATTCGCTACGAGTAGGTCTGGACAGTATCTTGGAAAATTCACTATAGGAATAGAAGGTTTGCTTCATTAGAAGTGAGCCTTAACAGTACCCTGGAAAAGTTACTTACTTCACCTCTCTACGCAGGAAGCATTCCTCTTCTTATAGGACTATGGTTAGGCACTTAGTCATTTCATTGGGGTAGAAGAGGGATCCCAACTTATTGAGAGAATAATATGTTTTTCCCTCAGAGAAGGTTATATATACCTTTGATGTTCATTTTATTTCTATTGATTCTCCCCTTTCCCTTCTACTCAATTGGATTGGCTATAAGAACACCATTTAATTACAAAAATTACTCAAGGAATGAAGATCATAAAATAGATACAAGCTTTATGGTTTGACTAAAGGATCTTTGTTTGAATGTGTCATATTTTACATTCAAGAATCATTCAATTTTAAGATATGTAAGCCTAATATAAATAAGAGGATGAAAGATAAGCCAAGATTTTTCATTGTCACAATTTCCCTTTCCAAGTTTTTCCACATTGTATTTTCATCCAAGTAGGAGAATTTTCATGAAAATTATTATTAAAAAAAAGTAAGGAAGACAATACAAAACAAAAAGACAAATTAAAAATTAGATTGGAAGCAAACCTTAACTTAAAATAAGCATGGGAGAGAAAAAAAAAAACACACCAAATGCAAGGACTAGTGCAGGGTGAAATGTAGTGACATGTAATGCCACTAGAGGAATAAAATTTACCTAAACATAATCCTAACCTAATCGGATAGAAACTCAAGGCTAATTGTAATGAAATTTCTAGTGTAGCCACCATAACGACTCCCAATCACTCCCAACCTGCAACCTTCAAATAAGAAAGAGAATATTCTGAGAGGAATTTGATTTTGTCTTGTTCATAAGCCTTTTCAATATGGTGAGAACTTGAAATAAACATCAACTCATGCAGATGTGTCTCAACTATCTGACAAGCATTTGAATCATGAAATGATAATTCGTGAAGATCATTTGATTGAAAAAATAAATCAATGTAAAAAAAAATATGCCCATGTTGGCGAATAGAAGATCCTCGATTCTCCATTGGCTCGTTGTGTATCTAATTAGACACCATGCTAGCACTATGAAAAATTAAGACATTCAAAACAGTCATTGACATCACAAACTTAGGAAACCAATTAGGATACCAGGTTGGAGAAAGATTGGAAGAAAGGGTCAAACCAAACTAGGTATTCGTAGCAACACAAGGGTTTTGATTTATTTAATGACTCAAGAATTTTATATCATTCAAGAGGAGAGATTTTTCCAAAATTATGGTTAACCTCATAACATACACAAGAGGGATAAGAAGGTGATCGTTCTCAAAAGTGTTTGAGAAATAGAAATCCTTCAATCCAGAATGACCTTCATCTTGATAATCAAGATGACATGCTTTGAAAATTTGTAGATCCACAAAATATGTGGTGTCCAAACCTGGGTATATTGTAATGGATCCATATGCGAAGGGAATAACCAAACAACAACCTTTCATCTTATCATAAATTTTATCTTGAAGATTGTGAATATCAACTTGAAAGTATTGAAAGTAATTTAAGAATGTACTCACAACCTATGGAATAATATCATGGAAATAATCATTCGTGAAAATTTGGATCAGAATTTTTTTGGATATCTCAACAACATTACGAGAACATCACATAACCATCAACAAGGATTGAATTTCTTCAATTTTTTAACCATTCTCTGAAATTTCTAATGGTTGATCATTGAATTTAGGTCACTTAGAAAAATCAACAAGTATGAACCACTGCCATTATATGTATCAATGAAAACACTATCAATTCCACTAGTTCGATCAGACTTAAGATTAAAAATATCATATTATTAAAGGAAAGAAAACTGAGATACATTAATCGGGAAAATACCTTATTCATTTCGAGTTGTAACATATTCCTCTTGAAATACACAATATTTACAATTGAATAGATCATGAATAAAATTTTCAAGCTCTTCATCCTTTTATCATAAGACCACACCATTCCATACCTAATTACAATCAAAACTAGTAGTATAAGGATCCAAATAATTAATAAAAGTTGCTGGTCTACCAGACCCATTGAACTCATTCGAGTACAATAAATAGTGTGCTAAATGTGGGGAAAGGGGAAAATACTTGGGAGGAGAAACACCAATTGTAAATAAATCAGAATGAGCTTGTAATAATAATTGATCAACATGCATGTTGTGCTCCATGATATTATTTTCATCATCATAATGATTTAATAAAAGCAGACCAACATAACCTTCAGAATGATCTTTCTTTTCTTTCAACAAGGTATACCAAAGATTCAAAAGCGTGACAAATTATTTCTTCAAATTTAGTATCTAAACATGTATGTCTAAAATAAATTTCAAAATAGTTCTAAATTAAAATATAATCCCATTCCATAAATGAATATTGAAAACTATGAAAAGAAGATTCTAAATTGATACTATATAAATCAAATTGTTCAGAAGAAGGAAATATATCATTTAATGTAATTTTATACACATCACCACATGTTTTAATGGAAACATCTTTATTATCACTTGAAACAATAGGTTGAACATCATTAATATTTTAAGTAGGTGGATCAAATGAATCATGAATCATGAGGCATGGATCGTATAGGTTGAAAGGTATATCTTGAGGCTTTCAAGTTTTCATTTGGATCAGATTCAAGATTGGACTTATGTGCACTAATATGATCTTTAAAAGCCAAGGGATCAACTTTCACTTTAGGCTCCATGTCATTTTTGAACCAATCTAAGTTCTCCATAATGGTACCTATATCATGGGAAAAGGGTGGAGGTTGAATGGATGGATCAAAAAAATTATTTTCATATTTCCTGACCTTAACATCATCAATAGTAGCCACCCAAATTGGTACTAAAAAAGGATGAGGAAAGACAAAAAATCATAATAGTAGGTTCCTCCTCACACATTTGGGGTGTATCATGATCAATATAAGTTGGTAGAGAAGCATAATTTGAGGGTTTGGATTCAAATATTTCAAGAAGAGAAGAATCAAGCTCTAAAAATTTTCACTGGTAGAATATGAATTGATCACTCCCTCAAGAAATTCATAGAAAAGGTGAAGAAACTAATTAATTAAAATATCTATAGATTCACCATATTTCATTTTGATCAGACCAATCCTATTATAGACATCTTGATAATCATACATGTGAATGACTTGATGAAGCTCCTTGAGGAATTGAACAAATGAATCAATGGAAGCAGAAGGAAAATTCTAACACCACTTCTTTACTCGACCTTTAAGAGTGAGAGTGAATAATATAGAAACAATATATTCATAATCAATTTATATTTACAAAAACCAAGAAAATTAGATATAAGTTTGGCTATGAATGTACCACCCTCACCATAAAAACTGAATTGAGACAATTCGTGAAACTCTTCCTTGGAGATGAAAATTTTACCAAGGGATAGGTTAGAAAAGCACTCCAGGATTGTGATTTAGGAAAGAGCTATTCAAGATTCAAGATTAAAAATAGACTTAACAAGCACATCTTTTCATCTAGCCCTCTTTTTGGCGGCACCTATTGATGGTGTTGGAAATCTGGCAGCCAACACCATTATTATCATAATAGGTTATAAAAATATTCTTTGAAACAATAAAGTAAGTTGACACTATGAGGCATATAATTGTGATATATATAAGGTAATTTCATGGCAAGGATAAAGAGAGTCAGCTTCCAGAAGAAAATTATTAGTACTATTCTAAAAGAGACAGACGAGAGCATCAAATGATCATTATTTAACTTGCAAAGTTGTACACAAGACAATGACGACCATAAAACCAAATACAACGTGCCTTCGGAAAAATAAGTACCAAATCCACTGAAATAGTTAATATTCCTTAGTACATGTGAACAAAAAACATACTGAAAACATATAAATAATAGTCTTACTATATTCACGATACATGCATGCAAATGTATTGGTTCATCAAGATTCATATATTATGTGTAAGTGCCAATATATACAAGTACAATGCTACCACACTAGCCCCAATAATGGAACATAAAGTTACCACTTGCTCCTCCAAAGAAAGATATTCTCTCCTATGAAAATTATGGAGAATGAAAGGTCGAAAGTTACAATCCCAAAATTCCTCTTTCTTGATTTATGATTGTGTTTTTATAACAAATGAGGTGACTCTCCACCTCCCATATGCCTCTTCATCTCCCTCGTGACTCTATAGCTTCTACAATTTATTTTAGAATTCTTACATGCCTTTTTAGCTTCTATATGACTTCTAGAAATTTCTAGTGACTCTTCATATTCCATTTGGGGCCCTTAGTCTTTTACACATCTTACATTTTATTATTTTTGGAAATTACAAAATTGCATTCCACAAATGATGTGGCAAGGCATCGTCACCCGTGTGACTCTTGAGATGACTCTTGATAGTGATGAAATGGAAATTCATGATAATGTGGCATTGCCAAGTTACTCATTTTACTCCTTTCATTTCATTTTCATTATTAATATTCCATGTGTTTCATCATCATCCTACAAGGGGCTAATTGATATGGAGTCCTTTTGTGATCTATATCTTTTTTCTTCTATGGTAATATAGTGTCCCTTCATCTTCTTGATCGATGACTTCTTCATATTTCCCACTTCACAAGTGTCTTCAACATTGTTTCCTTCTCTTCCTCTCTAAGAATCGTCGTGTAAGGATAAGATATAGTTCCTATAAGTGAAATACACTCATGATAAGACAACATCATTTCTGAAATATTCTAGTCTAACTTACTTCATGAAAACCACTAGTTGGCTAGAAATGAGTACTGGACCGGGAGGAAATCTTATGGATTGCATAGTGTGCAGTTCCAGACACCAAGAATGAGGGACTGAGTCTTGACATTCCACAATGCATAGTTCTAGAAGCATGGAGAAGAATAATGTGTAGTTGGGAAGCTAAGTAAGGCAAGCTTGATACTTGAGACTACATAATGTGCAGTTTAGGAGAGAGAAGGGGGGGGATGGTGTAATGGATTGTGAATTTGTGCAACTCAGGAAGTCATATGAACAAATTGAGGCTTGTCATTACATAATGTGCAGAAGGATACTAACTTGAATCGTAAACTGCGCAGTTGCGGAGGTCAAGAGAGCGAGGTTGAGAATTAACAATATGAAATGCATGGTCCTTGGAGGAAGGAAATACAGATTGCGTAGTTCGAGGAATAAAGGAGGGGGATTGAGCTTTGCTACTACGCAATACTTAGTTCAAGGAGGCTGAGTTAGGTCAAGTTGGTCATGCATAAATCTTTTCAAGATGTGGTTATATGCAGGATCAGTAAGGTAGAACCGAGACCAGGATTGAACTTATGAATGATATCACACACTTAGAAAAATTTATGACACAACATTGAATACTCAGAACACAAGAGCAACATGATACCCTCAATGTGATTGTAATACAACAACCTCCTCTAGGAGTGACACTTGGGATGTACTTTGTGATGACAGTGACAACACTAGTACAAGAATTCTCAAGACTTGGGAAATATGTTCGATGTATTTCCTCATGATGAATGGGGCACAATAGTGTAGTAGAAAAAATCATAACTACCCTTTAATACTTTATATTTAACTCCATTGGACTAGGTGCGACACTTAAGATACATTTTGCGACAAGAGTGATGACACTAGTAGGATAATGCATAAAACATTGGGAATGGGTCTAGTACATGTCTACATGGTAAATAGGACCGATTAGAATCAAAGTTTCCTCTTGTAATGAACCACAACTCTGCTTTTACAATGTATGGCATTTACCATGCCAAAAGATGACACTTGCATATGAGAACGAGATTGAAAGAAACATATGCCAGTGTAAAAATAACATGAAAATGATAATTATCGAAGTGAAAAACGTGAATTATTTTAAACATGAAAGATACCCTTGCGAATGTGAAGGTGCACAAAATCAAGAGTTGGAAAAACTCACCAAAATGGAAGCACAATCACAACCAAAAGTAAGTGACTGTCAATGAAAGTGTGCACTCATTGTCAGCATAGGTAGAAAATTACAGCGGAATTGTGATGTTGGATTGTGCTATATTAATGCTTGCATAAAGTAATGAACACATGAACTTGTTATGGATTGAGCATCTGTGAGCAAGTGACGTTTCCACTTAGAAAACAAGAAGAAAACTGAAACACTTAGCATAACATTAATCAATGATGAAGCGACTATGGAATAAAATATCACTAGATCCTCAATAGGCTCCGAAATTCACATGTAGGATTTGGAGGGATTTTATCGCATTGTCAATAAAAATACCACAACTTCTCTTTTAAACATACCTATTTGATGTTTTATAATTTTTTAACAATATAGGAATTGTTACGTAACTTAATTGACATATGTGTATGTATACTAATTCTTAAAAACATATACTTCTTCATTGTTACTGATCATAAACTTCTATATCTACTCACTATCCAATAGTTATTGATATGATTCACTAATTAACATGTGTTAATAAGTAAGTATAACCAACACTTTTTTTCTTTCCTAGGAGCCAAACATATTAGTTCTTATATATAAAGGTATCCTAAAAATAATTCAATTACTATTTTTATGAGTTAACTTATATAATGAAATTTGTTTCAATTTACTCATGTCGGGGTTCTTTCACTTCTCTTTTCCTTGCCTATATAACTTAGAAATTTTATTTTCTTCTTCATTTGGTAAGAATTTTTCAATATTTTATTTTTAGTTGTAATCAAACTCAGAGGCCATAGTATTGTAAAATATGGCTCTAATACCACTTGTAACATACCTCTCCATAAAAAATATATATCTTGAGTAACCCGCAATTCATTAATTAAACATGTCAATTATTATTTATTACATGTTTACATGTCAACCGAATTTTGTCATTGTTTCGATATTTGCATTTTATGTTTTCATTTTCTTATTTTTATCATTATGGATCATATATATATATATATATATTACATAGATCGAGCCTTTATATAAATTCACATATAGTTACATGTACATTTCTCCCCTCTACATGTACTTTTAAATAATCATTGTAATGTTTAATTATAAAGTTGGAATTATTTGATCTTAGTGTTACTGTTGTGGAAGATTAATTTTCTTATGTGGAATTTTATTATTTATTCTAAATTGCATCCCCTATTTTTTATTAACGAGATGGTAATGGTAATGTTATTCAAATTTATCATAAGTTTATCGACATGTTACTTTCTAACTCTCCATATATATAAAGTTGTATAGAACTAAGGTCCCTCAAGATTATCTCCACCTTGGAATTAGTAAAATTATTTAGACCAATAGTTTAGATACCTAGGGTTGAGATGTACGTTGATAGATGAGGCTTCGTGGTTATTGGGATAACTACCTCCCATCCCACAGTGTCAATATGTCTCATTTAGACCTTTTTTCCTCACGAAAGCAAGCTCTACAACTAAAATTCTTAATACTAATAGATTTCCCTAACCCACGATGGGCTACATATCACCAAATAAATTTGAACTCAGAGAATTCCTTCTCACAATATTGTTTTTTTTATTTTTTAGGTTAACTATTATTTCTCTATAACCTCCTTTTTTATGTTTGAACATAATACCCTCCCTCCAATGGTCTATTTTTCAGGTTAACTATCTCTAATGGTGATATGGCATGGTTGTTTGGTGTATTTTTTGAAAGAGATTATTGCACAGAGGTGAAACCTTACCCCAAATTCCAAAATAGATACAATTTGCCATGGTTCCATGTTCAACATGTGATTTGTTTCGACAACTCTATTTTGGTTAGATTACCCTTAGGTTCTTTGTACAAAATTTCTTCAAATGATTCTAATCCACTTGTTTATCATGTTGGGGTGAAAGAATTCTGGTCATCCTCAAAGATTATACTTACATGTAAAACCCTTACACTACTTTGGTTTTCCATGAACTATTTTATGGCATAAACTCGACTTTCTAATATAAATTTGTTTTGAAAAAAAGTAGGTTAGGTCTTGATATTTGTGAGAAAAGGTTAAAATTCATATGACCACCTTTATTATTCATACGACGACTTTGGGTTCTAATAAAATCCATGTTTACATGCTTTATGATGCTCTAAGTTCTTAAGGAGATGAATTTGGAATAAGGAAACAAGGTTTTAGTTGAGTTTTCATGGAGCCATTATAGCTTATTTTCTTGTTGTGTAAGTTCAATCTTCTTGTATAAGTTAAATTATAAACTTTTTGTTGGCAAAGTCTTGAATACTCAATTGAAAGGTTGAATTATTGAACACTGGTTATATTCAATTTCCCTTTGTATTTTGATTTTAACTGTTAGATATCTTGGAGACTGGTGCTCATTATGATCTTGGTTTAACTCAGGCTTGACCACTGAAATGACGGATACTTGTATACAACCTACTGTCATTTTTAAATATGTGTTATATAATTTATTAGATCTCTCATTTTTCCATATGAATTTGTGTTTCAATTTCATTTGAACATTTTATTTTCACTAAATATGTTACTTGCCCAATTTTTCTTACAATGAATAGGTATTTTCTAAGAATTTATTGAATTTTGTATGTAATTGGTAATTGTTACAACCCCTTTCTCTTATATATTTATTTATTTACCCTAAAAGGGTCTTAGGCCTATTTATTTATTTTTACAAATTTTAAACCTAGTCTTAACAATTTGAAACAAACTTTATTCTTATATTTTGTAGCATCAAATAAATTATTGTATTTGTGCTAATTACATGTATAACACAACTGAGGCTTTACTCTTGGTCACAAATCTTGCTATGCACAAATGAAAATTTATTATTGGTGGGGTAGGAGGTCAATGATACTTGTTTGCGGGATTTTCCATGTGCCTTGAGTGAGTCCTATTAACTTAGAGATTAGGATTGTTTGAGTTCCAGGGGTTATATAATGCCCCTATCCATTTAAGCCCGTATGTAACCTAACTCCATTCATAAACATTAGATTTTCTTACCACTCCATATTTATTAGAAATAAAATCACATTTACAAAACATATAAAAAATAGATACATACATGAAACCATTCAAAATATTTCACTTTTATGTTTTCAAGTAATTGATCATACCACAAAAATCACAGATGGAAATATAATGTTCCACCCAACTAATGAGGACTAGTACCCTCTACCAGAACCCTCCCTCCCCCAATTTGACATCCATAATACTATTCCTTGATAGAGACCATACCGATTCCTAACCTAGGAAATTATCAAACCATATGAGGTCCAGACTATGGTTTCATTGACTACACAGGGTTCAGCAAGGAATTCCACTGGCCAACCAGCTCAATAATTCTTGTTTTTGGTAGCATCATCCAAATATCAACAACGTCTTGTTCTGAGAGAATCAAGCTAAAAATATTTCATTTTCTTCTCTTGGGTGCCCTGCAATTAAGCTCCAAGTTCACAAGGTTTCCCTAAGATTTTTTCCATCACACCCCCTTAGCCCCCTTTTCTGTAACTGAGATAATTTATCTCTAGGGAGAGGATTTTCTGTAACTGAGATAATTTATCTCTAAGGAGAGGATTTTCTGTAAATGAGATAATTTATATCTAGGGAGAGGAATCTTGGTAGGAAACCACACCTTCCCATAAATATCTCTTAATTTTCTGGAATGTGAGTCTCTCTTTCAACATCTTTTCCCACCGTAATTTTCATGGTTGACTAGATGTAATATTTTATTTGTATACAATTAGAAAATAAACATCTTGCAATATGCCAAGTAAATTTAGAAAAAGTAAATAGAATATTCATAATTTTCTAGGGGTAATACAATATTGGCATTTTCCTTTTTTATAAAAAATTTATAATTTAAAAAATATTATATACAAAAATGTATAGTGTATTAAAAAAATTGTAGTCTTAACATTTTTGTTTTTTTGTAAGCTGAGTTTTTCATGTTTTTCTATACATTTTTCAAAAGGGAAGATTACATACTTGTGTACAATTCCAGGACACCCTGGTGGGAAACCAAATTTTTTGGCCACCGAAAGGCAATATAGGCCATCTAGAAACAAAAGAAATTTAGTCTACCATGCTCATCTTTTATTGCCGCAATGTTTGTCACCCAAACATCATTCGAGAAGCTATACATACTACTATTATTAACATAATTTATCGACATAAACATAGACATAGATACATATAAACTTAAAAATTATCAATACTAATGTCATCTTAGCCCTCTGAAGAGTCTATCATTGTCTGGTCTTTACCATTGGACCCGTGCATCTCTGTTTGTTGCGGATTCTTAAGAAAATTCTCTATCTAGTTCAACTAGGTGTTTTGTCTCGGAACTTGGAATTACAGTAGCTGGAAATTCTTCTGTATCTTGTGCATGGCAGGATCAAGTTGCATGAACTCAGTGGCGTACATGATGGCTTGGGCTATCAGATGTTTCATTCTCGAGTAAACATTAAGAGTTTGTTAATATTGGGCAATTATGCGTCTAGCATTTCTAGGGTCTAACACAATGTTTTCTTCTTGTAGGTCTATTCCTTATTCTTTAGCTTGCATGGTGAGAATTTCCTCCCATTTGGCCATAATTTTCCTCACCTTATGAGGAATTTCCAGAATGTAAATCAAGGCAGCATAAAAAAATATGATCAACCTAGGGCTTATGCCTCATTCGATTTTGAGCACGAGTGGCTACCATAGTCTTCTATTTATGTTGGCCCTACTTCTATGTTTTTCTATAGGTTCCACCTTCCCACTCTTCCTTTACTGCCCGAGCACCAACCATTATGTATTCCCCAACATTAGTTGTAGGCACAATTCTGCAATTCGGCCTTCCATAGGCTGTCAAAAAACCATTACATAAATTCATAGAACACAAGAAATTGATGTTAGTGTCACGGAAATAAGTGAAATTGTCTTAGCTTGTTGCGCCTACATCCCCATGTAGCTCCATTCCTCCACTACCCAGACCACGTGGAGGGCTCTATGGCGCATCCTGCCCAGCCTCATAACATGACACCCCTGCCCCTGAGACTCAGTTCTCTGAACTCTAGCCCAATACCCATGGGAAACATAATTACCTCATTATGTGGTAACCCCTACTCCCCAACTAGTGGGGAGCCTACCGCATGCCTTCCCATCCCTTGGACACTAAACCTCACAGGTAGAGACCCCTCCTTAATATGGTTTTCCAAATTGCTAATAGATCGCAGTTGGGTATCTCCGTCTACTTAGTTCACATAGCTATGACCCAAATCCACATCCCCCATTTTAATCAGAAGAATCCTGAGAACAAGAGAGATCAGATAAAAAAAAACTAAAGTATCCCCTCTTCCCCTTCCCATATCCCTCCCATGAAAACAGACAAAATGTTGCAAACTAGGCATCATATCAACATTAGACAACCCAGAAACCATAGAAAGAGTAATTTGCGAAGGCGATAAGGGAAAATGAATGTTCACATACCATTTGACCACAGGAATTTGAAGTGGATTACACGGGCTCCCTATCTCTGTCACAGTGCAAATCTAAAAGAAAACCATGTGAATGTAATTGTTGTAGCACAAAACCCATTATTTATTCCCTCCCTTTACTTGACCTCGACTTTGGAAGGAGTGCCTTCCCCTTCACACACGGACGTGCCACCCTCCATCGTCATGCCACTTCCCTCTGTCTAACCTAGGTTGTCCTTTGGACATGAGAGCCTTTACTCCAGCCTTCATTTCACCATAGAGGATGCAGCCACCCCACAGCCTGATCAGGGGTGTAGTCTTAAAATTTTATAAGCTACAAAAATATCATTTATAAATAATATGTTGTAATTAGAGAATGTAATTTTCACAGCATAAAAACTCGAGAACTAAATTATACTAAATTGAATATCTTGGAGTTGAGTTTCAGATTTTGATATTCTAAGTCAAGTATAAAACAAAAATTGATTCTTAATATTATTTTATTACTGATTGTTTTATATAATTACTTATATATATTTTTAAATATATTTGATTTCATTTTATTATAAATTAAAATTTATTTTTTATATAATTATATTATACATTTTAAGATTAATATAATATAATATAATAATAATTTATCTCCCTCATTTGAACAAAATTTAACTGGATAAAAATAAATTATATATATATATATATATATATATATATATATATATATATATATATATATATATATATATATATATATAATTACATTACATACTTTAAACTTAATTTTTTATAATTTAATAGGGATTTTTCAGTTTATTTAAGAAGCTTAATTTCTATATAAAAATTTGATCCAATATGGTAGAGATGTTGTATTGTTTAACATTTTGACTTGCCTAAAAGAAATAATTAAATTAATTAAATAAAAGAAATAAACATAAAAATAATAATTCTTTTTATATCTATAATTATAATTAATTATTAAACCAACCTAGATCCATATTAACTCTAGATCTACTAAGTCTTGAGATGCAAACCTCTTTTAAAATGAAAAGAGATTTGATCTCTCTCGTAAATCTAGATGGATCTAGATTGGTTTTAATAAAAATAAAATGTTTAATTATATTTAGAAATATTTATAATTTAGCAAACTTTATATAAAAAAAGAGAATGCTATACATAATATAATACAAGCTAATATTTATAACATTTTTCATTCCATTCAAAAACTTCGATATGAAATGTAAATTTTAAAAACAAAACAAAATTGAAAAAAAAATCAAAGCCATCCATATATATCAAGATTAATGTAGCTAGCATACCCCCAAAGTGGGGGAAAGGGAACACAAAAATGAATTAGGACTATGCTTTGTTTGAATATAGGAGAAGTGTGTTGGATGGTTCATGGGTAAATAATAAAGGGTGCATTGAAGGGGTTGAAGAATAATATATCTAAATTCTCTTTCAATTAGTTAAAAATTGTCATAGTTGACCTATAAATGTATACAAAATAATTTTCACATTTTTATGTAACATCAGTTTAAGGTTAAACACAAAAAATAGTCATAAGTTAGTTGTTGTCATGAGAGAATATGGGTGAGAGCTTATTGTGGGTCTTTCAAATGTACATATGACCTTAAATGAGATTATACATGTTCATCATTTATTGAAATTACTTTAAAAAGAGAATAATGATGCCTTGACCACTATTAGAACACCATTAGATTAATTAAAATTGATGATGTATGATTAGTTTCAAAAATTGAGTGGCCTTCATTAAGATTCCATCTATTTTTTCTACATTCCATTAGTTTGAGGAGATGTAGCAATAAATTGTTGGCTTAAGGATAAAGAATCAATGATGATAATTTGTTATCAACTTCATTGAATAATAATGCTTAGTAAATATGTACAGTATGTGTTGGTTTCATGTGGTTATACCCTTAGCTATAGATTAGCTCCTCAAAACATGAATTTTTCTCCTCATGCAACAATCTACCTCAAACCATACAATGCTTAGCTACAAGTCGCATGTGTACAATTGTACTCCATCTTAGTTTTGGCATATAATTAATGGCTAGATCAACAATATAGAGTGTTTATTCATTCCTTCTTTCCATGTTTCATTACTACTCACACCATTTCCTTCTAGCTTTAGGTTGTGAGTTATTTTATCTTTGATTTGATTGTTTTAGGTAATTTTCCAGTATTTTTGCCTCTGAGTATTCATTTTTTCTCATTTTATCTATGTCTCATTAATATACATCTATTACTGATGTTTCATTAGAATCCAATTAACCTACCTTAGATTGAGTCCCATCCCCATTTCTTCTATCCCGTGATAAAATCTCATCATTCTCAGTCACTTTTATTGAAGTATTTTTAATTTATATCATTCTCGTTGGGGCTATGAGCCTATGATTTCGCTAGGATTATTCAACCCTTCGCTATAATTAGGCACCTAAAAACACGATGTCTTCTCTTAAATCCATGAACTACCTTAAATCATGAAATTCTTAGCTACAAGTCAGATGAGTACAATTTGGCTCCCTCTTAGTTTGGGTGAAAACTTAATGGTTAGGTCAATGAACCAATGTATTTGTGGGTTCCTTGCTTTCCAATTGCACTATTGCTCACACCATGGCATGAATAAGTATGTCCCTCCCCACCATAGGTCGTGAGTTTATTTATTTATTTATTTTTAAATCACATAAGCCAAGCCTAACCTAGCATCATTGAACCTATCTTATGACCATTGGCTCAATTTCCCATGAAAACGCTACGTAAGATATTTTCTACATCAAAGTATTCTTGCAAGTATTTTCCACTTAGCAAGCACTTATTTTTTCCACTCCTTATATCAATTTGCAATTTTTGTAAAAGCATAAATTTTATATTCCTCCATTTTTAATTAAATTTTATAACGATATTTTATATTTCTCTCATTTTCATTAACTTTCATAATATGAAAATTACATAATTTAATTTTTAATGTATGCAATTTAAATTTAAAATTCAGAAATAATTTAAATTTAAAATCCAAAAATAATACTAAGGATAAAAATATGTTTTATTATAGATAACTATTAAAATTACCTAAATCATAACATATTCTTATCCTTTAATAAAACTCACACCATTCATGGTTTTTAAAACTAACTTATTGTTCTTTTAGCTATAATAATTTCAAATTATGCAGAATGTCACAAGAGATTCTAATTGTAGAGACTTTAACTTTTGTTTTCAAATTGCTTCAACTTTTAAAATCCCGAATTTTCTTATGTTTAAATCATAATACCCTTGAAACCCTCGATTAGGGTGCCTAATGTCAGGTGGTACAGGGCAATTGGAGGACAATAGATATGAGCAGACAGGAGGTTCTGGCATGCGAACTCCGGCCATCATTAATTTTCCAGTCTGAGGGTGCATACGGCATTCAATCTCATGATGATTGAAATGGAAAGACAACTAGAAATGTCATGAGGGCATTGGAAAGCGCAGAAGAGGGAGAGCCTAAAGAGGAAAATTTTGAAACAGAAGCAACCAAATCATTCTGGCAGAAGCAGAGGTATGGGGCGAGAGGCTGAAGAATACACCCTAACTGGAAATGCTGTAGACATCGCTTGGGTATAGTGGTATGTCATTATTCTTTACCCCAACCTTATGCTTTTAACCATAAATCTCTGTACAGTTTAGGATAGAGGCGGTATGGGCATGAATTGTACCTGTTATGTTCTTAATCCATTTCCTGGAATGGTTTTTTCCAATATCTGCACTACGGTCAATAATTTTAATTTTTTTATCTTGAAGGAGGCTATTCAACCTCGCTTTCGAAATCCTTGTAGAAATTTCAAATTTCCTTACATAAATAGGATTTTCACTTTCTTAATGCATGGTTTGGAGTTCACTTATGCTGGGAAATTGCAAATATTTGAAAACTGTTGTAAGCGTTGTGAGGACAAGCCAAATGGCCTTTGTTCAATCTTCTCCAATCATTTATGGGATAATTGGGGTAGCTTATATTTTTGTTATGTCTTCCTAATTTGGTCTCGACAGGGGGAAATCTTACAAAACCTCTGTAGCCATAGTGAAGGAAATCTGGAACGCCTCTATTATGGTTTTTCAAGTTATCTTCGTCATACTTGGGCTAAATTAATTTTGAATTTGGCCTGTTTAGTATGGTATTTAGTTGGTATGATAAAAAGTTTTTCAACCTTCTTTGGTCTATATCTATTTCAAGGAACTTGTATCTATAACTCTCCGAACTATCTCTTTCAAGGGACTTGTATTTATAACTCTACAAATAATGTGATAGACGTGGAAATATCTCTCAAAATGAAAGGGTTAATCTTTATACCTATGTCCTCCCATTATACAGGGTCACAGATAATTTATATAGGTTTAACGCAGCATCATCGTCATATCAGCAATATGGTTAAACGACAATCTGTGAATCGAATGGCCAAATAAAGAGATAAAGGAAAGCAGCAGATTTCAAAAAATACAGTTGAGCCTAGCAAGTGAGGAAGAAAGAAAAATAAGGAGATAATACATAATATCTCAGAAGTTTTCTCTGGCGGTAATCCTCCATAAGTCAGAAATGTGATTCAGGGATGGGAACGAGAAAATCATAGTAATGAGGACGATATTGAGGCAGAGGATGAAATTATGGATTTTTTTAATGATCTAGGAAATACTAGAGGCCACCTCTCATTATTTCATCAAACTATTCATACATATTGGGTAATGAAATGGGTCCTGGCCAAAGCAATGCAAATTCTTCATCTGATTCAAGACATTGCAACAGTATTCGTACTACTTCAAGATATCAACAATCAACTCCAAGATATCAAGGTGTCACAGTATCAAGCGACAACCCGAATTGGTAGAATGGAAAGCTAGGTTCAATAGATGTAGCAAGTGGACATGCCTGGTTCCACTGCAAAGGATCCAGCACCGATTGACTCTTTAGATGGTCGAAGACCAGATTAAGTTTCAATGAATTTTTTGGATAGTGTTTTTGTTTTCAAAAATCACTTAATTAATGTCTTACATAGTAAAATGGCCATTGCAGCTAGTAAAAGAAAGAAAAAATATCAGTTTTGGATGGCTTTTAATGCTTTAAGGTAACCAATAGACCTGGTTTCCTTTGGGCTGGTTGAGGCCACTAACTTTGAATATGATGCAACCTTCCTTTCTATGATAAATAAAAACTAGTAAGGATCTACCAAATTTACAAAAAAAAATCATAATACCCTTGGAGTGTAATTTATAATCATTAAAATAATCTATTTAAAACGTTTGAAGTTCTGTGACCACTTTCTAAAAATTCCTTTTAAACATGTGCTTTTATCTCATATCTGAACTATTAAAGAACAAAAAAACAAACATGTGGTGTAAATCATGCGAATAAATATTGTCGATTTGTTTTTTAAGATGGGCCTTGAGGAGCTGTTGCAGAGCAGTGTAGAGGATAACATACAAAGCTATCCATTTATTACATGTTTTATTTGGCTTCTGGTTTGAATGGTCAGTACATCATCCTAAGGAATGTAAATTGAAATGGGTTTGCTATAAAATCCTTCCTTTCAAAAATAAAAAATAAATCCTCCAACATAAAAAAATTTAAACCAGGTCCTAACTATTTGAAACAAAATTTATTCTTATATTCTGTAACATAAAATAAATTCTTCTATTAGTGCTAGTTACATGTATAACAAAACTAAGGTTTTTCTCTTGCTCACAGACCCTATTATGCACAAATGAAAAATTATTATTAATGGGCTAGGAGTTCGATGATACCTATAAGCGGGAATTTCCATATGCCTTGTACCCTTCCTATAAACTTAGATATTAGGATTGTTCTGGGTCTACAGTCCCTTTCCATTTAAGCGTTCAAATATCCTAACTCTATTCATCAGCAATATATTTTCTTACCATTTCATACTTATTAGAAAATAAAATCAAACATTTACACAACATACAAAAACAACTCACAATATTTCACTTATATGTTTTCAATTAAGTGAGCCTGCCACAAAATTCACAGTTGGAAAAATAATGTTCAACCCAAGTAATGAGGACTAGTACCCTCCACCAGAACCCCCCTCGAGCCAATTTCACATCCATAATATTATTCCTTGATAGAAACCATACGAAGTCCTAACATAGAACATTTTATAACCACACGAGGTCTAGAGTAAGGTTCCATTAACTACACAGGGTTTAGGTAGGAATTCCACTGGCCAAACAGTTCAATAATTCTTGTTTTTGGTAGCAGCATCCCACCCTAAACAACATCTTGTTCTGTTCTGAGCGCATCAAGATAAAAATATTTCATTTTCCTCTCTTGTGCACCTACAATTAATCTTGAAGATCACAATGTTACCATAATATTTTTCTCATCTCACCCCCTTTGTTCCCTTTTGTGTAACTGAGAGAATTTATCTCTAAGGAGAGGATTTTCTGTAACTGAGATAATTTATCCCTAGGGAGACTAATTTGGGTAGGAAAACAACTCTTCCCATATCTATCTATTGTAGCCCCTACAACATCCTCCAAGAAAGACCCCCATTTCAAATTTTTGGAGCCCCTTGAAACTAAAGAGAAACCAATGGAAGAATCCTTAAGGCCAAGTTGCCAAGTCGTAATAAGCTTATTTTTAGAAAAATGCGACTCTGCGACCTTGCGACCCCGTGACCTAAGGGTCGCCAGGTCACAAGGTCACCAAGTCACAAAGTTAAACTATTGATGAAAATTGCAACCCCGCGACCCCAGGTCGCCAGGTCGCAAAGATCCAATTTTAATGAAAAGTGCGACCCAGCGACCTTGCGACCCCGCGACCCCATGTCGCTAGGTCGCAAGGTCGCGAGGTCGCAAAACTCTGGAATAAATAGATTTGCGACCCAACAACCCCACATTAAATTCCCTCACGTGTGACCTTTTATATAAAGGAGGTTGCTAGGTAGCATTTTGCACATTCAGCGAATTGAAAGAAAACGCCTCTGAGAGCTCGACTGGCGCGATTTTCCCAGGTAAGTTGCCATTTCCTCCTGCTTTTTCCATTATGAGCATTTCTTACCAAACCCATGTCCCCTTAGGCCTTTAAATTGCCCCCTTGTCTGAGCTTTTACATTTTTTGTTTCAGTTTAGGAGTGTTTGTGACCCTGCTTTCACCACAACTATCCAAGCTCACCACACTTCTGGTTCAAACTCTCATAGCCTTGTCCCTTGCTCCTACAGCCACTCCTCAACTCTGCCTAGACCTAGCTAGCTTATAATTTCTCAAGAGGAGGGAGAAAAGAAACCTTACGGCCGCGCGCGCGCTAAACCCCCCGGCAAGCCCTATCGTGACCTGCGACCCAGTGACCTAGTCGCAAGGTCGCAAGGTCGCATTTTCTTCAGATTTATAGAATTTGCGACCCAGCGACCCAGCGACCTAGTCGCAAGGTCGCAAGGTCGCATTTTCCAATTTTCCGGAGAGTTGCGACCTAGCAACCCAGCGACCTGGTCGCGAGGTCGCAAGGTCGCATTTTCCTCGGTTTTCGTAATTTGCGACCTGTGACCCTGCGACTTAGTCGCAAGGTCGCAAGGTCGCACCTAGGTCTCTTCTTACAATCCGCGACCTTGCGACCCAGTAAACCAGTAACCTAGTTTTACATGTGTCTGAGCTAAAATTCATCACTAAGCTGTAAATGGTTTTATATCATGTCGTTCTTATCTTGGGATTCCTTTATGAATTTGACAGGTGAACCTCAAGGAGACATAGAGTGCATACCTGTTCTATCAGATTCTAGCGACATGGCACCCCCGCTGTCACGGAAGAAGGACAAGCAAGTGGTGGAAGAAGTTGAAGAGTTTGACATGGTATCCCCACCCCCGATATACAGGGGTACGCTATGTACATTTGCAAAAGAAGACAGTATGCGATGGTACCAAGTGTATCATGAGTTCGCCATACCGGAAGAGGAATTCCCAGAAGATCTCCTAGACCGGGAAATATACTTGGCAGTCAAAAGGTCCAAACTACATCTTGCAGGGGCGCATCCAGCCATATTTCCATGCCCAGAGGTTATAGACTGGATCATACAGAAAGCGGATCCCAAGAAGTTCGTGATCCGGGACAGCGAAGGCCGGGCATTTGCTACGCTCGTAGGCTTGGATGCCCACCTTTATTACTCGTTTCCTTGCCTAGAAGAGTACTTCACACCAGAATGGGCTATTGCTCACGTAGTTCCCGTAGTTGATACTATTAGACAATGGTGGGAGGAGCCCGAGAAATTTAAAGTTAAGAAAGACCAAGAATATCTGGTGGCTCGCCTAAGAAAGGTTTATAAATTAGTTGTCGCCATGCTTTGCAAAATTTACGGGCGCTCTGATTCCTCCAATTTCAGCGGTAGTTGGGCTACTATTATGGAGCATGTAACGGCACATGGCACCCATTTCAATTGGGCCGGCATATTGATGACTTCGATGCAGAAAAACTTGTCCGCGGCATTGGCCCCAGATGATGGAATGCCTTCTGAGTTTTACATGGCTTCTTACCTACTGGATGCTATCTGTACAAGGTTACACTTTGAGTGATGGGCACACAACTGGGATTCCGAGCAGTCTCGTGCAATTCATCTGTAGATCAAGGTGTTTTGGGAGTCCAGGTACAAACAGGATATAGAGCAGATCTCCCAAGTATTTATCCCCGCTCTATACAGAAAACTATTTGGCCAAGACGCCCCCTGCATGTCTTGGCGAGCCAAAGAGATTCTCGTCCAAGTGGCACATTGGTTCCCCTTCGCCAGATATACTTTCATACGAGTCTTTGGATCTTACAGGGCACCACATGCTATGCCTCACTTTGTTACAGACAAAATGCTCATTCACGAGGTATGCCTCCAAATCTCTCAAGGCTTCTCCAACGTCCTGTCTAAGGGAAAAAAGAAGCCGTGGCCCACGCTACCCCTCACCATCGGCGCGTGCACAGTTAAAGACTTCAAAGAAGTAGCAGCGGAGGGAGAAGCGATGAAGAGCTATGGGCTTGGGGCACTAGAACACTGAACATATGACTCAAAGAGAATAGTTCCTGAACACTGCAAGAAAGCTAAATTCAAGTGGAATTATCAGCATATTGAGCGCCCGGCAGAAGATGAAAGAAGGAACTGGTATAACGCTGAGAGACAATTTGCTCCGGAAATAGATTTGGGCCAAGAGGATCCGGATGACCAGAGCCTGAAAGACAGAAGCCGTCAGTTGGGAGGTGCCTCTTCCTCTTTACCCAAGAAGTATCTGACCAACACGGGGCTTACTACATCTATCCAACAGAAAGAAGCAGAAGCAAAAGCCCAGCAAGAAAGGAAAAAGAAGATAAAGGAGGATGAGGAAAAACGCCAGAAGAGTGCGATGGCAACACAGAAGAAGAAGCAGGCCAAGGAGGCCAGGAAAGAAAAAGAGGAGAAGGAGGCACAGGCCGCAGCAGAACGGGCACTCAAGGCAGAACTGGACAAAGCAGAAGCTGAGCGCTAGTAGAAGGCTGAACAGGCTGCTGCAGCTGAACGCCAGAGGAAGGCCGAAATAGAAGCAGCAGCAGAAGATGAACGCCAGAGGAAGGCTGAAATAGAAGCAGCAGCAGAAGCTGAACGCAGGCGGAAGGAAGAAGAAGAAAAGAACAGAGAAGAAAAAGAGGATGAAATGATAGAAGACATCGAGATGATTCACTTCGAAATACCTCTGGGCAGCACCAAGCTCTCTGATGTTAGTTCCCCCCAGGGGAAAGAAGAGGAAATATTCGACCTCACTAGACTTACATTCGATCAATTCTCTTTCAAGATCAGGCAAGAGAAAAGAAGAGCTCTGGCGCAAAGCCCATCCGCCAAATCCATAGTGGCAACAGGTAAAGACATAGTCCTTGATACCAGGACTAATCCGGTAATGATAGCATCGGCGGGCACTGCTTTCGCCGCAGCCACGGAAGAGAACATAACTAGAATGAGCAGGGAAATAGTCTCTTTGCAAAATAGACTGCTAGCAGCTGAGCAGCACGATAAAAGAGCAGAACAGGAGAAATCAGAGTTGAGAGCAGAAGTTCAACAACTCCGAAACCAGACTCCACCGGTAAATGAAGTCCCACTGGCCATTTCTAAAGAATGTGAAGTGTTAGAAGCAACCATGAGGCAGGTGTATGGAGAAATGTTCACCATAAAAAAAACAGTCACCCCACTGGTAAGAGCACGAGCAGAAACCAAGCAAAAGCACGAGCAACTCAGGGAGGCCTCAAAGGCCTTAGACAGAATAATGGGCTGGACAGTAAAATACCCTCAGGCACCTGAGAATTTGCCCAGGAGGGATTGGATGCATACACAGGGCACTAAGGTTCAGCTCCGTATGGTAATGTAGTCTAAGGACAAACTATCTAAGGACCTGGACAAAGTAATGTCTTCATACAACCACCTGATCAGCGGCATCGGCTCGATGTACACTTTGCACCACATTTTGTCGCTTGGGGCATTGGAAGAAGAGAAAGCCTGGGAACAAGTGAATCAGGAGATCCAGTCATTTCTGCAGCCTATCAAGCAAGCCGCTGCTGCTCCTGAGCCCGCAGCATTTCAAGAACATCTGGGTCAGTTTATTGCCACTCCGGTTCGGATTTATACCAAGCTTTCCTCTCTTTCCAACCAGATCTCACTGAAAATGGAAACCCTAGTGCCAAACGCTTTGGAATGCATGCATCGGTTGAAAGAGGAGGTCCCTCTTGTTTCCCCCATAGCGGAAAAGTACCAGACATGGCAAGATTTTCTCAAGGAATAGCAGGTTGATGCCCCCGACCTCAACATTGCGCGTCCATCTCCGCAGCCCGGTAGCAGCAAGTCATGAGCAGCAGTTAGAGGCAGGTCGCAGGTCGCACTGCCCGGGCAAGTCGCAGGTTGCACTGTCTATCCAGGTCGCAAGTCGCACATACCAGATAGGTCGCGGGTCGCAACCTCTTCAAGGTCGCGAGGCAACTCAACAGGCAGGCAGACGAAAAGTCGGGAAGCCCAAAGGGCAAGTTTTGTGCTATAAAACTCCCTACGGGGAAAGTTTAAGGGGATTTTTCTTTTGGGGATTGAAGAGCTACATTGCATTGTATTGAAAGATTATATTCTTGTCCATGTGAATACAGATACTTGTTACAACCCCTTTGTTTGGATGATGTGTTTTACTGCGTGAACACTAAGTGTATTTTCTTATACAGTTTCAGAACATCTTTTGATTAATGAAGCTGCCTCTCTTTATAGCATCATTTATGCATCATGGCTATCTATGTTTGTGTTGATGATGTTCAGTTTACCATTTTCTCTATTAATGAATGTTAACGAACTATTTTTTTAGCATTTCGTTTTATCTTTCAGAAAGTAAAGGGACATCTCGCCATAAAGAACTATTTCTGTTGTGGTCAGACTACCTTACAAGCAGTACCCCAAAGACGTGTTGCTAACAACATCTCCTTAGGTGTACATGCTTTATTTATTGCCTCGCTACGCATAGTGTTTTATTCGTGTTTAATGCATCAGTCATGTATTCTGTATCATGTGAATAAGCGTGCGTCCACAGGTTCAATCAGGTTCTTTTGAGACCGAAGGGAAGGCGTCTTAAGCGGTAGCCGGACCCACACCCCGGACGGGATCCCTACTCCAAACGGTTCAAGGTCTAATTGGGACTTTCTACCGGGGAGATCCCCTACTCTTGGCTGGACAAATTTTCCTGTCAACAGATTTGGCACTAGAAGGAGGGCTGATGGCAGCCTCCCAGCATACAACGAAATTTCCATCACAAACTCCCCACAGGGAGGTCATAAACAATGAACCTATCCCTCCTCCTCTAGAAGATATCCCAAAGAGGGAGACTCGATATTACGAAATCACCAGAGCGCAGTTGAGAGCCTTACGCCCAGCTGCCCGCGATCTTATCAGAAATTTACGGTTTACCCCAATCATGGAATTCCTTGCCCACACTAGAACCCCTGCCGAGAACATCACGCGTAATGTTGCCCTTGCAAGTACCATACCTGAGCTCGTGAATCTCATGTTGGAAGACCTCGGCACTACTGTTGAGGAAAATTACCCGATTCTCCAAGAGGGCGAAGAATTTGGTGACACCGAACCTTTCCCCGACTCCCAGCCTAACCAGACTCGGCAAAACAACAACCAGGCACATCCTCCACCTGGGGATGGTGAAGAAGACAGAGGCCGAGGAAATGTAGACGGGGGAAATAGGGCTCGCAGAAATGAAGAAGAAGGAAATAGATGCCAAGGAGCTGGGGGTAGAGGAGATAGAGGCCGAGGCCAAGGAAACCAAGCCCGCAACCGTCACCCAAACCCAATTAGGCCTCCTGTCCACAATTTTGGATATCTTAGAGACTTTCTTTACCGTGGGAGACACCAAGATGAACACTCTCGTCATGAGTCAGAAGCATCGGTCTCAGGTTCAGGAGGTGAATCTGAGCCTGAGTTTAGGCACCACCAGCGGGCTAGGAGAGTGAAACCCCTAGCCTGGATGGCTCAATCCCCATTAAATATTTTGGGCCCACTCCACGATCTACCTAGGCATCCGGAGAAACACCTCCCCAAGTTTGATCCTGAGAAAGGCACCTTAGCTGAAGATCATATAAGCAGCTTCTATTTGTCTTTGTAAATCATGAGAGTCCAGTCCGATGATGTCGCATGTCGACTGTTCCCCCATACTCTCGAAAAAAAAGCTGCCACATGGTACCGCTCTCTCCCCAGTGCCTCTATCACTTCATGGGACCAATTCCGTCGCGTTTTCCTGCAGAAGTTTTCAGAAGATAAAACTCCTTCCATGCTTCTCACGGAATTGAGCACCATCAAGTGTCATAAAAAGGAGAAGGTTAAGGATTTCAACCAGCGCTTCGCCACTATACTGCAGAAATTTTCCCCAAACCTGGCGTTGGATGACTCAATCACCATTGACTACTATACCAAGGATCTCCCTAGGGACATCGCCATTTTCGTCAAACATGAAGCCCATGCTACCCTTACGGCTAAGTATGTGGCTGCTCTTGCTGTGGAGAAAGACATTCTTTCGATAGGAGCCATCGATCACGAAGGGAGAGATGATCACAAGCCCATCATGAAAAAGGGTCAGTCCTCCACTCCTAAGACTACAGACAGGGATAAAGATGCGTTTGATTTCGAAAGCATGACCAAAACCCTCAAGATATTAACTAATGAAGTCTCTGACCTAAGGAGAAAGGGCATAGAATCCAAAACTAGCACTAAACCACCCAAACCCTTTTTCAGAAAAAGCAATCCCAACACTAACAAACCTCCGTCTAACCCGAATATTGCTCTCAATGTGGAAGAAATAGGGAAATCTAACTTCTGTTCTTTCCACCAAGCTGCCCACTATAAAAAAACGTGCCCTCAATGGATTGGCAGCATGACAGTAGTAGTTAATCAGCTTTTAGATGACCAAACCCCAGGGGATGTGACAAAGGATGATGTTTCCAATCACGATGAGGATCTGCCCTCGAACAAAGAACCAGGGTCCTCTATCCTTGCTTTTGACATAATCTGAGGAGGAAATAGCCTTACCTCCATTGATATCAACATGGCAGACAATCGCAAAGACCAGCCCGTATGGAATTATAGTCTAAGAAGCAAAGGACCTATGCCCGAGCAATCTTATGAGGACAAGAAAAGGGCTTTCCTAAGGAAAATTTTGCCCCCAGGGAACGGAAAACAATCTGCTCCGGAGAAGCTCACTAACAACATTACCCGAACAAGTTAGAAGGGCAAGTTCCAGAAAGAATCCCAAAAAACCCCTAACGAGCCTAGCCCTCAACCATATTCTAGCTATAACATTGTTGAGGATATGAAAAAAACAAGAGCAAATATCTCTCTCTACGAGCTTGCCCGCATTACTAACCAAAGAGAACTCATTCTAAAGGCTTTCGTAAATACTTCAGCTACGAAAACTTTGAGCAACATGTCTGCGCAAGCCGGTCGAGATGTACAGTCTATAGTAAACGCCATCAATATGAACTCAAGAGGAACCACCCCTCCTTTCCTTTTGTCCTTCGAGATTTTTAACTTTAACGTTCACAACTGTCTAGTCGACTCCGGTGCTTCTACAAATTTCATGCCTTTATCTGTCTGTAAGAAGCTGAACATTCGCCCAGAGAAAACTGACGCAAAAATCATACAACTCGATAGGTCACAGGTGCCAACCGTAGGAGAGTTGAATAATGTCATCATCCGCTAGTCGTTAGATTCTAGGGTCCATCAATGCATTGATATTGTGGTTGTGGACATTCCTGAAGCATATGGTCTATTGCTTAGCAAAGACTGGTCCAGCAAGTTACAAGGCTATTTCGCCACCAACTGGTCGCACTTATGGCTCCCTTTCAAGGGGCGAAACAACCAAATCAAGGTCGAAAGTGAACCATATATGAAACACACCGTGACTGATTTGGATGCCTCGAATGAACCCATCAGCTTTGCCTAGGAGGAGCTTGGCATGTGTTTTCTGGAGGCCATATTCGGATGTTACCAATCCCCTCAGTCTTCGGTAGGCCCCGAGGTCCAATCTGAACTGGCATTTGTCACAGAGGAGCAAGCCACCCCTGTGCCACACCAAGCCGAAATCCCTGCACAGCCTACTACCCCAAAGGAACCGGAAAATAACACGTGGAACTTGTACTATGATGGTTCCAAGACCCATGATGGAGCTGGTGCGGGCTGCATCTTGCTCGACCCTTAGAAGAACAAATTCTTAATCTCATGTCGGCTAGAGTTCCAGTGCACCAACAACACTGCTAAATACGAGGCTTTAATCCTCATACTGAAGAAGGCACTGGATTTAAAGGTAAAATGCTTACAAGTCATCGAAGACTTTGAGATTATCACTCGGAAGGTACGCAACACTATTCATTGTTTGTCTCCACATTTAAAGATGTATCAACAAGAGGTATGGCGATTGATTTCTGCTTTTGATGCATTTGGAATTAAATCTGTTCTTAGAATGCACAATGCAGCAGCTGATACTTTGGCTAATGCTGCTGCTAGATTTACCCCTTTGAGGGACGATTTTTCTATTGAAGTTTTATATAGACCCTCTATGCCAGATAACATTACTAATCTACGCATTTTTGACGATGATCAGCAGATCTTGGACTTTATGCTCAATGCTGAAATATTCAAGGACGCGGTGATAGATGAGGTGGAACATGATCATGCTTTGCAGAAAGAACATGATGAACGCAAAGAGAACTCCATGCCCAAGAGGGTGGTGTCATTAGAAAATATCTTCGATCTGCAAAGCCGATTCCGCGGCCCCCCTAACACCAAAGTGCAAAGTTCCATATTGGCCCATCGGCAAGTGAACTTGGGGTTAGATGAAAACCCAAAGTTCGTTAACCTCGGCAGAGACTGTAGTGATGAGGAGACACGGGCCTTCACCCAATTATTCCGAAAGTATCGAGATGTATTTGCTTGGACGTATGAAGATCTACGTATGTACGATACCCAGATCATTCAGCACGTGATCCCCGTGAAGGAAAGCGTTAAGCCCTTCCAACAAAAACTCAGAAAAGTGCATCTGGCTTTGGAACCAATGATTCTGAAAGAACTTAAGAAAATCTTGGATGCGCGCATTATTTTTAAAGTTCGTCACTCCACGTGGGTGTCAAACTTGGTACTGGTACGAAAGAAGTCTAGCGAGATCCGCTTGTGCGTAGATTTTCATAATCTGAATCGGGCCTCAAACAAAGACAACTACCCGGTACCACCCATGGAACAGATATTGCAAGCTGTGTCTGGATCTGAAATTTTCTCCCTATTGGATGGCTTCTCTGGTTATAACCAGGTGCTGGTAGCTGAGCCGGACAGATTGAAAACTACCTTCCGGACCAAATGGGGAACCTTTGCTTTCAGATGCATGCCTTTTGGGTTGATCAATGCGGGGGCAACCTTCCAACGAGCCATGGATATAGCTTTCCGTGGTTTGAAATGGCAGAGCTTGGTGGTCTATTTAGACGACGTCACTGTATTTTCAAAACGCAGGGGCGATCATTTACGCCACCTCAAGCAAATATTCGAGAGGTGCAGAAGGTACGGGATTTCGCTCAACCCTAAAAAGAGTGTTTTCACTGTGGCAGAGGGAAACTTTCTAGGCAACATTATAACCAAGCGAGGCATTGTAGTGGATCCAGAACGGGCGAAAGCCATTGCTCATATTCCTCCCTCGAACAGCAAAAAAGCAATGCAATCTTTCTTGGGGAAAATAAATTTCGTCCGCAAATTCATCTCGGATTTCGCCCAGATAGTTAGGCCACTACAGGGAATGATAAAAAAGAATGCGATGTTTCAGTGGAACCTACTGGAAAAGGAGTCCTTCGACAAAATCAAATAGGCTATAGCTGAAGCCCCTTTCCTCCAAAGTCCAGATTTTGGCAAAGGCTTCATCCTGTACACTTTTGCTTCAGATTCCTCACTTGCAGCTGTCCTTACATAGAAAGATGACAACAAGGATGAACGGCCCATTTCTTTCATGAGCACCGGTTTGCAAGGAGCTGAGTTGAACTACCCAGAAATTGAAAAGCAAGCCTATGCGGTCTACAAAGCGGTCAAGCATTTTAGGCCCTACATCTTGAAAAATCATGTCACGGTTTTTGTTCCACACCCAGCTGTCCGCTCACTTTTCGTGCAGCAGGAGCTGGGCGAAAGGCGAGGCAATTGGGTGGCGTGCTTGCAAGAATATGATTTAGAATTTAAACCGGCACACACCGTTAAAGGACAGGGCTTATGTCAAATGGCTGCGGAAGCTGCAAGTTCCCATGGAATTGAAGAAGAATGTTGGGAACAAGAAATTGAAATGTATCAGAGCGACCATGTGCCTGAGAAAAGTAGTTCTTCTTGGTATTCCGACATTTCAAGATATTTGGCCCAAGGCACCATGGACCCTGCTCTTAGTGCCTGGCAGAAACGCGCAATAAGACTCAAAGCTGCATCTCACCAACTGATCCGAGGTAAGTTGTTCAAGAAACATCACGATGGGGTCCTGTTACGCTACTTGGAAAATGACGAAGCGCAGAAAATCTTGACCGAGTTGCATGACGGACCAGCTGGAGGTCATTTTGCTGGAGATACTACCACCCATAAGATAATGTACGCAGGATACTATTGGCCTACTCTTTTTAGAGATGCGCATGCATATGTTCGGAAATGCATCTAGTGCCAGAAGTTTGCAAACCGAGAAGCACGGCCAGCCGCCCCCTTACTCTCAGTAGCAGTGGAGGAGCCTTTCCAACAGTGGGGTTTGGATGTAATTGGTGAAATCACACCCTACTCTTCTAAACAACACCGGTATATCCTTACAGCTACTGATTATTTCACCAGGTGGGTCGAAGCAACACCTTTATGCCAAATCAATGATTAGGAGGTGATAGAATTCCTCACGCATTCCATCATCACCAGGTTTGGCGTTCCAACTTCTTTGGTTTTCGATAATGCGACCTACTTCTCATCTTTTAAATTATATGATTTTGCACTGGAAAATGGTATTGTTCTAAAACATTCTGCAAATTGTTATCCCCAGGGAAATGGATTAGCTGAGTCAACTAATAAGAATCTCATCCGTATCATTAAAAAGACCCTGCTGTCCCACCAGCGCAACTGGCACAATGCCCTTCAGAATTCACTTTGGGCTGACCGTATTACTCCCAAGTCCTCCCTAGGCACCTCTCCATATTTTCTCGTGTATGGAAAAGAAGATGTTCTTCCTCCCCATCTATCTCTCCCTGCCCTTCAACTGTCCCAAGAATGTCATGGTACCCCATGCCCTACCCTGCAGGCTCGAATCGACACCCTGCTGAAGTTGGAGGAGGAAAGGAAAAAAACCCGGGTTAAGTTCACCATCCACCAGAGCCGAATCAAGAGATGGTTTGATGGAAAATCCACAGGGAATAAAAATTTTGAGGTAGGAGACCTGGTCCTAACGTGGGACAAAGCTCATGAGGAAAAGGGGAAGCATTCCAAGTTCCAAGCACTATGGACAGGCCCTTTCCAAATTAAGGAAAAGTTAGGATCCCACACTTTTAGATTGCAAACCCTTGAGGGACGAGTTGAGGTCCTCTCGATAAACAGGCATGACCTCAAATACTATTTCACTTAGCAGCCCTTAGAATGCTATCTTATTCTTGTACCATAGTTTCTTGTCTCAACTTTGTTTAAAAAAAAAAAAAAAATAATAATAATAATAATAATAAAATAAAATAAAATAAAACAAAATAAAAGTTTAAGGAAGGATTTGTTAGAGCCACGCATTTGGCACACTGCAACAGGTTCTATACTGATGGAAGGCCTTTGCCGATAAACTCGAAGGCGGTAAAATCTTGCTTGTTCTCTGCACCTGAAGGTAACACATGACCTAGTTCAAGTCATTAAGCCGGAAACCTACCTCGCTAGTCTGAGAGGGTGTCTGCAAAGAAAATACGATGTAGTGGTAACCAGATCAGAAGGGAAAAGAGGTACTCTATGCTACGACAGGGAATCTGGGAAGAACCAAATTCCTCATACCAAACCAGGAACAACCTCTCTGCAAGAAAAATAAGTCGGGATCCCTCATCCGCCCAGGCAAAATTTCCATCTTAAATAAGTGCCACGAGCACATCTAAATAAGTGCCTCAGGCACATTAAAAATAAGTGCAATACCACACTAATAAAGGGTAAAGGATTGAGAAAGGCTTCCTGTACAGAGAGGTGATGTAACGACTCTGCCGAGGTACTGACCAGGCTCGCTGGCAGCGGAGCAACGTTCACGATTCCTAGGCAGTGACTCCACCAGGACCGAGAGGTTCGCTGGCAGCGGAGCAACACGATGAGGACAAAATAATCATACCGGACCCTGTAGCCGCCTGGAGTTCTCCAACCCTTCTAGTCGGGAGACCTGAAGGAATGAATTTTGGTTAAAACAGCACCCGAACAGGCCAGCAGGTTGAGCAACCCAGCAAGGTGCCAAAAGGCTAGGCAATGTCAACTGCAAGGTAAAAGAAAACGGTTAGCAGAAACCCCTCCCTCCCCCACCAAGACCAACCATCGGCACAGACTCTGGGTTCGTCCAGTGAATCGCCATTTGTTGTAGCCCCCACAACACCCTACAAAAAAGACCCCCATTTCAAATTTTTGGAGCCCCTTGAAACTAAAGAGAAACCAATGGAAGAATCCTTAAGGCCAAGTCGCCAAGTCGCAATAAGCTTATTTTTAGAAAACTGCGACTCTGCGACCTTGTGACCCCGCGCCTTAAGGGTCGCCAGGTCGCAAGGTCGCCAAGTCGCAAAGTTAAACTATTGATGAAAACTGCGACCCTGCGACCTTGCGACCCCGCGACCCCAGGTCGCCAGGTCGCAAGGTCGCTAGGTCGCAAAGATCCAATTTTAATGAAAAGTGCGACCCAGCGACCCTGCATTAAATGCCCGCACGTGCGACCTTTTATATAAAGGAGGTCGCTAGGTCGCATTTTGCACATTCAGCGAATTGAAAGAAAACGCCTCTGACAGCTTGACTGGCGCGATTTTCCCAGTTAAGTTGCCATTTCCTCCTGATTTTTCCATTATGAGCATTTCTTACCAAACTCATGTCCCCTTAAGCCTTTAAATTGCCCCTTGTCTAAGCTTTTACATTTTTTGTTTCAGTTTAGGAGTGTTTGTGACCCTGCTTTCACCACAACTGTCCAAGCTCACCACACTTCTGGTTCAAACTCTCATAGCCTTGTCCCTTGCTCCTAAAGCCACTCCTCAACTCTGCCTGGACCCAGCTAGCTTATAATATCTCAGGAGGAGGGAGAAAAGAAACCTTACGGCCGCGCGCGCGCTAAACCCCTCGGCAAGCCCTATCGCGACCTGTGACCCAGCAACCTAGTCGCAAGGTCGCATTTTCTTCAGATTTCTGTAATTTGCGACCCAGCGACCCAGTGACCTAGTCGCAAGGTCGCAAGGTCGCATTTTCCAATTTTCCGGAGAGTTGCAACCTAGCGACCTAGCGACCTGGTCGCGAGGTCGCAAGGTTGCATTTTCCTCGGTTTTCGTAATTTGCGACCCGCGACCCTGCGACTTAGTCGCAAGGTCGCAAGGTCGCACCTAGGTCTCTTCTTACAATCCGCGACCCTGCGACCCAGTAAACCAGTAACCCAGTTTTACATGTGTCTCAGCTAAAATTCATCACTAAGCTGTAATTGGTTTTATATCATCATGTCATTCTTATCTTGGGATTCCTTTATGAATTTGACAGGTGAACCTCAAGGAGACATAGAGTGCATACATGTTCTATTAGATTCTAGCGACATGGCACCCCCGCTGTCCCGGAAGAAGGACAAGCAAGTGGTGGAAGAAGTTGAGGAGTTTGACATGGTATCCCCACCCCCGATATACAGGGATACGCTATGTACGTTTGCAAAAGAAGACAATATGCGATGGTACCAAGTGTATCATGAGTTCGCCATACCGGAAGAGGAATTCCCAGAAGATCTCCCAGACTGGGAAATATACTTGGCAGTCAAAAGGTCCAAACTACATCTTGCAGGGGCGCATCCAGCCATATTTCCATGCCCAGAGGTTATAGACTGGATCATACAGAAAACGGATCCCAAGAAGTTTGTTATCTGGGATAGCAAAGGCCGGGCATTTGCTACGCTCGTAGGCTCGGATGCCCACCTTTATTACTCGTTGCCTCACCCAAAAGAGTACTTCACACCAGAATGGGCTATTGCTCACGCAGTTCCCGTATTTGATACTATTAGACAATGGTGGGAGGAGCCCGAGAAATTTAAAGTTAAGAAAAACCAAGAATATCTGGTGGCTAGCCTGAGAAAGGTTTATAAATTAGTTTCCGCCATGCTTTGCAGACTTTACGAGCGCTCTGATTTCTCCACTTTCAGCGGTAGTTGGGCTACTATTATGGAGCATGTAATGGCACATGGCACCCATTTCAATTGGGCCAGCATATTGATGACTTCGATGCAAACAAACTTGTCCGCGGCATTGGCCCCAGATGATGGAATGCCTTCTGAGTTTTACATGGCTTCTCACCTACTGGATGTTGTCTGTGCAAGGTTACACTTTGAGGGATGGGCACACAACTGGGATTCCGAGCAGTCTCGTGCAATTCATCTGCAGATCAAGGTGTTTTGGGAGTCCAAGTACAAACAGGATATAGAGCAGATCTCCCAAGTATTTATCCCCACTCTATACAGAAAACTATTTGGCCAAGACGCCCCTTGCATGTCTTGGCGAGCCAAAGAGACTCTAGTCCAAGTGGCACATTGGTTCCCCTTCGCCGGATATACTTTCATACGAGTCTTTGGATCTTACAGGGCACCACATGCTATGCCTCGCTTTGTTACAGACAAAATTCTCATTCAGGAGGTATGCTTCCAAATGTCTCAAGGCTTCTCCAGCGTCCTGTCTAAAGGCAAAAAGAAGCTGTGGCCCACGCTACTCCTCACCATCGGCGCGTGCACAGTTAAATACTTCAAAGAAGTAGCAGCGGAGGGAGAAGCGATGAAGAGCTATGGGCTTGGGGCACTAGAACACCCAACATATGACCCGGAGAGAATAGTTCCTGAACACTGCAAGAAAGCTAAATTCAAGTAGACTTATCAGCATATTGAGCGCCCGACAGAAGACGAAAGAAGGAACTGGTATAACGCTGAGAGACAATTTTCTCCGGAAATAGATTTGGGCCAAGAGGATCTAGATGACCAAAGCCTGAAAGACAGAAGCCGTCACTTGGGAGGTGCCTCTTCCTCTTTACCCAAGAAGTCTCTGACCAACACGGGGCTTACTACATCTATCCAACAGAAAGAAGCAGAAGCAAAATCCCAGCAAGAAAGGGAAAAGAAGATAAAGGAGGATGAGGAAAAATGCCAGAAGAGTGCGACGGCAACACAGAAGAAGAAGCAGGCCAAGGAGGCCAGGAAAGAAAAAGAGGAGAAGGAAGCACAGGCCGCAGCAAAACGGGAACTCAAGGCAGAACTGGACAAAGCAGAAGTTGAGCGCCAGCAAAAGACCGAACAGGCTGCTGCAGCTGAACGCCAGAGGAAGGCCGAAATAGAAGCAGCAGCAGAAGCTGAACGCCAGAGGAAGGCTGAAATAGAAGCAGCAGCAAAAGCTGAACGCAGGCGGAAGGAAGAAGAAGAAAAGAACAGAGAAGAAAAAGAGGATGAAATCATAGAAGACATCGAGATGATTCCCTTCGAAATACCTCTGGGTAGCACCAAGCTCTCTGACGTTAGTTCCCCCCAGGGGTAAGAAGAGGAAGTATTCGACGTCACTAGACTTACATTCGCTCAATTCTCTTTCAAGATCAGGAAAGAGAAAAGAAGAGCCCTGACACAAAGCCCATCCGCCAAATCCACAGTGGCAATAGGTAAAGACATAGTCCTTGATACCATGACTAATCCGATAATGATAGCATCGGCGGGCACTACTTTCGCCCCAGCCACGGAAGAGAACGTAACCAGAATGAGCAGGGAAATAGTCTCTTTTCAAAATAGACTGCTAGCAGCTGAGCAGCGCGAGAAAAGAGCAGAACAGGAGAAATCAGAGTTGAGAGCAGAAGTTCAACAACTCCGAAACCAGACTCCACTGGTAAATGAAGTCCCACTGGCCATTTCTAAAGAATGTGAAGTGTTAGAAGCAACCATGAGGCAGGTGTATGGAGAAATGTTCACCATCAAACAAACAGTCGCCCCACTGGTAAGAGCACGAGCAGAAACCAAGCAAAAGCACGAGCAACTCAGGGAGGCCTCACAGGCGTTAGACAGAATAATGGGCTGGACAGTACAATACCCTCAGGCACCTGAGAATCTGCCCAGGAGGGATTGGATGCATACACAGGATGCTAAGGTTCAGCTCCGTATGGCAATGTAGTCTAAGGACAAACTATCTAAGGACCTGGACAAAGTAATGTCTTCATACAACCACCTGATCAGCGGCATCGACTCGATGCACACTTTGCACCACATTCCGTCGCTTGGGGCATTGGAAGAAGAGAAAGCCTGGGAACAACTGAATCGGGAGATCCAGTCATTTATGCAGCCTATCAAGCCAGCCGCTGCTGCTCCCGAGCCTGCAGCATCTCAAGAACATCTGGGTCAGTTTATTGCCACTCCGGTTCGGATTTATACCAAGCTTGCCTCTCTTTCCAACCAGATCTCACTGAAAAGGGAAACCCTAGTGCCAAACGCTTTGGAATGCATGCATCGGTTGAAAGAGGAGGTCCCTCTTGTTTCCCCCATAGCGGCAGAGTACCAGACATGGCAATATTTTCTCAAGGAACAGCAGGTTGACGCCCCCGACCTCAACATTGCGCGTCCATCTCCATAGCCCGGTAGCAGCAAGTCATGAGCAGCAGTTAGAGGCAGGTCACAGGTCGCACCGCCCGGGCAAGTTGCAAGTCGCACTGTCTATCCAGGTCGCAAGTCGCACATACCAGATAGTTCACAGGTCGCAACCTCTTCAAGGTCACGAGGCGACTCAACAGGCAGGCAGACGAAAAGTCGGGAAGCCCAAAGGGCAAGTTTTGTTCTATAAAACTCCCTACGGGGAAAGTGTAAGGGGCTTTTTCTTTTGGAGACTCAAGAGCTACATTGCATTGTATTGAAAGATTATATTCTTGTCCATGTGAATACAGATACTTGTTACAACCCCTTTGTTTGGATGATGTGTTTTACTGCGTGAACACTAAGTGTATTTTCTTATACAGTTTCAGAACATCTTTTGATTAATGAAGCTGCCTCTCTTTATAGCATCATTTATGCATCATGGCTATCTATGTTTGTGTTGATGATGTTCAGTTTACCATTTTCTCTATTAATGAATGTTAACAAACTATTTTTTTAGCATTTCGTTTTATCTTTCAGAAAGTAAAGGGACATCTCGCCATAAAGAACTATTTCTATTGTGGTCAGACTACCTTACAAGCAGTACCCCAAAGACGTGTTGCTAACAACATCTCCTTAGGTGTACATGCTTTATTTATTGCCTCGCTACGCATAGTGTTTTATTCGTGTTTAATGCATCAGTAATGTATTCTGTATCATGTGAATAAGCGTGCGTCCACAAGTTCAATCAGGTTCTTTTGAGACCGAAGGGAAGGCGTCTTAAGCGGTAGCCGGACCCACACCCCGGACGGGATCCCTACTCCAAATGGTTCAAGTTCTAATTGGGACTTTCTACCGGGGAGATCCCCTACTGTTGGCTGGACAAATTTTCCTGTCAACACTATCTTTTAATTTTCTGGAATGTGAAACTCTCTTTCAACACCATTTTCCACAGGAATTTCATGGCTGACCAGATGCAATTATTATTGAAATTTTAGTTTCTATATATCTTATAACAAATGCAGTAGGAGGTTAAATTTAAGAAGAAAATTACACTAACTTAAATTCTCAGAACAATATAGGGACAATGTACGTGCTAAAGGAGTTCAACTTTGTTTTCTTGTTAAATGACATGGAAAAAAAAACATCACAAAGCAACCACACCTTCTACATAGGTATTCCCTCTTAAGAATTTCTTATGAAAATATTTGTGTCTATTATGGATGGTGTGTGTATTTTTTTTCTATTTTCTATTTTTCTCAATGGATGAAGTAGAAAATCAAGTAATTAAAGAATTTGGAATATGAAAAATTAACACTAATTCAATGATTTTTTCAGATATGACAAATTATTCCAATGGAATATCTAAAACAATTTATAAATCATACTCAACATTTTTCATGCAATGGCTCAAAAACAAAGGTTAATGTTTTATTTTTATATACCTACCTTCATTATGCAAGCAAGCAAAGGGCATCTAAATTAGAGTTCATGGATGAGTCTAAATTGGTGAAGGGTTGGACATGCAAAAATGTTGTGTTGGATAATGTATGTCTTGCCCCATTCTTGAGGAGATAAAAATTATTCTTCTATTGTTTTCAATGGTACTCTTTCAAGCATAACTACAAAGGTATAATCAAAAGGTAGATAAATTATTAGATCAAGCTTTGGAATTATAGCCTAGTCATTTTGGTTTTTATGCATACTAGGATATCTAGGAGATGGAAATCCTGGAGTTTCATTTTTAATTATGATTATTTGCAGCTCATCATTTTTATATCTCTTTGATATGAAAATGTTTGTGAGATATTTCTTAAAACAAGTTTTTAAGCATCAACTTTTGTTATAATTATGGAAATATATATATATTTTTTTAAAAAAACTTTGCGAATATAATGTCATAATTTTAGTGGTTATTTGAACTTTTATGGAAGTGAATCTTTAGATGAGCCAATATTAAATACTATGTATTGATATATAGGCTTTCTATATTTAATGTAAATCGAAATTAATAAAATATGATATTATAAGTAATTTAAAAAAAAAATCTAGAAATTATGAAATATTAAATTTAATAAAATTATAAATAATTTATAATGTATCAAAAAAATGATTTAAAAATAAATAAATAATATTAATATAAACATTTTTCTATATAATATAAAAATAATATTCAAATATTACACAACAAAATTGAAAAAATATGTTTAAAAAAAATGTATTACAAGTTATATGATATATATTGAAAACAATTATAATGTGCTATCACTATTGAGAAGACTAGCATGATTAATTTTCACATTCTCATTTTCCAAAAATAGATTTTTCCACCTCTCAACCAATCCGTATCTGCAATTTGGAAAATTTTCTCATTCCTCTTGGTAATCTCCTCAACAATTTACAATGTACTTTCCTCGACCATAGAAGTTTAAGCATTGTTTTGTCATCCCACACATCATGGGGTCTCATTATATTCTTTACCTTCTCCCACTCCAATAGCTCCAACCTCTCCAACATTGCAAAGCTGCCACTCTCAACCTCTAACTACCTTAGCTCATTGCACCCCATATTTTAATGTCCCTGAAATTAGATAGTTTTTCTAATACCAATATTTTAAACAATGGACAAGTTTGTATGTACAAATGTTGGCAAGTCCTCCAACATTGGAATACCACCACTCTCAAGTCTGAGTGCTTCAAATTTCCTGCAATAATTACACAAGGTAATTTCTTTATTCTCAATCTATTTGTTTGCATTGTTTCTACACTTGACAACCCCAAAATTCTTTCTAATTTTCTTATATCACAAGGTTTCAAGCTATTCAACATTGGGAAACCCCACGCACAACTCCATTATGGATTTCACATGCAAGAATCTCCCTAAGTTTGCCACAATCCCACAGTCTAAAACTCTTAGGTTTTGAAATTGTGAAATGCATATGGATAAAATTACCCCTCATAAGACCAAAGGGAAAAATTTCTTAACTTCTTAAGATTATCAATGTTGAAGGGAAAAATATGCTTCTCCGCCACTTCATCTCTGCATCCCAAAAGAAATTTTCGTTTCACCTTTTTAGGTCTGCCCGTGTAGTCATTTTTTTTATATTACTACATGAGTGAATCAAGATTGATTCTTTTTTTCATGTTTCAGAAAATTAATGGATATGAAATTTGTTTAAATTAGCTTATGTCTCTAAGATTTTAAATATATACTAGAATCTGCAAGGTCATTAATGTTAATGTCAATTATTTTACACGAGCATGGATGTGCTAGTTATCTTCATTTGCTGCAACAATGGATGGGAACTTAGCAAAACAACTTTAGAAAAATTCAGAAGTATAGTTTATTACTTCCCTATGTATGATTTTTAGCTTATGAGTCTCTTGTAGTGCACTCATTCAAGGAACACTCACTACGAAATATATGATGTTTTTGAATATTGTATAGTAGGTGATGGACTAGTGGTGAAAGGGCCATCTTATGGAATAAGAAACATATGGGTTTATGGAAATGATCAGCTTTTAGTTGTCAACGCCATTAAAATAGTTGGATCAACGACACTAGAAAAGAGAAATCTTATCCTAATTAAGGTAGTTAGTGTATTTTTTGTTTCATGGAGAAGCTACTTCTAAACAAATTTATTGAATTCATCACTGTAGTAATAGATTGGACATTATCATGAAATTCATTGAAATTGTGGTTCAACATAAATTTATTTTATTTCATAAAAGCGATCTGATTTTTATTTTAGTTATAATTAAACTTTTTTTTATTGTAAATTCATTAATATAAGAATGATCATTTTTATCTTTATTGTAAATTTTAAAAATATTTTAAAATCTCTTAAAGAAAGTAAATTTTTTTTATTTTTAGTCATTTAGCTTCTAAAATATCATCAATTCTTACAATCAATTAATTCAACTGAAAAGGAGGATATTTTGATTTTGGTTGCCCGCTATCGTGCATGTCAATGATTGAGAAAAAGTTGACTTAACTTCATTAATATAAATTTGTTACACTATCACGGTATATTACAGTTCCCCATATTTCTTTGTACATTTACCTATGCCTATCAGAATTTTTCTTCCATGTAAACAACAAACACTCAAGTTGAAAATATAATGTATTTTGCTTCAGTTCTACTAGATGCAACATTATCAATATTAAATTTATGTCAGAATATGATTGAATATATATGTCTAATAGATAATCTAAATAGTGATATAAGATGCTATGACCCATATTCAAATGAGTTTGGAACGCTTCAAAATGCTATAGTGAACAAATTAGCAAGATTAGTTTGTCTTATGGTCCGAAGAAAAGTGAGAGAGAGTTCATCCCTCTAGTCAAATAGTAGGTCATTGTAAAGCCATAAGTCTTTTATAATATTGAAAATAATCTACACCATTTCGGGTGCTTTCCTGTTGTACGATTGACCTTCCCTACCCACTGAAATTCTATTCTTAAAGCAGGGATTTAGGGTTCATATTAATGTTCTAAGTGGTGACACCCATTCGGTCTAATAGGTTATGGGCTCAATTCATGAATCCATGGGGAGTTTCTGATCTGACGATCCAACCCTTGACAAGCACCTATAGAGGTATTCCTTTCATAAATTGATATCATAACTATCAATAAAAATTATCAGTGTTACCTTAACAAATTAGGCACGAGATGAAGTTTTCCATTGTCTATTTTATGGAGGTCAAAGTAATAATAACATAGATAATATATATATATATATATATATATATATATATATATATATATATATATATATATATATATATATATATATTGTGTGGGGGATATAGAGAATCAAATATGTGTTATTATAATTGTTATAATTGGGAATTTAACACACTATTTCAAATCCTCTTTTGTGGATGGCCAACATTTTAACCACACCACTCTGATGCATGAGTAGTAGTTTAGACTTAATCTGATATGGCAAGAAGAGATGAGTTCCCTAAGTATAGATCTATTCTAGAAACTACACTCGGGTTGGCTCGATTTTTCGATAAATAAAAGAACTATTCTATCAAGAAAAAAATAAAAACCTTGAAATACTAAATATTTAACGTCTTTGTTGGCTCAGGTTGAAAATGACACCTAACCGGTTTTCGATTATTAGGAAATGATGTACTAAGATGCATTCACAAGCAAGATGTTCATCTTGCATAGTTGTTGCATGCCTTATCATTCTTACACCCAAAAACTATTTTTCCTTATTTGAAACCATTGTTACAAAGGCTAATTTCTCCATGTGGGAGCTTTGGACTCGCACAATTCCTGGAGTGGCCACCAGATTTGATGCATGTGTGAAAAATGGGATCATTATTAAAATTACTTGTAACATGACCAAGTTCCCTGCAATTCCAACACAATGAATTCATGGTGCACTCCATGAAAAATGCCCAGGAAGTCCACAGTTGTTGGAAACTGACACATTTTAGAAATCACGAGGAAAATTCCCAGGGCATTTGCACAAATTTCTTGCAAGAATCATCCAACCTAGAGCAATGGAAATCCCTCTGGTAGGATGTCAGGGTAACATGACCAGTCACTAATGAATCTGCTACAAATGTGCCACCTCCCTCTTTATGGACCATCCACATCTACGGTAACTATTGTTTATTAAGAGACAATCCCTCGGTTGTGAAAGGAACCAGTGCTTGAGACATTTTAAAAGTTTGTCACATAAATAATTTTATCATGAGGTCTTTGTTCTATCCCTCTGGAAACTAATTTTCTAAAACCCTTAATGATATGGAATAATAAAATATTTCACAATGCCATTGACTTCTAATATCTGAATGGAAAAGAATAACTGTAAAGGAAACTCAAAGTAATATGTTGTAAACACAGAATCTATTACTTTTAAGTCTAAGAGAGACTTCATGGAGAGAGATGAAACTCAAAATAATATGATGTAAACACATAATCTATTACTTTTAAGTCTAAGAGAGACTTCATGGAGAGAGATGAAACTCAAAATAATATGATGTAAACACATAATCTATTACTTTTAAGTTCTAGAAAGAATTCATGGAGATAGAGGAAACTCAAAATAATATGTTGTAAAAACAAAATATATTACTTTTAAGTTCCATAGAGAATTTTTGAAGGGAGAGGAGTTGGAGTGAAGGAGCACTTATTCAGGCTATTTAACACTTAATTATAAACGTATGTCAAGGACCAGAAGCATCTTTACTTCACTTCATTCAAGGAATAAAAAACATAAACTGACACAAGAAACATGAATGACCATCAACAGTTGCAGGAAACTTGCTGCTTCTTTCATTCACCCATTAGAAAAAGAAGTACAAAATGTAATCTCCAAGAGGTCTAGAACTTAGAACCATTTTCTCTCTTTCTCTCTTCCTTAAATATAAACAAAATCAATTTGTAATTGCTCGAGCTTCTTGAAACACCTGGAATTCCTAAACTGTTAAGCTACTTATTACATTACAATTGAGGACATCATTGTAGCTTCAATATTAAGAAAGAAAACAAAAAATAACTTAAAATATAATGCTTTTTCCGAATCTGATTTGTAGTTGACGTGTCTCCTTCCATTTCTTCTGTGACATCCTAACCATCTTCATAAACGCATATTTACCTGACTCTGCCCATGATTTTTCGTTTCGAACAATTTCATCATGACACCTACTACCCGACTTTGCCTCTTCCCCTCGTGCCTGCAGTGTTTCGTATTCCACTAATAAACTATTGCAAACACATACCGCTATTCTACACATAGTGTTAGGTATTTTCTTACCCGAGTCTGCCCTACATCAGACTTTCCTTTGAAACTACCATAAGGATGTACATTAAAATATATTCCATTACCTTTGAAAAATTGTATCGCGTTCGCTTCTCTATCGCGTTTCAACATTCCAACGTTCTACATTATAATCCGATTTTCCCCTCTGATTCCATTACTACAAAGGAAAAACTCATGTACTCATACTTAAAAAAATTTACAGATTATCGATAACTTCCATCGTGTTCGCTTCGTTATCACACTTTGCATTTTGGTGAAACCCGTTAGCTTATGATTTCTATCCCTTCTGAGCTTGTGATGTGCGATATGCTAGAGGGTCCCACGGTCAAACTTTAAATACCTTATATTCGAGCTCTTAACTATATCGCATCCATTCCTCGTATCGCATTTTTCATTTCAGCGATTCAACCTTGTACTATTCCACCTGAGCTTTGCGATTGCAATTTGCATTATGTGGGTAGGCCCTCCACGAGCGATTGCGATTTGTGATATCCGATAGGGTCCCATGGTCGGACTTTAAATACTTTAGATTCAAGCTCCAAACTATATTGCATTTGATTCTTGTATCGCATTTCGCATTTTGACTGTTCAAAACTATTCTATTCCTCGTGAGCTTTGTGATTTTGATTGCGATTTGTGATATGCATGCAGACCCTCCATCAGCGATTGTGATTTGCGATGTACAATCAGGGCCTGTACATGCGATTTCAATTAAGCCTCCGAACACTATTCTATACATATATTTGCAAGACTCTACCCTAACCTCTGTGCAATTTTCTGAAAGCATCGATCGACCCGACTCTTGAACTGTTTTGCACGCAAATAAGCCTGACTTCACCCTTGCTACATGCTTTTCTTCTTTGCTTCTCCTCTGTCTTAGATTACACTTCATATGTTTCCGCTTCCCTGATTTTGGTTCCATTGCACACGTGATGATGAATCCTTGTTGAGCTTGTGGTTATCGTTTTGCGCATGGCGTATGTCTTCTTGAAATTTTAACAATTGTTCCTCAACAAAATTGAATTGCTCACAACCTCTCTTGACTTTTAGCTGAGTCAAATTACGCTATAACATCTGGCTCCAATTAGGGACAACACTTTGGTAGGAAAGTGCTGAGAACTTGTATATCAGTAGCTTTTATTGGGCATGGAGTCAAAGAGAGCTTGAAGATCTGTAATATTCCTAATTAGCGATAGCTAATTGGAATACTCTATTTTGTTTAGTTTGTCATCTATAGTTTGTAAATAAATAAAAAAGTGAGTGAAAAGGGTCTAACTCACTTAAGTGAAATAAGACATCCACCTTGTAGCACAACGTTGTGACTTAAGTGGGAGTCAAGGGGGGGACCTAACACCACGTGGAGGAGGGGGCCTATGTACACTCTAGAAGCTTCTGCAAGCTTCTGCGTAGATAAGGATGAGGATGTGGAGGAGAGAGAGAGAGGCTAAATTAGGTTTTGGAGGGAAAACCAACGTTATAAAATATGGAGGAGCCTCCTCATTTCATTCATGCTTGAGTTGTTAATTGTTGAGTGAGACATTTGTCTTCTTTAGCACGCTGGCTGTTTAGCCTGTCTGCAACACTGTTTAGTGCAACCGAGTGCCTCCGTGCGGAGATCTCACCCTTAGCCCCAGGGGACTTCGAGTGCCTGCTTGGGCAAGGTTTTTTTTTCCACATCATCCTCCAGGACAACGTTATTTCTGTAGTATCATAATACTGTGTTGTAGGGTTTTGTCGTGGAGTTGTCACGACACCTCTTCCTTCTCTTGTTTTTCAGGGGGAAAGTCTTTCTTCCCTTTGGAGGATCATATTGGAAGATATTGGAGCTGATTGTAGATCTTGGCACTTGGCCAAAGCATTCTATTCCACTCACTGCGTAGTCCCTCTCAGTTTCTGCATTATTTCCATGGTGTAGCTGTAGTGAGGGTTTGCAGATTGATTTGTGAGTGAGATATCAAGTGTAAGGATCAGCCTTCCACTTTGAAGATCCATTGGAGGAGGTCTGCTTCAGTTTGTTCATCATCTTTAGACTTTTTTCCTTAGTTCTAGTTTTGAGTTGCAGCAGCTGCCCAACAACTCTGGCATTTTTTCCATATTGTGTATTTCAGCCAATCCCTTGGAGGATTGAGGTGTTTTTTCTTATAAGGGTTAGAGCTTTGCTCCCTTATTGTGTTTGGGCCATATATTGTCATATCCATATATTGAAATCCTTTTGGAGCAGCATTCTATCATAGAATGTGTTTTTCATTGCCTGGTTTTATGCAAAAATAGTAGTGTCTTTTCATGTACATGTACTATTCGGGCTTGCACTGCTTTTCTTGAGAGGTTGTTTCCTCAAGACTTGTACACTCTCTTGCTGCTATACATCATTCTTGGCTATATATATATATTCATCTTCTTGTCTCACAGCTCATTGTAAAATGTGGTGTGCTCATATATGCATTTGCCTATTGCTGTAAGTCACTTTTGAGTGGGATTCTTCAAGCAACTCTATAGACAGAGTCTGGAAAGGGACATATAGCCTCCGGATCTCGTTCTCCTTAGAGACGACATATCTGGTAAATGCCCTCCCAGTCAATCTCTGGTTAGAGTTTGTCGTGTTTTAGAGATATCCCCGAAACTGGATATTACAGTGGTATCAAAGCATATTTCTAGCTTAGCATGTGGACATTATCACAACATGCCTACATTCTTACCTCCAGTACCAAGTGAGAAAGAGAGGCAACATGATCATATACCCTTTGGAGATTATTTCTAAGAATGGCAGTCCAAGGGGGAAGACTTCAGAGCCACTTTTCCTTTCAAAGATTACTGTCAGCTCCTGCAGGATGAAAGTGAATGGAACAATGGAGGATCTGGAACGCAGAAATCAGAGTTGCACCGTACCACTGGGACGACACATTTTCCCATGTATGAGGGATCCACTGGTCCCTGTGAGTTTAAGCCCAAGAAGACTGGAACGGTGAAAAAGATGAGTTTATTCTCATCTATTTTCAGATCCAGAGGAAATGCATCCACCGTTGATGAGGTCAAGAAGATTGAAGAAAAAGAAGAGGAAGTACCATGCACTTCCTATTCTAATTAAGAAGACGATATTGAGCATGGAAGATACTTGGATCATCAGATTCTCAGTAAATACCTTGTTGAGTATAGATCTCAACCTAGAGCCTTCAGGGAGACTCTAGATTTTCCTCATTTCATCCAACTAAAGGAAGATAAGAGACCATGCATTAGAAAGGAAATCAAAGGCAATAGATTTATGTTGTCTACCTTTGATGGGTCATCTAATGCAAGAACTTGGGTGAGAAAGTTGGAGGCATTTTTCCTACTACATCCTGTAGCAGCGAAAGAAGCTATTGAAATCTCACCGCTGCATTTGGAGGGTGTTTCGGGGAAATCTCACCCTAGAGGTTGGTTGGGGTACAACCTCCACAGAGCAGGGGCATGCTACTTAACAGAGACTCACACAACCATGCACGTTCAGAAAAACTAAATAGAGTAGAATGAGAAAGTTACCCGTTGGTCCTACAGTTGAAGAAGATCCCGCAGGGTTCAAACCCCCAGCAACCGTCCTTCCTTCTTAACCTGAAAAACAAGAAGAAACCAGCACAAAGGATAGGTTGTACAACATATATCTACTCTAAATGTTAGTGAGATTCATATAAAACATTAAATAAATCATAATGAATGCTTGTATAACAAATATTCTCATACATATAAGCATACACTAACACGTTTATTTCAGGAACAACATGGTACTTCTGTATTATAAATAGCATGTACAAAATTAACGAGTGGAGAGATCACCTGATCCTTCCACGGCCTTCGAGCAGACCGTCGTCCGGATCCGTCCAGCCCTTGCCTCGCTAAGACTCCTTCCAAACTGGTGCATACGAGATGACATATAAAGGGATGTGCATCTCAAGGAAACAAGGGTTTCCTATAATGAACTGGGAAAGTGCAGGAGGCACGGGGAATCAGACTTGGATAGGGAATACCAACATAGTATAATATCAATAATTCTCTCTCTCCCTTAGGCCATACACATGAGGGCTTTTTATAGTCCCTCCAAGTAGTTTCAGCAGTTGGAAACAGTTGGCCACGGGCTGGGGTGGCTGAACTACCTGAGTAACCATCAACCCAACGTGAAATTAGGGATTTTTTATATATATTTTTAATCATTTTAATGGCATATGCGGAAAAGTCTAGCTGGATTCGCGTATACACGCGGAAAAACACGGGCATAGTCGCGTATGGGGGATTTTACACTGTTTTTAAGTGAATTTGTCCAAGTCTGTAGGAATGGATGCCCAAAAGCCATGAAGCAATCATGAATCATGTCAAGGTGAGAAATGATGCTATAACAGATGCCCCCTAATATATGAGGTCAGAAGGGGTACATGATGGCCGAAATGTATTATGCACATAGAAAGAACTTCACAAGGACAAGAGAGGACTACACCAGATTTCAGCCTGCCAAAAACCAATGAAAGAAACCAGAGAGTCAACTCATGCTGAGGCGGGCATACCCATGCTCAGTCAAAAATACATCATATAGAAAGTAATGAATAGATCCAACATGTATACAAGTATAGCTGAACTGAAAGTACACAATGAATCATCTGAGCATGGCCCAGAAATACAAGTTTGAATCAATGTCCAAGTATCACATATAGAAAGTTGATCAAAGATGGTGCAACTGGATGTCTGATCAAATAAGTAACTGAATCTCCAAGTACCGGATCATAAGAGGTGGATCAAACGGTACAATCATGCAACTCGGGGACCAACATATAAGATGCTGCTGTGCTGAACTGCAACATATAAGGGTGAACGACATCACTGGCAGATACTGAAAGGACTGTCAAAAGTGAACCGAAACATGCTGATGCAACCCGAGGTCTTCACCGATCACTATGGCACAATTCTACACACTGGGAATAAATGAGCTGAAGTTGACCATGTGAGAAATCGTTGGATTACCGGGCATTGATGTATCCCGTTAACCAACGCGAGACAACCCACCGATAATGATAATGAGTGTCAAGGTGCCCCAGTACACTCTGACAAGTGCGAATGAATGAGTTGAAGTCGAACACTTGAAAGAATCTACCAATCGGGAGGCAATGATGAATCCCCGTACATGCAGTCAGCGAAGTCACCCGCGTGAGCGCAAACCCTAGTACTAACATCCTAAGACCTTGGCTGGAAGCCAATCGACCCAACGATCGTCCGGAAAGGCTCCTCTGCTGGAAGGAGAGCGTGCTGGCTTTGTCCACATCGATCCCGGCCAGAGTGTAACTGCAGGCCCTAGGTGCAGAGGAATCGGACAGTAGTGATGGAACCAAACAGAAGTACATTCAGGCAGCCTGATACTTGGGAGGCTAATTGCAGGAAAAAACCCTTAGACAACGATAATGGTGACACGGGGGAAAAGATACATAGATAGGGTCAAATGGAAATCAAGGTACTGCACGGATCCCAAGTGTGATAATGTGTGCTGACGTTGAACACAGGGGAAACCACTCAGTCAAAGACCCATAATGATGATCAAATGCTGAGCACAAGGTCACCTATCAATGATGGAAATAGGCCCAGGGTGCGGCTCTAGGTTTGCTCTCAGAGAAATGTGTCGTAGTCGATAAGAGACAAACCCGCCGGCAAGAAGTCAATGGGGACCTTCTCAAACCAACACGAGCAGAAGACCAAAACATCTGATGTGATAGAACATGATACTGACAAGACTGAGAAGGCCGACTGAATAATGAGTCAAGAGACACCGCAGAATGGCCGACTCAGGTTAAACTTCCCTTGAACAAAAGCACGACTCGTGATGACCATGGCAGTAAAAAGTGACACTGTATAAGTCTGTCATGCAGGAGGCAAAACAAACTCTCCATATGATTGGAAGAGATAACCAACCGGGGGAGAACTGACAAGTGAAACATGGTAAAGGCTGAACCTAGGTCAAAAAATAGAACCATCCCAAATGAAGGAAATATATATAAGTATATGTGCTTTGTTCAAGGGCGACAAACTGACTCTGTACTGCCATCAAAACAACAAAGATACATCCCGTTCCCGCTCTTTTTGTTATATTTGATTTCTTTTTCTTTTTCATATAATAAGCCTGAAAAAGAATAAAAGAATGCTATGGTACAATGGATAGAACGAGTATCAAGAAAGCAGATGCACTAGTTCCTGGAATTGGAACAATCCTATGCTCAATGCAAGGTGGCGAAAACTGGTCAGTGATACTCAGAGGAACGTTCCATCCATGGGTACAAAGGTGTCAAGTCGTGATAGCTAAGTGCATGCAACGGTTAACTTGTATAGAAAGTCAAGGTCAAAAGTTGGCTTAAACATCGAGTCCAAATGAAGTCGGCTAAAGGCCAGGATAAACAAGTAGCCAATATGCAATGCAGTAATACAACTCAACAACACCGGGGAGCCTCTAGGGTAATAGCCAGAAAAATGATAGTGAGGAAGAAGAAGAATGAAGCTTCAACACATAAGTCATGGCAGGACTAAAGAGGACTCCCGAGCCTACATAAAACGCAGCATGGGCAACAAGTGATAGCGAGGAACTAACTAGGAAGCCCATGTATAGGAAGGCTCTACCACCAAGTCATGATTAAATAATCGGCGAGTGAAATGGGTGTAATACTCATGACCTGATGGGATCGACCCTATGGCAAGTGATCAGTATGGAGGCTAGTATGCAAGATGCAACGGAGAGTGATTTCCCTAACCTATATGCCAGTGAAGATCATATACCTGCCGTGAAGAGTCGGAAATCATGGATCAAAAACTGGGAAAAATCTCAAAATCGTCAAAATGTACCTGAAAACATACCAAACTGGGCACTTCCAAGCAATCAAGTTATACAGCATAAGATAGATCGAAAAAATAAGCATAAAGAAATTTTTGCGAAAATTTTCAATTTTTAGCCATAAATACACAAATTACCTCTCATTTGGTTCATTATTGCATAACTGATTTGGAAAAAGAGCTCTGGAGCTAAAAACTTGTTTCGTCAAATCAGGAACAACCGACCGTCGGAATTCAGCGAAACTTCAGGTAGGCTCCTTAATCATCTTGTTTATTCATTTTGTCCGTTTGAAAATTAAAATTAAGTGATTTTTTTCTTAGAAACCCTTGCTAAAAATTGCGTACCTGCGCATACGCGGGTTTAATGAAGGAAACCCGCGTATACACGCCGACTGTGTAAAAGAAAAACCGCGTATGCGCAGGGCCGAAACTTAAAAAGCGTGGCTAATGCATAATTTGATAAAATTTCTCAGGATGACCATCTCATGGAGGGAACGTGAGCATAGTGCAATAGACCAAGAGGTCATGCAGGATCGCGTAGCACAAAATATCCTCCGAAATTGCGGGTTGTTCAAATTCTTTAAAATTCCCAATATGAAAAGCAATGTGTGATTGCTAGAAATGCTTGTAAATTACTGGGAACCAGATCAGGATTGCTTCATAATTGATCAGATGCCACTATGCATTGAAGTGGAGGATATATATTTCATCACTGGACTCTCCAGGAGGGGAGAACCAGTAGACCTGCACGGAAAACCCCTGGGAGGGTTAACCGTGGAAGATTATGTCCACGTATATTGCGTAGATAATTCCAAAAAGGTTGGAACGCAGATTGCAATTAGAGATATCAGGGATTTGCACATGAAGATCCTCGTTTTCACCATCAGCAGAGTGGCAGGATCTGCCTCACTACATCAGGCGTCCAGGACGCAAATGAGTATAGCTGTAGAGTGTTTGACTCATGTTTACGATTGGTGCACAGCCCTGCTACTGAACATGAAACAACAGCTGACCTCCATTTGCCAAGAAAAGACTAAACATTTTGGCTATGGGACCATTTTGACAACATTCTTCTTTGAGAGGATTCCAGCTTTGAGACCCAGAGTCATCTCGACTATCAGCAGCCCGCGGGACCCAAGAATTGCCCGTTGGGCAGACATGATGAAGAGACTGGGGGGTAGTGAGGTACCCCGGACCACATGGGACGATGAGTTCTTCCTGTGGTGGGGAGAACAGATCATCGCAGTGGACGACTATCCCTATGCCGGGATGGATTTTCGTGGAGATCCGGATCTAGTTCTTCCACCTGGCACAGCATGGGGAGCAGTCGGTAAGTTTTGCAAAAAAAATTTACTTATATGATTTTTTTGGATTTTTTCAAATATGTATGAAAAAATGAAAATATATTTTTGATTGGATTCATAATGACTGACAATTAAAAATGATCATGTTTCAGATGTTGGACCAGTTCGTCCTGAGGGCCTACCGCGCCATAAGCGTCGCAGAGGTGAGGCAGAGACAGTGGATTCCGACAGGACTCTCCAGGCCGTGCAGAGAAACTTGGAGGGACTGACCCGCCAAATCCCTATGGCTGCCGTGGAGGACTTGCCGGAAGCCATCCAGAGACGGGTTGTAGGAGTACCCCGGGACTGGGTTAGACTATTCCGCCGTGTGGCCACTGCAGTTATGTTCTATAGGAACATGACTTCTGGGCAGGGTCCTCAGGAGTAGACAGATTTTATATATTAGATGACTGTATATTCTTTTTTGAGACTGAACATGATGGGGCATAAGCCCAAGTTTTGTACAAGATTATGGATCCAAATTTTGTAAAGTTTTTTGACACTCCGATGATATATATACAGCGATATTTGATGTGATGTGATAAATGTATCAAATGTATGATGTTTTTGATGATTAAAATTTATTGTATTGAATGATTAATATGCCAATCTAAAGCTTGATTAGCTAATGAGTCAGCAAACCAATTGTCAGCTCGAGGAATATGAATGAATGTTAGAAATTGAAATGACCTTTGTAACAAACGTACCCTCAAGAAAAATCATAATAAAAAAGGATCTCGTACCCGATAAGTGTTGTTCAACTGCGACACCACCAGCTGGGAGTCCAAGAAAACTACCAACGAATCAACACCCAAAGATATTGCCTGCGAGAGTAGATGAATGACTGCAGTGTATTCTGCTACGTTATTGGAAGCAGGACCAATGCAGACCCCTCTTGATACCAACAGCTGACCGGAAGGATAATGAAGCACCCAAGCCGCGGAAGCTAAGTTCCGGGTGTGTCTACTAGCACCATCGGCGAAACCGAAATGACTCATGACATCAACACAACCTGCCAAAGCAGATCAAAAAACATCACCATCTCATCAAAAATCGAAAATCAAACAGATATGTACAAGACAAAAAACTACTATATACAAAGCAAAATGCCAGGCCAAAGCCTAGGCATAGTACTTCTTCAAATAGAGCCCATTTCGGGGCTCCGGCAACTCGTTCCCTTCGAAGTCAACCAAGGTATACGCTCCTTTCTTAAGGACTTTTTTAACGATATAGGGGCCATACCACATCGATTTAAACTTTCCTGCCCCCAGGGCATCCTTTTCTTGGGCATAGACCAACACAAGGTCGCCTTCCGAAAAGACCCTAGGCTTGACCGCCTTATCGTACTGAACCTTTACTCGGTTTTTATGCGCTTCATTCATCGTGGCAGCATCCCGACGCTGCTCATCGAGATGTTCCAGATGAAGAAGCCGCTCTGCCAGACTAGAAGTGTCAGGAAGAAGCTCAACAACTAATTTAAGGGAAGGAATCTCGCATTCAATAGGAAATACGGATTCCACCCGCGGACTAACTGAAACGGAGTAAAGCCAGTTGCAGTTTTAACTGATGTCCTGTATGCCCAAAGTGCAGGATATAGCATAATATGCCAGTTGGATCTATGTTTATCAATTGTCCTTTGAAGAATTGTCTTCAAGGATTTATTCACGGCTTCCACTTGCCCATTGGATTGAGGATAATATGGAGATGAATGCTCCTGCCGGAAACCCAATTTGAGAGCCAACTCAGCCATCATACTATTCTGAAAATGACTGCCATGGTCAGTGACAATCTCTCTAGGTATACCAAAACGAGCGATAACTTGGTTGAAAAGGAACAAAGCTGCATTCTCACCATCGTTCCCAAAAGTAGGCATAGCCTCGACCCACTTCGTAAAGTAGTCTACTGCTACGATAATGTACTTGTGACCTTTTGCCGAAGGCAGGTTACAAGTAGTATAATCCATACCCCACTTTGTAAAGGGTCCGACAGTAACGACTGGAAAAAGCGGAGCTGGATGAGCACGCATTTTTCGAGTATACACCTGACAAGGATGACACTTCTTGACCGATTCAATACAATCTTTGAAAATCGAAGGCCAGAAGTAGCCAGCACGCAAAATCTTTTGGGCTGTAGCAAGCCCTGATAAATGACCCCCACAAGCTCCACCGTGAGAATCATTGAGCACGGCCTCAGCTTCTTCGAAAGTTAAGCAGCGTCTTAGGATTGAATCAACCCCTCGACGGTACAAAGCATCACCAATAATCAGATAACTTTTAGCTAAGTGACGCAGCTTACGATGCTCATCTTTCGAAAAAGAAGAGGGAAACTTCGCAGTCTGGAGATACACAATGATATCCCCATACCAAGGATCTTGTGGAGAGATTAAAAACAAGTGTTCGTCCGAAAAGGACTCATCATAGATCATCTCCTCACCACAAGGCAACTCGGAGATCAATTCCGCAAAGACTAATGACTTCTTGGATTTGGCAGACATGAACTCTAGATCAAATTCCTTTAATATTACAATCCATCTATTATATTTGCCCCCAATCACTCGCCTGCTGAGGACAAACTGAAATGGATTGGCAGCTGCCAAGACATAAGTTTTGCGAAGAATAATATAATGCCGGAGTCGCTGTACAGCATGGACTGCTGCCAAGGCTAATTTTTCTATCGGGGTATATCGCAGTTCAGGTCCTACCAGTCCTCGACTAAGGTAGTAAATAACATGCTCAGCCAGAGCATCATCCTCCTGAACCAGAACCATACCAATGGTAGATTCTGCTGTAGCCAGATACAAAAGAAAATCTCTGCTATAATCGGGTGGACTCAGTAAAGGAGCAGAGGTCAATGCCTTTTTCAAGGCATCAAATGAGCGTTGAGCATAGTCGTCCCAAAGAAAAGGGACTCCTTTCTTCAACAGTCTCATATATCCCTTTGTAATCTCAGCATAGTTAACGATAAACCTCCGAAGAAAGTTAGACTTCCCTTGGAGACTTTGAAGTTGACGCATTGAAGACGGGGGAGGCAACCGAAGTATTGCCTCAAACTTGAAGGGATCTACCCTTATCCCTTCCCTAGACACAATAAATCCCAACGACCGACCGGATGTAACCGCGAAAACGCACTTGTTCGGATTCAATCAAATTTTATAAAAATGACATCTTTCAAATATTTGCCGGAGGTGACCAGGATGATCCATCCTCTTTCGAGAATGAGCAGCTAAATCATCTAAGTATGCCTCAATAATCTTCTTGATGTCATGGAAGGCGTAAGACATGGCCCGCTGAAAGGTAGCTCCAGCATTTTTAAGACCAAAAGGCATTTTCTTATATGCAAACGTACCCCAGGGACAAATAAATGCGGTCTTATGTTGATCTTCTGGACGGATAGTAATTTGATTATAACCAGAAAAACCGTCCATAAAGGAAAAAATCTCGTTACCGGCACACTCGTCAATAATCTGATCAATGAAAGGTGTGGGGTAATTATCTTTAGGACACGCCTTATTCAGGTCTTTGAAATCGATGCACACTCGAATCGTTCCTTTCTTTTTATCAACGGGAACAGGGTTTGAAACCCATTCAGTCAGAGGAACTGGGAAAATGAATCCCGCCTTAAGCAGCTTTTCAACTTCAGCTTTGATAGCTGCTGCCTTCCTAGGATTAACCGGACGAAGTTTTTGCCTGACCGGCTTAGCGTTTTCATACGTCTTGATCTCATGCTGGATGATAGATGGGTCTATGCCAGGCATTTCCTCATAAGACCAAGCAAAAACATCCCTATACTCTTTGAAGAGCTCGGTATAGATTTGAACCTCTTCATGGGAACATTCGGCTCCAATGAAAACGTTCTCGATAATGTTGAAATCCACAGAAATATTCCAAGCATAGTAGGAGAATCCATGACCATGTTCATGACATATCTGTGTTGGTGCCAAAGGTTCAAGGCGGGTGAAACGGAACCGGGGGCGGGAGACTTGGAAAACTATGCAATAAATGAATGTCCGATCGGGTAGGAAGGTGGTCCGATGATGCACGTCATCCCACGGGTATCTGCCACTGTCATCGCTTCCGGGATGGCCTCTTCGGATGGAAGAGTGGTATCAAGGCAATCTGGCGAGAATTTTATCACGTGGTGCAGCGAGAACCACATCACCATCCAACTCTTCCGGTGAAAGAGGAGCTGGAGTAGATTCTGTAGTGTCAACAATAAACTGATATGCAATCTCAGCTGCAGAAATCGGGAATGCAACTCCACCCACTTGACCTTCCGCTAATGTGGCAGTAGGGGAAGGTAAGGTCCAAGGGTCCGAAAAATAATGAGTTCGGAAGAAATCTCTTCGAAGGGGAGCCTTGGAGGATGAAATAGCATTAATATGAACCTTAGGAGGAGGAAGATCGAAAGTACCCATCAGGGAAGAATACATTCCCACTCCTAAATTCTCAATAGGCGCCTTAGTATTATCCAACTTAGGAACAGATGAGTCAGAAGGCGCATCCAGGTCTACAGGAGGACAGTCCAGTTGATCCACTGTAATGATCCTCCCTTCGTGGGGGAAACATACAATTTGAAATAGTGAGGATGCAATGGCATCCATCTCATAAATCCAGTTTCTCCCCAACAGAAGGTTGTAGTCCAAGTTTGCATCAACTACCTCAACCTCTATATTCACAGTTTTTCCCCCAACACAGATAGGCAAAGCTAGGACAATACCATGGGGTCTGTGAGAATGACCATCAAACGCAGTCAGAAGAGTGGTAGATGGAACAGCTTTGGGAGATCCAATCATCTTCCAACATGTGAGAGACATCACGCATGTGGAATCACCCTCATCAACAACCGTCCGAAAGATGTTGCACTTCCGGTACGATGATTTAATATGAAAAGCCATATGATGGGGGAGTCTCTTCTTAAAATTAGTCATATCGAAGGTAATCGAAGAAATTTTTTGGATCAATAGCCCCAATGGCGATGTGAACGCTTCTTCTTGTTTGAGCCGGACAAGACTGGAGTACCTCTAAAGCTGACATAGCACAAGGAATCTGCGCCAGATCTTCTACAATCGAGTAGTTCTGGGCAGCCCTTGCATTTGGATTAATCGTTGACTGCTTAGAAGATTCTTTTGGCATCCGCGGCATAGACTCAACAGTAGGCTTCGTTATGTGAAGCGGCTCAGTAGCATCAGGAACTTCCTTAGCTTTCGAAGATTCCTCTCCGCCATAATCACGAGATCTCGTAGCGATATCCGTGTGAGCACTCATCATAAAAATTTTTGATGGAATTTCCCCTTCCTGGGTACCTCCAGAGGAAGCCCCAGGATTTTGGTTCGCGCCAACAACTAATTGCTGCCCTTGGGGAAAAGGGTTTGTTAACACAGCCTGGGAACTAGAAGAACCTGTTTCGGGATAACGGTCTTTGAGCATCCTGAATTTTAGGGCAAAGGTGCGTGATATGGTCTCCAGCACACAGCTTGCATGGAAACTTCACTTTCTTTCTATCCTTTGGACCCTCACCAACATGCTCGTTGGTTTTATTCGCATTACCCTTCCCATTCTTGCCCTTTTTCTTATTATTATGTCCCTTCTTCTTCCCTTCGGATTGTTGATTTCCTTTGGGATCAGAAGTTTGGACAGCATTTACCGACAAAGGCGGGAGAGTGATGAATCGACGGTACAGCTTTGACCATGAGAGCGGTGTAAAGACAACTACGATTGAAAACGGACAGTGCTACTAATGGCCGTCCAAGCAAACATCACCATGCGGACCAGGTTTAGTTTTTGATAAATCTAATTTGGAGCGAGGAGCATTGGGTAAATACTTATAAAGCATCCCAGACTGAGAATAGATCAGTTCTAACTGCTGGGCCCTGAAAATGGCCTGCTCCTCAGAAAATACCTCAGATAGGGATACATCCTTTGAAATATCTGACTGCAGAGATTTCAAAAACCACTCGAAAAGGAATTCACCTGGAATATGAGCTTTGATAAGCCTCTTCGCTTTATTCCATTCTCGAATGTGATCAGAAATGTGAGTTGCCTCATCCTGCTTAAAATTAGCCAGGAGTTCGGTCCCAGCCTCGTATCTGATAGGCAACTGAAAATGGTTTAGAAATGTGACAGGCAGTTCTCCAAATGTGGCAAAAGTTCCCCAGTGAGCTCTATATACCATTTGGCAGCATTTCCAGTTAGGGTGCGTTGAAATAATCTCAACCTAATCGAATCATCGATCAGGGATTTCAAAGAACACCATAAGTGGAAAGTGGTGATGTGGTCCGCCAGATCCTCTCCATTCTTACCTTCAAACTTTGGAATGTCTGAAGGAAGTTTTGCCGGGACCGGAGGCCACCCCGGACTATAACGAATCGGGTCATTAGTTAACTTCGACAAATACGGCAGAGGCCCAACGTTGCCGAGCGGTAGCGAGGGCGGAGCCGAGGATTCCATCCTTGATCGGATGGATTCCCGACATTGCGAAAAGAAATGCTTTGGTTTGATGAGGCACCAGGTTGCCAGAAAGGAATCGTAGAAAATGGAGAAGAACCTCCTCCCCACGCCGAGTTACTAAAGCCAAGACCCGTTCCCCCCGCTGAAGTGTTAAATGAAGAGGAGAGCCCCTGGTAGGGGTTCCAAGCATTAGACAGAGGAGAAAAAGACTGGTAAGCACTCGACGAAGGGAAAGAAGCATTCCCTTGATGACATGCGTAAAACTGATTCCCTGCCCCCGCTGTAGTAAACACAGGATTCCATCCCGTAAAAGTAGTCGAACTTTGCCCCCCAGACCAAGGGTTGAAACTTTGGGTCTGGGACGTAAGCGAAAACGACCCTAAAGAAGGATTGGAACTAGGAATGTGTCCGGTCCCAAAGGGGAAACCCTGAAAAGAATTTGATCCACTAGCCATGGAAGACATGGGTGTAGATCCAGCTGCAGCAGCGGAAAAGGAAAAAGAGGGATTCCCACTAGAGGGCATCCCTGAACAGAAGGGACCAGAATGAGAAGCATGTGCTTGGGTGAAACCAGAGCCAAACACAGCAACACTAGAAGCAATCGAAGATGAAGCAATAGTGCCCCCTGCTTCAACAGAAGCAGGAGTCTGAATGCCTGCAGCACTCACGGTAGAAGCCGCGTTCCCAGTCGTGGCCATCGAAAGATAAGAATGATACGGAAGATCCGGCGGTCTCTCCGACTCCGGTCCGATGTACTAAACAACAAACGGATAATCAGGAGGAAGAGGAGATGGACCTGTAGCAGGAGGCTCAGGTACGTCTTCGATTTGAAAATCTTCTTCCTGAGGAAACAAAACTCGCGAGGTGAGCGGAACGCTCCTCTCGGGACCGACACCAGAATCAGCTACGAAACCTTCAGACCTTTGTGGAGGATCTCTCTCCACTGCGTCAGACGCCACAGGGTGGTAACCACCTGCTAAATCACTCCTACACCTTCTCGAAGAAGGCTCTGGACTCTCGGGAGATAACCCCCGGATTCTCCTCGAACGTCGAGGCGCTTGATCAGCCACTTTTATAGATTTTATAAATTAGACTCAAAAAAGTGAAAAGCTAGGCAAGCTAGGAGCAAAGAGCACTCACTAAAATAAAAATCCTTGAGATACAATCAAGCAAACAGCCTCCAAGTATTTCCGCTCCGGGTGATGAGGACCGGACACCAAAATACAGGAAAGCGAAATATAGGACCTCCCGAAAGCAGTCTGGGATGATTAGGGCCCAGAACAACTAGCGAAGGTATCAGAAACAGTTACGCTGACCTCCTAATGACAGCCTTTGCCAGCTCAAGCACCCAAGCTTCGCAAGGGTACCCCCCAGAAGTACTGCTGAAAGTGATGCGACGTCTGCCTCAGGTACCACGGGTATTCCCCCCCGCAGTCACCTGTGTGGAACCTAGGAGTGGCAACTATGGACACCAATCCGTATCAGAAGCTGGGCGGAACGGTCTTGAGGTCAGATTTAGCCAATTGGAGGGGGGGTATCCCTCTTCTCAACCTTCACTTCCCCTCGCGCTTGACTCTCGGATGAGAGCTTTCCCAGTCCACCTCACGGAGTTGGATTTCGCTCGATTAATCAACTTCTATGTTTGTTTGAGCGGCCTTGGAGAGTTAACTCTCCACTCACCTATTCCAAGGCCCTACAACCTAGCTAGTTGGTGATTGACACTTAGAAAAACTTGCTAGTTGATTTTAGATTAAATCGCTTATTTTATGGGCTGTTATTTTAAGTCACAAGGATATGGAGATGAAACCAATGGTGTTTTGACGCAAAAGAAATTAATAAAAACTTAACTACATGCACATGCAGTTCTTTGTCTTTCAATGAAAAGTAATCTCTATACAGGTTCTACGAGACTAAAAATTGTATTTTTCTTTTCAAAAAGCAAACTCACACTCACAAAAACTAAGAAGCTAACTAAATGCTGAAATGCACCTAATGCAAATCACTACAAGCATGTAAATCCTAAGATGCAAAAATATCTTAAAACAGAATGAAATTTCCCAAAAAGCTCCTTCAGTTTTAACTCCTTTTTGATGGCCCAAAAAGCTAGTTCTCAGAAACAATAACTCTTAATATAAGACACCAAAAACACTTAAAAACAAGAAGAAGAAATCAAATGACAACCCCTCCTCAAAATCAAGTCAAAAACTAGAAGGAAGAAACCTCACAAAAGCTCCAAAAGATATGGCAAAACGAAAATGAAAATGCAACAACAAAAACAAAAACAAGACGAAATGTTTTTTGAGTTTTTGAAATGCAAAAACAAAAAGCAAAACAAATGTTTTTTGGGCTTTTTAGTTTTATAAAGCAAGAGCTCGAAAAGACCAAGCACAACTATCGAAATCCAAACCAAACATGACTGAATTTCAAGCACAAATTTCAACAATGCTCCCAAAACTTATAAGGCTAACTAGTAGCAAGATCAATAAGAGAAAAATAATACCAAAAACTCAGCCACTCAGCCTAGACAAATAGTGCAAACTCGTCGCAAACAAAAACTCCAAAGAAGCAAGAAAAGTTCTTCAAAAATTGCAACAAAACCTAGCCTATGGAACTCAAGAAAACCAATCAAAAACAAGGCAAATATCATAATGCGAAGCACAACACAAATATAGGAGCGAGTCAGTGAGCAGAGGCTCTCTGTTCTGATAAAGCAGATCAGCCAAGAATGCTCAGAAAGCGATCTTGGGACTCAATCCAGAAGTCGCCAGCACCAGTAACAACACTTTTGCCAAAAAGACTAGTTTTCACTCAAACGAAAGAGAGAAAAGACATGAAACCACTTCCTTCACACTCTAGTAAGTACAGAGACTCTGTAGGAACAGGTCTCCACAGCCAGAAAGGACCAAAAAGTCAAGAAACTCAAAAATTCAAAATCTACCTAGGTATACACTACTTCACAGCTATGCAACCAGCGTGCATACGCGTCTGTTCTAAGGGAAACTCGCTTATACGCGGGTTCCTTCAGACAAACTCGCATGTATACGCGACTGTGTGCAAAAGAAGGCGCGTATGCAAAGGTAAATAATGAAAAAAACAAAAAGAACAAGCCTGGAAAAGACACCAAGACTTCAGACTGACTGCAAGAAAATAAACTGGACTGCAAATGAAAGTTAAAACTGCTGGGATCCTACCAAATAGCTGAAACCACCCAACAGGAGAATCACAAAAATGTGATCCCCAGTGGAGTCGCCAGTTCTGTTTCGGGGAAATCTCACCCTAGAGGTTGGTTGGGGTACAACCTCCACAGAGCAGGGGCATGCTACTTAACAGAGACTCACACAACCATGCACGTTCAAAAAAACTAAATAGAGTAGAATGAGAAAGTTACCCGTAGGTCCTACGGTTGAAGAAGATCCCGCAGGGTCCAAACCCCCAGCAACCGTCCTTCCTTCTTAACCTGAAAGACAAGAAGAAACAAGCACGAAGAACTGGTTGTACAACATATATCTACTCTAAATGTTAGTGAAATTCATATAAAACATCAGATAAATCATAATGAATGTTTAAATAACAAATATTCTCATACATATAAGCATACACTAACACGTTTATTTCGGGAACAACATGGTACTTCTGTATTATAAATAGCATGTACAAAAGTAACGAGTGGAGAGATCACCTGATCCTTCCATGACCTTCGCAGACCGTCCTCCGGGTCCGTCCAGCCCTTGCCTCGCTAAGAATCCTTCCAAACTGGTGCATATGAGATGACATATAAAGGGATGTGCATCTCAAGGAAACAAGGGTTTCCTACAATGAACTGGGAAAGTGCAGGAGGCACGGGGAATCAGACTTGGATAGGGAATACCAACAGAGTATAATATCGATAATTCTCTCTCTCCCTTAGGCCATACACATGAGGGCTTTTTATAGTCCCTCCAAGTAGTTTCAGCAGTTGGAAACAGTTGGCCACGGGCTGGGGTGGTTGAACTACCTGAGTAACCATCAACCCAGCGCGAAATTAGGGATTTTTTATATATTTTTTTAATCATTTTAATGGCATACGCGGAAAAGTGCAGCTGGACTCGCGTATACACGCGGAAAAACATGGGCATAGTCGCGTATGGGGGATTTTACACTGTTTTTAAGTGAATTTTTCCAAGTCTGTAGGAATGGGTGCCCAAAAGCCATGAAGCAATCATGAATCATGTCAAGGTGAGAAATGATGCTATAACAGAGGGTGAAGCCTATGATTGGTGGTGTAGCCACTCGAGCCAAGCAAGGGTGGAGAATTTTGCAGAGTTCACTCAAGGGTTGATCCAAACCTTTGAGGGAGAAAGAACAAAGAAGGGAGAGATCACATCATCGATTGAGCAGGCTTGTGATAATGCTGTCACTCTCATGGAGGAGCAGCAACATGCATCAACAGTTGGGGCAGCCAACACTTTTGAGGAAGGGACTCTTGTAGCCCTAAAAGAAGTTCCAAATACACATCAAGGTATGATAAGATTTCCACATTCCATTGTCGAAGAAAATTCTTTTGATCAATGTGGAGATTTAATTTTGCATGACCAAGGGTCAAATCTCATTGCTACTATAGAGCAGCTTGGTTGCACTGCGCCGTGCCACATGGAAACACTCAAGAAGGAATCATACCATCATTCTCATGAGCCATTGTTGGATTTTACATCATATTGGAGGTTGGGGTTTGAAGCCTTGAATATTGATGGTAGACATCTTGGAGTAAGAAACCTTTTCTCCCTTCAAGATGACACTTTCTCAATGAGCTCCTCTCAGCTCAAAGAGGAACTTCTACTTTCAGATCTAGGACCTCATTGGTTTTGGAAGACTATGGATGGAAGGGAGGTCTCAAGGAGATATCTCATTGGAGATGAACTTCAACACACCATGGGATGCAATGCTTTTCTTCCCTTCTCACAAGAGTAGATAGAAGATGGAGGACATCTTAGGATGGATAACATCTCTCATGCTTGTGTTGGACATCCCTTGAGCCATACACATCATGTTGGGAGGTTTTTTCCTACCACCTATTTGATTCTTGATAGGGTCTCATTGATCCTTGAGAAGCTTACATTTCAAAATCCCATGAAGTGCAAAGATACGAATTTGACTTGGGAGGATGGTAGCCCTCATGGGAGGAGTGCCAGGATGAGGAGAATAAGGATGCATCCACATGTGATTGGGTTGATGTGGATGATGAGCAAGGAGCTATGGAGCTACCTGCAGATCTATGATACCGGGCTGCAGGAGGCTTGGCTGCGCTGGTTACTCTTGAAAGAGTTTGGCCATCACTTGTACTTGAAGATCTATGATACGGGGCAGCAGGAGGCTTGGCTGTGCTTGTTACTCTTGAAATAGTTTGGCCATCACTTGGAAAACACTCTTCCTAAGAGTAGGAGGACGGAGAAAAGATGGCTAGATACTTGCATCATTTAGCAGCATAGTGTATGGATGCATGGTGTTGATATGATACTCATATCATTCATTGTGTCTTCATCACATGATTGATATGATGGAGGTATGGGGAGGCAACATAATGTCTTGTTGCTTTGTTTGTTTCTGGGAGAGCAAGGGCAGATTTGCTCTCACACTTTGTATGATGTTGCAAGAAGAGGGGATGGCACTATCTCCTTGGTCATTGATGATTGGGAAGCACTTCCATATTCGGATGTATTCCATATTTGTTACAACATTATTAGAGGAGTGTTTGACAAAGATCATGTCAAAGAATGGAGCTTTGTATTGACAGGAGCTTATTTGCATGAGCTCACAGCGCTGTCACTTTGGAGCAGAGCCTTATGGATGAAGTGTGCCCTGCAGAGATATGGTGGATCTATAACCCATAGGTCCCAGGATCAATTCATATTTGTTGCACTTAGAGGAGGTAATGATGATAGAGACATCTATGGCATATTTTTCTTGACTTGGATTTCCAAGCATCAGGAGGATTATCTTTCTGTAGCACATGGTTTAGTCTTCTTCATAGCATGCCAGCACACTATGGAGGACTCATTTATGGATCCATGTACCATATTACTTCCAGCATATGGTGAGATTATTTTTTATACATTCATTTATTTGCACACTCTTACCATTCTTATGCAGTGCATTGCTTCACAAGAGGGCAAACTTGTCATATTGCTCCATGAATTATATTGGGCCAATCTACATGATGGAGGCAACCATCTTTTTTGTGGCCTTGGGAAAATGTTTTATCATCACATGTATGTTCAGATTGTGCACTATAGAATGTATCATATAAAGACATGCATGATTAACCATGTAAAAATAAACATTTTTCCATGTACTTTTATCAAGCAGCAACTTGTAAAAATTTGTTGTACTTGTTGGGGAAGCTGTTGGTGCCTTTTTGCATCAATTGTAACTTCCAACATTTTGTTCATTTTGCTGCTGATCATGTCTCCATTTTCTGATATAGATAAGCTTTGTATGGGAGGCTTGATTATGAGGGAGACACATGAGCTTGATGTCTCCTTGAGTGGGAAGAATTCTCACAATTTCTGCACTACATGTTCCAATGGGAGCATGAGAGGAGACATTGCCACCACAGCCAAATGTTTGTTCTCTTTTTAGGTGGGCCATAAGATTGGTATTCATCCATTGTACAGCCACGGGCAAGTGCTTGATCATGTCTTATTACATTCAGCCATTTACTATCCTTTAGTATATGTGATGAATCATTGACATTGCCTGCCATGTAATTTTCTGAAGTTGCAGTGGATGAGACTGCAATATATCCTTGTGAAAAATTGTTTGCATCATGTATCATCATGTAAAACATGCAGAAAACCTCTCATTAGGATGTTCCATGATGACCATGTCCTATTCTTCATGGATGGATTGTTTTGGGCCAGCTTGTTCTTCATTGTTGGAGGAACCTTCTTTGCAGGATTGTTCTTCATTTTGCCATTGGAGGGCAATAATTTTGTAGCCCAGGATCAAAATACACTCTACACTTGTCATGACTGGAGAGAAGGATAGCATGGGGTAAGCTATGATGCTTTCCAAGTTCATATTTTTAGCCCACCTTCATTACCGGAGCTTGAGGTGGAAGGAGATTTTCAGGAGTTGCCTTGTTGGGAGGTGGCTCACTTTGTTTGGATGATTGCTTGCAGGAGGATACACATGAGGGAGATGTTCCTCATTGTATTCCAGAACCCATGCCTTGATTGGAGAGAGGTGATGAGTTGGTACACAGTCGATGGGATAGCTTACGCAATGACAAATACAACGCAGCAGGGGTCATGGTCTTCGCCTCTTAGAGCATCAGTCATAGCCAGAGGCAGTGCGCAGTCCGAGCCGTGGGACTTGGGCTATTATTGGCCGTGATGGAAATGGGATCTAGGAGGATTGTTGATTGGCTGGTACCGTGAGAGATCAGTTTGGCATCCTGGCATTGAGAGATCCCTTCATATCAGGGTGATGCAGAGGATAGGGAAGATTCGGTGGCGCATCTGGGACCCAGGCACATGTTGCAGTATTGGTGGAGAGCATCAGCTAGGAAGGAGACTTGTTCAGGCATTTTCTTGAGGGAAAGCAACATTTTGCCGGGGGGGACTGTAATATTCCTAATTAGCGATAGCTAATTGGAATATTCTATTTTGTTTAGTTTGTCATCTATAGTTTGTAAATAAATAAAAAGTGAGTGAAAAGGGTCTAACTCACTTAAGTGAAATAAGACATCCACCTTGTAGCAAAACGTTGTGACTTAAGTGGGAGTCAAGGGGGGGACCTAACACCACGTGGAGGAGGGGGCCTATCTACACTCTAAAAGCTTTTGTAAGCTTCTGCGTAGATAAGGATGGGGATGTGGATAAGGATGAGGATGTGGAGGAGAGAGAGAGAGGCTAAGTTTGGTTTTGGAGGGAAAAGCAACATCATAAAAGATGGAGGAGCCTCCTCATTTCATTCATGCTTGAGTTTTTAATTGTTGAGTGAGACATTTGTCTTCTTTAGCACACTGGCTATTTAGCCTATTTGCAGCATTGTTTAGTGCAACCGAGTGTCTATATGCGGAGATCTCACTGTTAGCCCCAAGGGACTTCGAGTGCCTACTCAGGCAAGGTTAGTTTTTCAGCATCATCCTCCAGGACAGCATTATTGCTGCAACAACATAATACTGTGTTGTAGGGTGTTGCTGTGGAGTTATCAGGACACCTTTTCCTTCTCTTGTATTTAAGGGGGAAATGTCTTTCTTCCCTATGGAGGATCAGATTGGAAGATATTGAAGCTGATTGTAGATATTGGCACTTGGCCAAAGCATTCTATTCCTCTCACTGCGCAGTCCCTCTCAGTTTCTGCGTTATTTCCATGGTGTAGCTGCAGTGAGGGTTTGCAAATTGATTTGTCAGTGAGATCTCAGTTGAAGGATCAGCCTTCCACTTTGGATATCCATTGGAGGAGGTCTACTTCATATTGTTCATCATCTCCAGCCTTCTCTCCTTAGTTCTAGTTTTGAGTTGCAGCAGCTGCCTAGCAACTCCGACATTTTTGCCATATTGTGTGTTTCATCCAATCCCTGGGAGGATTGAGGTATTTTTTCTTATAAGGGTTACAGCTTTGATCCCCTATTGTGTTTGAGCCATATATTGTCATATCCATGTATTGACATCCTTTTGGAGCAGCATTCTATCATAGAATTTGTTTTTCATAGCCTGGGTTTATGCAGAAGTAGCAGTGTCTTTTCATGTACATGTACTATTGGGGCTCGCATTGCTTTTCTTAAGAGATTGTTTCCTCAAGACTTGTACACTCCCTTGCTGCTATACATAATTCTTGGCTATATATATATATATATATATATATATATATATATATATATATATATATATATATATATATTCATCTTCTTGTCTCACATCTCATTGTAAAACGTTGTCTCTTCATGGTGTGCTCATATATGTGTTTGCCTATTGCTGTAAGTCACTTTTGAGTGGGATTATTCAAGCAGTTCTATAGAAAAATTCTGGAAAGGGCCAGATAGCCTCTGGATCTCGTTTTCCTTAGGGACAAAATATCCAGTAAATTCCCTCCCAATCAATTTCTGGTTAGAGTTTGTCGTGTTTTAGAGATATCCCCGAAACAAGATATTACAAGATCAGTAGGCTTTATTGGGCATGGAGTCAAAGATAACTTGTAGATTAGTAGTTGTTATTGGGCATGGATTCAATTCCAAATGGGAGTTGATCCAGTATGAAATCCTCTCAAAACCTACCACACTTTGGACTTCTTCCTTTATTATTAAACTAAAAATATTGAACTAGAAATACTACAACTAAAAATGCTCAACTTTTGAGCTTATTTATGCACAACTCATATATATGTATTCATTTATAAACTTAATCAGGTGAATTCAACCTTCCAATGGCACCAATCCAACATCTACATGATGCCTCCATACTGTTGAAATTTGAAGTTCACAATAGGGAGGTACCATGCAAATTTTCCAGATACAAAGCTTTGCACATAGCTTTGCATAAATTCTTGTTGCTGACAAAGGAAAGTTTCCATATAGTCCGCTACTGGATCATAGAACTTATGAGACCAATTTTCTGCTGCCTCCTTTTCTTTAACATCTTGTTAATGTAAACTTCTTTGAACAGGGAAGATTCCTTCACTGTTTGACTCCTCAATTTGAGGTTTTATGTGAGAAGATTGATTGTTGTTTTTTGCTGACAACCATTTAGTCCGAAAAGAGAAATATAAGGTTTGTACCTCATAATGCTGATGATCTTTGTATAATTCCAATTCTAGAAAAAAACCTTCCCCCTCCAGAAAACACACCTGAGGAGCTCCACTAGTTTCTCCTCTATTCACAAAATCATTAAACTTATGAAAATTGTAATGATCTTTTAGGCTTTCAATGTGTACTTCAGTCTTCGCAACCAATTTTTTACCAGAATCTTAGGAATGCTTAAATTATTTTGTTTCATCAATACAGGAATCCTCTGATGCCTTTTTAAAATCCTTGTTCATCTCTGAATATTATTTCTCTTGTAAATAAATTCCAACGTTTTCTTGACAGGCCCTCTTGTCTTCAACAAAACTTGTTCTTTCAACATGACAGGAAAACTTTCTACAAGCCCACACATTATCTTCAATTTCCTATGCATAAAGAACCACCAGATCTAGAGTGAAAGGCTTTCTCTCCTTGAGATAAATGTCCAAGACAATAGAAAGATCCCTCAAATAGTAAACGATAGCTGCAACTTTAGGAGGTTGAATTTATTTTGGCATGCTGAAATAATTTTTTGAAGACTCCTATTAAACTCAATGATTGATTTATTGCTCTACCTCTGGATAGAATATAACTCCAAAAGTTGTTTTTCATATGAATTACGCTCGCCCCAATATCTAAGAAATATATCTTGAAAACATTTCCATGAATAATTGAAATTTCTTCCAAACACTTGAACCATTGTTGAGCACCCTGCTTTAATGAATGAAAAAAAATGCCTAAATCCACATCTTCATAAATAATTTGAAATTTTTCTAGAAAGTATATAAATTCCAAGATATGTTGCTTAGAAGAAATATCCTCCTCCTTTCTAGAGAAACTGGGCAAAAATTTGAATCCTTTTGAAGGATACTGATGGAGAATTGTGGGCAGCTTTAGGGGTTTAAATACTTCTTGTTTTTTGAGATAAAAAGAAGTCGATTTCTTGTGAGACATAATATTATCACCCAAACATGATGAATTATCTCCTTTATGCCGAGACTGTGGCTGATTATCTTCACGAATTGTAATGCAACAATCATCTCTCCTCTCATATTTAGGGGATAAAGTTGTGTCAAGATCAATAATACAAGTAGAAGAAAAATCTTCTTTTTCCAATAAAGAATGTACTTTTTAGGCCTTATAATTTTCTGAGAATATAAATCAGGAAAAAATATTTTTGATATGTAAGGAAAAATAGACCACTAAACTGATAGTAAAATATAGAGCTTCCTATAAAAAACTCAAATACTGATATATATGTTTTCCACAATGATTTCTCATTTTCTTGCCCACATAATTCCTCATGTAATGAATCCTTCATCAGTGGAGTCGTCGGGTGAATAAATAACAAGCAAAATTTATATATAAATCTTGTTCACCACCAAAAAATATATTTCAATATCCAGGGAAAAATAACTTCATGCCTTAGTATCTGGAAACAGTTCCAGAAAATGTTGGTTCCTAAGAGACAATCCCTCGATTCTGAAAGGAATCAGTGCTTAAGAAATTTTAAAAGTGTGTCACAGAAATAATTCTATCATGAGGTATTTTTTTTATCCCTCTAGAAACCAGTTTTCTAAAACCCTTAATGATCTCGAATAATAAAAGATTTCACAATGCCATTGAATGTTGATATCTGAATGGAAAAGAAGAACTGCAGAGGAAACCTAAAGTAATATGATGTAAACACAAAATCTATTACTTTTAAGTTTCATAGAGACTTCATGAAGATAGAGGAAACTCAAAATTATATTATGTAAACACAAAATCTATTACTTTTAAGTTACGGAAAGAATTTGTGAAGGTAGAGGAGTTGGAGTGAAGGAGAGCTTGTTAAGGCTACTTAACTCTTAGTTACAAACATAAATCAGAGACCAACTTCTTCTTTACTTCACTTAATTCATGGAAGAAACAACATAAAATGAAACAAGAAACACAAATCACCATCAACAGTTTGAGGAAACTTGTTGCTTATTTTGTTCACCCATCAAAAAAAGAAGTATAAAATGTTGTCTCCAAAAGGTACAGCATTCAGAACCCTTTTCTCACTTTCTCTCTTCCTTAAATACAAATAAAAGAAATTTGTAACTGGTCGAGCTTCTTGAAACTCCTAGACTACCTAAATTGTTAAACTATTTATTACATTACAAACAAGAACAACATTGCAGCTTCGATCTTAACAAATAAAACAAAATAAAACTTGAAATATAGTCCTTTCTATGAACCTCATTTGTTGTTGATGTATCTCCTTCCGTTTCTGTTGTGACATCCTAACCGTCTACATAAACGCATCTCTACCTAAATCTGCCCGTGATTTTGGGTTTTGAACACTGTCATCATGTCACCTACTACCCAACTTTGCCTCTTCTGCTCGTGCCCACAATGCTTAGTCTTTGACTAATAAAATTCCGCAAATTAATACCAATGTTCTGCACGTAGCATCGAGTCTTTTCTTACCCAAGTTTGTCTTGAGTTCAAACTTTCCTCTATAACTGTGGTAAGATAGGACTTTAGAATATATTCCATTACCTTTGAAAATTTTTATCATGTCCACTTCTCTGTTGGAATTCAGCATTCCGAAGTTCTATGTTATATTCCGCTTTTGCCCTCTCATGTAATTTTTACAAAATAAAATACCATCTACCTGGACTTTATACCTTTAGAATTTAGTGATAAATTCTATTGCATCTTCTTTGGCATCACACTTAGAACTTCAGTGAATCTATTTATCTTATGATTGTTATCCCTTCTGAGCTTGCGATGTGTGATATGAGAGAGGGTCCCACAGCTAGACTTTAAATACTTTAGGTTTGAGCTCCGTGCTATATCGCATCCGGTCCTCGTATCCCATTTCTCATTTTGGCAATTCAACCTTGTTATATTCCTCCTCAGCTTTGTGATTGTGGTTTGCGATATGCCGGTAGTCTCTCCATGAGCGATTGTGATTTGCGATATGCGAGAGTGTCCTATGGCCAAACTTTAAATACTTCAGATTCGATCTCCGAACTATATCGCATACGGTCCTCGTATTGCATTTCCAATTTCAACGATTCAACCTTGTTCTATTCGTCCTAAGCTTTGCAATTGCGATTTACGATATGCGTGCAGGCCCTCCAAGAGGAATTGTGGTTTGCGATCTACAATCAGGCCCTCCACATGCGATTTTGATTAAGCCTTTGAGCATTGTTCTACACGTATATTTCCATGACTAGACCCTAAATTTTGTGTAATGTTCTAAATGCAACCATCAACTCGACTCTTGAACTGTTCTACACGCGAACAAGCCCAAATTGACCCTTGCTGCACAATTTTTTTCTTTGCATCTCCTGTATCTTAGATTACACTTCCAATGTTGTTGCTTCCCTGATTTTGGTTCCAGTGCACATGTGATAATGAATCCTCGTTGAGCTTGGGGTTATCCTTTTGAGCATGTCGGAGTTCTTCTTGAAATTTTAACAACTGCCCCTCAACAACCTTGAACTGGTCAGAAACTCTCTTGACTATTATCTGAGTCAAAATATGCCACAATATTAACTCTGCTTCAAAAGTCTTCAACTACTTCAACCACACCACCTGCAAAACATAAACCTCTTCTTTCTATACTCCTTTCTCCTGCATCAAGCTCCACACCTCCGCAAACTCTAACATCCCTATAGATCTACTAGTCCCTCACTAGGGGTTTTAAGTTTTGTGATATATGGGGGTTAGATTTGTGTGATGCTTGTTAAAAAATTAGAGAAAGATTACCTGAATGTTCAAGAAGCAAGTCAAGAATCCTTCACACTTCCTAAATGGAGGGAGATTGTCTATGTATTTTATAGGATTTTCTTCCCTCCTCATTGAGTTCCAAAGGGTAATTTGTAATCATTATTTGGAGGAATTTTTCCAAGAGATATGGTATTTTAGGATCTGGTAAGCTACGTGGTTGTTTTCAGATATATTTGCAAATTTCTCTAGAATTTGAAGTTTTTTCATCAAGATTACAGGAAAATGGTGCATTCGGCCACTAAAAATTGCAGCATAATGATTGCATTTTCTTACAGGGAAATATATTTAAAAATAAGAATGGATCCTTTTTTTAGCACAGTGCGTCATCTTCTCAACATGTTAGATGATCTGGCCAAGCTTCTCAATGCTCAAGCTGGCTCCTATGTTCATCATATGAAAGCCATTGCTTCCACTCATGTGGATGATAAAGAAAACCCAAACTCCTACAAAATTATAATCAACATTCCAGGCCTGAAATCCCATGAGATAATTGTATCTCAAATCGTTTGAAGAATCAAAGCATTAAATATCCTTCCAGATTTCCTAGTTATAATCCTTATTTTTCCCCTTTCATTCTCATGTTTTAGAAGCTTGTTTTCGCTTTATTCTATCAACTATAAAGATACAAGTTGAATATGAGAGGTTTTGACCATCAGTGGTCAGTGGAACAAGGACAAAAGGAGGTGTCCACCAGTGGAACAAGAACTTCTTTCACATGTTTGCTCTTGTTTTGGAAGTCTGTGTTTGCTTGTTGCTGTGAACTGTGAAGGCTCAAGTTGAATATCAAAAGTTATTACCATTAGCAGCCAATGGAATAGGAACAAAAGGAGGCGTTCGCCAACATAACAAGAATGAAAATGTAACACCCCTAGTTTATGTTTCCTTCAAACTAGACATTTGAACTTTAATCCAAAGGGGAACGGACCCCAATGGATAAGTATTTTGTGGATGTAATTAAGTATTTAATTACGGAAATTAAATAAAATAATTCTCTGCAGATTGACCAAATGAGAATTATGAGATCACTTGCTAAATCCATGAGGATGGAAAGAGGCAAATACTTTCCCCAAAAATCTTTCAAAAATCCTTGAAAGAATTTATTTCCAAATTAGATTTTTGAGGAAAAATCTAGTTTTCCCCAATGAGGTGGAGAGTAGTTGGCAAGAGGTAAAAATATGATAAAGGTAGAAAGCAACTTTAATAGTCCCTAAATAAGGGAAGCCTAGGCAAACAGGAAGAAAAGCATCCTGTAATTCTGGACAAAAAATTGGAAACATGCTTTGGGGAGCATAAGCTTAAATAAGCTACTCCAGAACATATTGGGGTTGGTCTATTGTAGGAGATGATCTCAGCTCGGGGGTGAGTTATTGAGGACAGAAGAACTCTGAGGTTGGGAGGTTGGTGAATTGTAGAAGTGGTATGCACACTGCTTTGCTGAGTAATTAAATTTGATATTGTTCGATAGTAGTGAAATGTATTATGGTAATTATGTTGAGTTAAATTGAAGTGTAATTAATTTCCTTACTTTAACAGAGTTGAATAGAAGAAATAGTTCTCCTAACTTCTGTATGGTAGTAGGAAAGAATACTAGGGAATACTGTCAACGAGAACCTCTAAACCATTAGATGGTTTAAATCTGGAGAAAGTGTAAATGCTTCCCTAGTATAGTTAATGTAACTTTAGTCTACTTCTGTAATAAATGGTAATTCAACAAATAAATAAAGAAAAAGAAAAAGGGAGTTGAACATGTATTAGCTCCTGTAGTGAACTTTGGAAAACTATGATAAGCTACACTTAGATATATACCTGTATGTACACAGAAATAATGTGCAGACTTAAAAGTGGAATAGAGTGAGTAGGAAATATTAGTCTCTAGGTGGCTATAGGAACTAAATTGCATGTATTCATTTTACTACTCAAGTGCAGAATAACAAATTTAAATCAGAAATACATATGATAAATTAATAATATTCAAGACAGAAAAAGTCTATTGTCAATCTATGCGTGCTTTTGGTAAGACTAACTAGCTGAATTGTTGCATTTTCAATGTAGCATTCAGTGTTAGAGGAATGGCAGAAATAAGGATTGCTAATAAAACTCTAGAACTATGTGGTAAATAAGAATATAGCCAGATAAATCATTAATAAAATCAGACTAACCACCTTATACAAGGAGAGAAGCCACTGTAAATTCTGCACAAGAGAGAAAAAAAGTCTATCCCTATGGGATGTAAATAAAACCTGCGAAAGCTACAATCTCTGCTCAGTGGAGATAACATTTTAGAAAATCATGTATATGCAGAAGCACCGGAGAAGACTGAAAAATAATTCTAGAGTAAGTTATTTTATTATCATGGCAGAAATGCATAGTCAATTATATTATACAAAGGAAATGACTAACTTAATTCAAGAAAGAAAACGAACATGAATAGTACAGAGAGTCAGAAGTGAAATATTGTAGAACATGAATCATTTAAATCAACACCCAGTTAAACTAGTGAGATGGGATATTCATAAAAGAAATAGAAATGAATATCATCATATACTTTCCACAGCATAATCACAAGCAATATTCCATTGATAGTTATTAATCCTTATATAGCTGTGTAGAAAAATAAAAATAAAAAAAAGTCCAGAGTAATTATACATTGCTGGAAAATATTTAGAAATGAATCTGAGTCAAAGATTATGTCAGGGAAAAATCCCTATAACTCTATGTATAAACAACCAATATTCCATGTTATTATCTCAGAGAAGTCGACTGAGAATAAAATGATGGTCCATGCCTATAGGAATCTATGAACGAAGCTAAATAAGAAATTGAGGCAAAATCATTTCCAATAGGAAATTAGACGCTGACCTGTGCCAAACGAGAATAAAATCGTTATAATTGATCCATACCAAAGATACATACGTTGTCGTCAAAATTTACATTCACTAGAGAAATAACGTACCTGCAAAAGCGTTCAGGGAAATACGTAAATATGTATGAATAAAAATTTGTATAGATGTATATAAGAAGTTATGAGAGCCAAGTAAGTTTTGACTTACCCAAAGACAGTAGGAAGAATAAAATCCCTCTCAAGAATCTTCTGCGAGCAACCGAGAAGAATTAGATATACAAACCACGTAGAAATCGAGCCAGATTATGATTCAACAATTTTGCAAATTTTTACCTTAGAAGCGAGACTCTGCGCCACGCAGAAGAGCTATGCGAATTGAAAACAAACCATTTGCATAGAATACAAAAATGTTATGGATACGCTTGGGGCAATCCAAGAAATGAAAAGAAAATCAAGACTGGAGGTAAAGTATAAGAAAAACCTCATGACCTCGTGATACGGTCAGCAAGGAAAAACTGAAACCGATCACTTAGAACACGTCGAAATAGGTATAGTAATGACACCAGAATGAAAAAAACGAATCTCTAGCAAATGCTAAAGAGGCGACGTGGGGAAATTTCGATTATAAACCCTAAACGAATAGTATTCAAGAAAATGTATAAAGTCACTCTACAAACCCAGGCATGAAAACGAAGCTTTACTATACGTTGACTCAAAAAAAAAAAACCATGAATTATCATAGGAATTTCACTTTGGCATTAATGCGACACCTGTAAATACAAGTCCTCAGTCAAAAAGAAGGCAAGTCGAGATATAAAACAAAAATTATCATTCTACTTAACCTTTCATCAATAGTCGATACAGATATCAATGTGAGCACTAACACGTTGGCGTAAACAAAATTGAAAATAAAAGTATACTGCGTCGCCATATAAGTCTTGAGAAGGAATTAACGTTAAATGAGGATCAAAAGGATATAATGAGAAGTTACCTGGAACGATTAAACTCTCGGCACTGTGACGTCTACACAAATTCATGAAAGAGCACGCGGGATAGCAAAGTTTAAACACAGAAGACGAGTCGAGAGACATCTGCGTTCTCTGAGAAAAACATTTCAAAGTGAAAAATGAAAGCTATAAAGTGGAGAATCAAATCATATATCGGAATCAAACCCTAACTCATCACTGATCTCCACCGTCCACGTGGAGAGTGATGCCCAAACCAGGAGAAGGCCAGTCGAAAAGGGCCTCGAAAAGAACAAGATCTTCGCAGTACGAGCGATAAGATTTACAAATCGATACTATAGTACCCATTCACATCAACAACCGTACGAAAATCCATGAAAAACAACACATATTCAAATCCTCATAAATGAAACGTGCCAGGGACACAACGCAACACTCCGCGAAGTGAATGAAGTACCATGTAAAAAGACGTAGCATTAAACAGAGAATAAATGAGAGCAGACAAGTACTGGTCCCGTGGCAATGCCATTTATACACTCGAACCCTTATAGTTATCAACGACAACAAGTTAAAACGTCGTCGTTGGAATGAGACGACAGACAAATGAAACTAGTTGGTATATAAGTTGCCATACGGAATATAAATGAAACCATAATACAACAAATATGTTATATGTGAATATAATATGTATTCCAAGCCTGAGCTAAGGTCGGGTATTTGATAAGTGAATACACATCATCTCAAATCATGCGTAAGGGTATTGGAACATTGACAAATTTTATTATGGTAAGTGCTTTGTATTATAATGGGAATCAATGCATTTTAATATAAAGGTTAATAAAACCATAAATTGGGAAAAAAAATATATGTTCCGAAAAAGAGAGAAGTGTCACATAATGACAAACCAATATACAATAGTAGTACAAGTGTAATTCTCAATAATATACACTACTGAAGAATTGGTTGGAAAAAAAGAATTTGTTGGTGAGTTGGAGAGACATGAAAAATGGTATCAGTGCCCACGTTAGCAAAACCAGGCTGTTGTTGTGCTCACTGTACAAATTATTATTTTTTTTGTTGAAAAAAAAAAAATATTACTGATATGTGTTGTTTAGTGTACAGTGTGGTGCTGAAACAGAAAATTCCAATGGCTGGAAGTGATGAAATTTATGTTGGTCTGCGTGATGAAGATAATACACTAGATCCCAACACTCTGGTGATGGCTATGTTTTACAGTTTGCAACGAGATATGGATGAGCTAAGAAGCCAGAATCACAGACTATCATTAGCCAGTGAGGAGCAATAAAAGCTCATCAGAGAATTAACTTCACGGAATAGCCAGGAAGGTGAAGGTTTCGGAAAGAGGAAGAAGGGAAAGTTCTCTGATGATTTTGAGGAAGATGACACTACTAGAAATCAATCTAAACAGAGAAAGGAATTACAGGGAGAATTCCGAAAGATCAAGCCTCCCTCCTATGATGGGGAGAAGGAGGAAGATGCTGAGGCTTGGCTGTTGAATATGATTAAATATTTCCAAGTCTATGAATATGAAAGTAATCTGAAGGCTAGACTAGCTATTTATCAATTACAGGGTAAGGCTACTCTGTGGTGGGAGGAGACGAAAATGGTCCATGACATTGAAGAAAAGACAGTGACATGGGAAGATTTCCAAGTCAAATTTAAGAACCGTTATTTGAACGAACGTTATTATGATGATAAAGCAAAGGAGTTCCATGAACTCAGACTAGGACAACTCACCATAGACGAGTTTTTCACCAAGTTTACAAATATATTAAGGTATGTCCCTTATATTCGTGAAGAGAAGGCCAAGGTACAAAGGTTTTTGAACTGTTTTCTTGCTGTGTACAAGGAGAAAATAGAATTTGATAATCCAAAAACTATGGATGAAGCGGTGAGGAAAGATAGATTATGCTACCAGCAATTTAAAGGAAAGGGTGAGCATGGGAAAAGCTGGGTAAACAAGGGTGAGTTCAGAGGAAAGAAATAGAAACCAACTTACTTGAAGAACTTTGGTAGGGACCATCAGCGGAAGAAATTTAACAAACCCAAGGAAAGTCAAATTGCTCAGTCACAAGTGGGTTCAAAACCAATAGATGGAGACAATAAGGAGGGAGCAATTAAAATATGGGAACCATTGAAATGTTGGGGTTGTGGACAACCTCATGTGTTGAGGGATTGTCCCCATTGAAATGTTTAGATGATTGTGAGGGATCGAGAAGCTACCACAGTGAATGACATAGCAAGGAATATACTCACTATCAGTGCGGCATTGGAAAACCGATAAGCAGAACATCATGCTACTATGGTCGAGATGGAAGGTAAGATTTCTGAAGAATCTGTCATAGTTTTAATTGATTCGGGTGCTCCTTTGAGTTACATTAGTCCACAAATTGTATAGAAATGCAATCTCAAAACAGAAAAATTTCAGCAGTCTTGGTTGGTCCAGCTAGCCACTGGTACAAAGCGAAAAGTAACTCATAAGCTACCTCAAACAACACTTAAATTGAATGATGTTCAGATAGAAGTAAACTTAAACATTCTGCCCTTTGGCTCGTATGACTTGCTGATAGGAATGGACTGGTTAGAAAAGAGAAAGGCTATGATGAACTGTTGGGATAAAACTTTACATTGCATAGATGAGGAAGGGAGACCCTTTATCCTCAATGGAAAACCAAAACCAATTTCTGTAAGAGAAATATCAACTCTGCAATTAAAGAGAACAGCTACGAAGGGTTATCAAGTATATGCTTTCCATGTTTAGGAATTAGCACAACAACCTGAAGAAAATCTCTTGGACACTCTGCCAGTGGTAAGAGAATTTAAGGAATTTTTTCGAGATGAGATTCCTCATCTTCCCCCCAAAAGAGAGATTGAATTTTCAATCGATTTGGTGCCTGGAGAAACACCTGTCTCCAGAGCCCTTTATCGAATGAGTCCCCCTGAACTCATGGAACTGAAAATGCAATTGCAAGAATTGCTGGATAAGGGTTATATCAGACTGAGTGTATCTCCTTAGGGAGCACTGGTGCTGTTTGTGAAAAAGAAATATGGAACTTTTAGAATGTGGATTAACTATCTTCAACTGAATAAGTTGACAATTAAAAACATATACCCTTTACCTCGAATTGATGATCTTTTTGATGAGGTAAGAGGAGCTTCAATATTTTCTAAAATTGAATTAAGGACTGGTTATCACTAGCTCAGAATTAAGGAAGAAGACATTAGTAAAACATCCTTTCGAACCAGGTATGGTCACTACGAATTTGTAGTCCTACCTTTTGGTTTGAAAAATGCCCCTGCCACCTTTATGTTCTTAATGAACAGTTTTTTAAACAAGTACTTGGATAAATTCGTACTAGTGCTCATAGAAGATATTTTATTTTATTCAAAAAGTGAAGAGGAGCACAAAGAGCACTTAAGGATAGTGTTGCAAACTTTGAAAGAAAACTAGTTGTATGCCAAGTTCAGTAAATGTGAATTCTATAAAGATAAGATCCAATACTTGGGACATATTATTTCTGAACAAGGGTTGGTTGTTGACCCTGAAAAGATAAATTATATTAGAGAATGACCGGTGCCAACTGATGTTTCAGCAGTGAGATCATTTATGGGGATTGCAGGTTATTATCGCAGATTTGTGGAAAGATTTTTTGCAATAGCATATCCCATAAATTCATTACAAAGAAAAGGTGTCAAATTTGAGTGGACTGAAAAATGCCAGAACAGTTTTGAACAATTAAAATTAAAACTCACCACAACCCCTATACTGAAGATTGCAGATCAAGATAAAGAATTTGCTGTATGTATCGATGCCTGTAGAGAGGGGTTGGGAGGAGTTCTGTTGCAAGAAAATTTTGTAATTGCATATGAGTCTATGAAACTTAATAGACATGAACAGAACTATAGTGTGTATGATTTGGAATTGGCTACTGTAATCCATGCCTTGAAGATGTGGCGACACTATCTTCTTAGTACCACATATCACCCTTAGACGGATGATCAAACAGAAAGAACAAATCATATCTTGGAGGATATGCTGAGAATGTATGTGATGGATAAGCCATCAAAATGGGAGGACTATTTTCACTTGGCTGAATTTGCTTATAAAAACAATTATCAATCCTCCATCAAAATGAGCCCGTTTGAGGCACTTTATGGAAGAAAGTGTCGTACTCCTTTAAGTTGGAGCCAACATGAAGATAAACTAGTTTTGGGGCCAAATAATTTATTATAAATGGAAAGGATTGTCAAAAAAATACAGAAGAACATCAAGACAGCACAAGATCACCAGAAAAATTATGCTGATAAGAAGAGGGTACATCGAGAGTTCAAAGTGGGTGATCAAGTGTATTTGCGTATTAAACCCAAAAAGAGCACACTTTAGGCTGGAAGTTGTGCAAAATCGGCTCCTAGATATTGTGGGCCATTTGAGGTGTTAGAGAGGGTGGGAATAGTGGCTTACAAGCTGGCCCTATTGCCCCATGTTAAAGTTCATGATGTATTTCATGTTTCATTATTAAAAATATATATACATGATGCTTCTCACATTGTTGATTGGAATGTGATACAGGTGGAACCAGAAGGGGAGTTCCTTCCAAAGCCTCTTCAAATATTGGAGCGGGAAGAAATTGAATTGAGGAATCGAACAGTAGCAAGAGTAAAGGTGAAATGGAAGCACTTTACTGCTGAAGAAGCTACCTGGGAAAGAGAAGCTGAGATGATGGAAAAATATCCATATTTGTTTCAAAAATGAACTCTAGTAGTTAGTTATCAACACCGAGGACGATGTTTGTTTTCAGAGGGGGAATATGTAACACCCCTAGTTTATGTTTCCTTCAAACTAGACATTTGAACTTTAATCCAAAGGGGAATGGACCCCAATGGATAAGCATTTTGTGGATGTAATTAAGTATTTAATTATGGAAATTAAATAAAACAATTATGTCCAGATTGAGCAAATGAGAATTATGAGATCACTTGCTAAATCCATGAGGATGGAAAGAGGCAAATACTTTCCCCAAAAATCTTTCAAAAATCCTTGAAAGGATTTATTTCCAAATTAGATTTTTGAGGAAAAATCTAGTTTTCCACAATGAGGTGGAGAGTAGTTGGCAAGAGGTAAAAATATGATAAAAGCAGAAAGCAACTTTAACAGTCCCTAAATAAGGGAAGCCTAGGCAAACAAGAAGAAAATCGTCCTGTAATTCTGGACGCAGAATTGGAAACAGGCTTTGGGGAGCATAAGCTTAAATAAGCTACTCTAGAATAGATTGGGATTGGTCTCTTATAGGAGACGGTCTCAGCTCGGTGGTGAGTTCTTGAGGACAGAAGAACTCTAAGGTTGGGAGGTTGGTCAATTGCAGAAGTGGTATGCACACTTTTTTGCTGAGTAATTAAATTTTATATTGTTGGATAGTAGTGAAAAGTATTATGGTAATTATGTTGAGTTAAATTGATGTGTAATGAATTTAATTACTTTTAACAGAGTTGAATAGAAGAAATAGTTCTCCTAACTTCTGTATGGTAGTAGGAAAGAATACTAGGGAATACTGTCAACCAGAACCTCTAAACCATTAGATGGTTTAAATCTGGAGAAAGTGTAAATGCTTCCCTAGTACAGTTAATGTAACTTTAGTCTGCTTCCATAATAAATGGTAATTCAACAAATAAATAAAGAAAAAGAAAAAGGGAGTCGAACATGTATTAGCTCCTGTAGTGAAATTTGGAAAACCATGATAAGTTACGCTTAGATATGTACCTGTATGTACACAGAAATATTGTGCAAACTTAAAAGCGGAATAGAGTGAATAGGAAATATTAGTCTCTGGGTGGCTATGGGCACTAAATTGCATGTAGTAATTTTCCTACTCAGGTGCATAATAACAAATTTAAATCAAAAATACATATGATAAATTAATAATATTCAGGATAGAAAAAGTCTATTGTTAATCTATGTGTGCTTTTGGTAAGACTAACTAGTTGAATTGTTGCACTGTCAATGTAGCATTCAGTGTTAGAGGAATGGCAGAAATAAGGATTTCTAATCAAACTCTAGAACTATGTGGTAAATAAGAATATAGCCAGTTAAATCATTAATAAAATCAGACTAACCACCTTATATAAGGAGAGAAGCCACTGTAAATTCTGCACAAGAGAGAAAACAAGTCTGTCCCCGTGGGATGTAGATAAAATTTAGGAAAGCTACAATCTCTGCTCAGTGGAGATAACATTTTAGACAATCATGTATATCCAGAAGCACCGAAGAAGACTGAAAAATAATTCTAGAGTAAGTTATTTTATTATCATGGTAGAAAGCCATAGTCAATTATATTATACAGAGGAACTGACTAACTTAATTCAAGAAAGAAAATGAACATGAATAGTACAGAGAGTCAGAATTGAAATATTGTAGAATATGAATCATTTAAATTAACACCGAGTTAAACTAGTGAGATGAGATATTCATAAAAACAATTGCAATGAATATCATCATATACTTTCCACAACATAATCACAAGCAATATTCCATTGATAGTTATTAATCCTTATATAGCTGTGTAGAAAAACAAAAATAAATAAAAATTCCAGAGTAATTATACATTGCTGGAAAATATTTAGAAATGAATCTGAGTCAGAGATTATGTTGGGGGAAAATCCCTATAACTCTATGTATAAACAACCAATATTCCATGTTATTATCTCAGAGAAGTCGACTGAGAATAAAATGATGGTCCATCACTATAGGAATCTATGAACGAAGCTAAATAAGAAATTGAGGAAAAATCATTTCCAACAGGAAATTATACGACGACCTCTGCCAAACAAGAAGAAAATCATTATAATTGATCCATACCAAAGATACATACGTTGTCCTCAAAATTTACATTCACTAGAGAAATAACGTACCTGCAAAAGCATTGAGGGAAACACGTAAATATGTATGAATAAAAATTTCTATAGACATATATAAGAAGTTATGAGAGCCAGGTAAGTTTCGACTTACCCAAAGACAGTACGAAGAAGAAAATCCCTCCCAAGAATCGTTTGCGAGCAACCAAGAAGAATTAGATATACAAACCGCGTAGAAATCGATCCAAATTATGATTCAACAATTTTGCAAATTTTTACCTCTAAAGCGAGACTCTGCTCCACGAAGGAGAGCTATGCGAATTGAAAACAAACCATCTGCATAGAAGACAACAATGTTATCGATATGCTTGGGGCAGTCCAAGAAACGAAACGAAAATCAAGACTGGAGGTAAAGTATAAGAAAAACCTAATGACCTCGTGATAGGGTCAGCAAGGCCAAACTAAAACCGATCACTTAGAACACGTCGAAATAGTTATAGTAATGACACCAGAATGAAAAAAACGAATTTCTAGAAAATGGTAAAGAGGCGACGCGGGGAAATTTCAGTTATAAACCCTAAATGAATAGTATTCAAGAAAATGTATGAAGTCGCTCTACAGACCCATGCATGAAAACAAAGCTTTACTATACGTTGACTGAAAAAAAAAAAAAAACTAGGAAATATCATAGGAATTTCACTTTGGCGTTAATGAGATGCCTGTAAATACAAGTCCTCAGTCAAAAGAGAAGGCAAGCTGAGATATAAAACAAAAATTATCATTCTACTTAACCTTTCATCAATAGTCGATACGGATAGCAATGTGAGCACTAACATGTCGGCGTAAACAAAATTGAAAAGAAAAGTATACTGCATCGCCATATAAGTCCTGAGAAGGAATTAACGTTAAATGAGGATCAAAAGGGTATAATGAGAAGTTACCTGGAAAAATTAAACTCTTGGCACTGTGACGTCTACAGAAATTCATGAAAGAGCACGCCGGATAGCAAAGTTTAAACATAGAAGAGGAGCCGAGAGACCTCTGTGTTCTCTGAGGAAAACATTTCAAAGTGAAAAATGAAAGCTACAGAGTGGAGAATCGAATCATATATCGGAACCAAACCCTAACTCATCGTTGATCTCCACCATCCACGTGGAGAGTGATGCCAAAACTAGGAGAAGGCCAGTCGGAAAGGGCCTCGAAAAGAACAAGATCTTCGCAATACGAGCGACAAGATTTACAAATAGATACTATAGTACCCATTCACATCAACAGCCATATGAAAATCCATGAAAAATAATGCATATTCAAATCCTCATAAATGAAACGTGCTAGGGACACAACGCAACACTCTGCGAAGTGAGTGAAGTACCATGTAAAAAGACGTAGCATTAAACATAGAATAAATGAGAGCAGACAAGTACTGGTCCCGTGGAAATTCCATTTATACACTCAAACCCTTATAGTTATCAACGACAACAAGTTAAAACATCGTCGTTGGAATGAGATGACAAACAAATGAAACTAGCTGGTATATAAGTTGCCATATGGAATATAAATGAAACCATAATACAACAAATATGTTATATGCGAATATACTACGTATTCCAAGCCTGAGCTAAGGTCGCGTATTTGATAAGTGAATACACATCGTCTCACATCATGAGTAGGGGGATTGGAACATTGACAAATTATATTATGGTAAGTGCTTTGTATTATAATGGGAATCAATGCATTTTAATATAAAGGTTAATAAAACCATAACTTGGGAAAAAAAATATATGTTCCAAAAAAGAGAGAAGTGTCACATAATGACAAACCAATATACAATAGTAGTATAAGTGTAATTCTCAATAATATACACTAGTGAAGAATTGGTTGGAAAAAAAATATTTGTTCGTGAGTTGGAGAGACATTGCAGAAAATGAGGAGAAATATTCGCATGGGAAACTGCCAGGTGATTTTTCCACGTGTCTATTTTTATTGGAATGAGGACGAGGAAAATAAATCACCTTGATTGGTTGGGTTGAATAGTGTTTTCCCACCCCAACTATGTAGAGAAAACGCCTTTCGGTGTAAATATTCAAAAATTAAATTAATTTGGGGTTTAATGTTTATTTTATAAATTGTTGTTTAATTTTTTGTGAGACATGGATTACTTCATGGTCAATGCATGAATGAAATGTGTTTATACTCTTCCTTCCACAAAGATAATAAATATAATAAAATGTTATTTATATTCGTGTATAATTTAGTATTGAATATTTTAATGTAAATTTTATAAATGTTTTTATTTTAGAATAGATCTTAAAAAACTATTTATATAGTTTTTAAATCTTTTATAATAAGATTTTATGATATTTAAAAAAAACCTTTGAACATCATATATATATATATATATATATATATATATATATATATATATATATATAACAAGAGCTACATATTAGTTAGTACCTCCACTTAGCTTAAATATAGCTTAATTAAACAAATAATAATAAACATAAAATATTTCATCACAAAAATAAAAAAACCAATAAAATATTCTCTTTTTCAATGTCCTCACCAAAAATTAAGAAATATGATTAACTAATATTGTTTATATAACATATATACACTTTAATATATATATTTATTTTAATTATGTGTATGTGTTTTATTTTTTTTATTAATATATACCTTTTTATAATTTTATTTATTAAAATATGTTTCTAATATAATAATATGTGGTCTTAAATTGAAAATATGGACAAAAAAATATAATTCACGAAAATGGAAATAATAGAAAAGGAAAAAAAAACAAAAACAAAAAAATAAATAAAATGAAAATAAAACTAAGACCATAAAATTAGTAACTTAATAGAAATATAAGTTGCTAAAAAACCCATAGTAAGGCCTGAACCAATCAACTTACAAATAAATAATTTTACATAATAATAAAAAATAACAAAAATTCAATTCTCAATGTTAACTATGGATAAACGACATAAATTTATCGTAAAAAACACAGTAATAGGCAATCAAAGAAAATAATAGTGTAATATCATACCTATGCAAGTATAATAATGAGTCTTTTTTTTTTTAAATTACATGAATATTTTTTTTTTTCAAAAATAAAACAACTTTTTCCTCGTACATATTACATTAGAAAAAAGAGAAATGTAATGCCATGATTAAAATTTATTATGAATCAGTTTATTAATATATTTTAGATTATAATTATTAAATTATTAAAATAATTAATATATGAGTTAAACACACACATATATATATATATTAAAAAAAAAATGTAACAAAATTATTAACCATAAATATCCACCTTACTTTATCATAGATATTCTTAACCTATAAATAAGTTTTGAAGGCCAATACCATGACTTATCAATACCACATGCTCAAAAATTCATAACCTTTTTTACAATCAAAATATTTTATATTTATTTTAATTTCATTCCATTTTATAACATTATTTTAAATAAATAAAAATCAAGAATATCATAAATACTTTTGAGATAAATATCAACTCTCTATCCTAACTACTATTGAAAATATTCCATGATGCTTAAATTCCTACCATCCACCTATTAATTATTGATAATTAAATTAAAATTTTAGAAGCCCTATTCCAAAATAGACAAACCTATTGATGTAATAAGATTTAGCAATTTTGTTAAAAAACATATAAAAGTCATATCAAACTATCTCTTTGAAAGGAACTCTCAAATATGGAATTTAAGGATAGCAATAGACAATTGTTTAAATATTTTTTATTTATAAATTAATAACACACACACACACACAAATATATATATATTAAGAATATGGATGATCTTCCACACCCACGTTCACTTCCTAAATGTGACATGATCAACTCATATTCAGTATATTGTTGTAATTGTGTCCACATCAGGTTTTTCACATGGCCAAGGAAAGTGCACATGGTATAGCTTTAGGAATCTATTTTCTTGTTGACCACAATTAGTTTGATACTAAGTGGTGTAACTTATTATATTTAACTTTGAAAAATAAATAATTATTTTTTCAATATCATTAACAAAACAAATTTTCAAACATTTGATTAAAATATAACTTGAAGTTCTTATTGCACCATTTGCATAAAATAATTCCATGTGGATAACTACCTCACATATTTTATTCCATAATTTATGGATATCATTGCAATATTCAGGCATTATTTTTACATGTTTGTTGATTAATTGTTTATTCTTAAACATTGAAGGAACTGAATAACATATTTACCATCAATTACTTTCCACCATAATTCAAGCAAGACTTTACATTAAAAATAGATCAAAATAAGATGTAAATAAATATATTTATCATGATTTATTTCTCATCATTATTTATTTTTTCGTAGACAATTATGTAGGAGTAAATGTGTAACTTTGTATACTTACTAGTGGTTAGTAACCACAATATACACAAGTCCATGTGTCTAAGCAAGAAATTAATTTATCCACTTCAAATTTCAATTTATAAATTTCTCCTAAAGAAGGCCCAATTAATTTATCCACTTAAAATATCAATTTATCATTTCCTCCTAGAGCAAGGTTATAGTATTTCATTTTCCTATTAACCACTATTAATTTAGCTAAAGTTGACCAACGTATGTTAAAAAAATTTATGCAATTTTTACCAAACATAATTTTAAATTTGGGTGAGACTACTAATATGTCATGCACTCTTAAGAATAAAATTGTTGTTTACTCCTTTCTGCATAGTGAATAATTAAATAAAAATAAAAAATAAAACTAATTAAGGGAATTAAAAAAGGGAGAGACATATAGGCAGAGGGGTAGATAGGCAGAGAGTGACGGAAAAAGTGACCGGTAAAGGGAGGGATGGAGGAAGAGAGAGTGAGATAAATAAATGGAAATGGAGATATGGGGTGGGTTAAGGAGAGAGAGAAAGAGATGGGGGGCTTAGGGAAGGGGGGAGAGTGAGAAAAATTCAAAAAATACATAACAAATAGAGAGAGGTATGAAGAAAGGAATAAAGGGGGAATATGGAAAGGGGGAGAGAGATATAAGGAGAGATAGGGATAGGGGGAGAGACTGAAAGGGATATAGAAAGGGGTAGATAAAGAGGAAGCATTAGGGAGGTGTTATAGAGAGAAAGAGAGATGAGGTATATATCGAAAGAGGAGGGGGGGGGGAGAGATATGGGGAAAGGAAGATATATAAAGACAAGGCAATAAGGAAAGTAAGAGAGAGATATAAAGAGGGAAACACAGAGAGAGGGAGATAGAAAGGGATATGGAAATGGGGAAAGAGAGACTCAGAGGGAGTGGACGAGTCCAGAGAGAGAATTGGATAAGGAAATGGGGAGAGGGGGGGGATGGGGGAAGATAAAGAGAGGGGTACATAGGGGTTAAATAGAGAGAAATGGGTAAAGGAAAAGAGAGAGCAGGATATGTGAGGTAGGAATATATATATATATATATATATATATATATATATATATATACAGAGAGAGAGAGAGAGAGAGAGATAGAGAGAGAGAGAGAGAGAGAGAGAGAGAGAAAGAGAGAGAGAGAGGGAAACTTAGAGATAGATAAAAATAATGGATTCGGAGAAGGGGAGAGATATAAATGGATAGGGAAAGGTGTAGAGAGAGGGAGGCCCTTTTGAAAGAGAGAGAAATGGATATATGAGGAAAATATAGGAATATAAAAGAGAGATATTGGCATAGTCAAAAGGGGAAGAGAGAGGGGGTGGTTGAAACAAAATGGGGAGAGGAAGAGATAGCAATGGGGAACAAAAGAGAGGAGGTGAAAAGGGAATGGGAGAAATAGATAAAATGAGTGATCGAGAGAGGAGTATAAATATAAAAGAATATTAAAAGTGGTAGATCGATAGGGGGGCTTAGGAAAATAGATAGATTTATATAGTATGGATAAATTTAAGGAGGGAAGAGAGAGGGGGATGAGAGAAATATATAAGGGAATAGAAATAGGGAAATCCATGGGAATACAAAATACTTGAGAGAGAGATATAAAGAGGAATAAATATAAAGAGGTGGCGAGAGGGGAAGGAAACATAGTGATAATGGGAGGGAGATAAAGGGTTAGGGAGAGAAATATGGAGTGGGGGATTACGGAGAGAGAGGGATACAAAGAAAGGACAATACTAGGAAGGACATGGAGGGATATAGGGGGATAGAAATAAATGGGCAGGGATAGAGAAAAGGAGGGAGGGTGTATATGGGGGGAGGGAAGTGGGATGGTGAGAGAGGGGTAGGTAGGGAGGAGATAGGGAGAAATAAATTGAGATAGAGGAAAAAATAGAGGAGGATTAGAGAGAGAGGGAATAAAGAGATAAAATTGTGGAAAGGAAGAGAGAAGGTTAATATGGAAAAGCAGAGAGAGATAGCAAGAGGGAGGGGGGGAGGTTGAAAGATAGAAAAGGGCACAAGAAGGAGTAGATAGAAGGGAATACATAAAGAGAGAGAGGGGGGAGAGAGGGAAAGTGATAGAGAAAAATTGGGAGAGAGAGATGGGGAAAGGAAGAAGAGAGATAAGAAAGGAAGAGAGAGGGATAGGAGAATATGAGAGATAGAGAGATAAAGATAGAGAGAGAGTGGAATTTACAAATAAATATAAGGGAATAGGTAAAGTGAGAGAGTAGGAGATATAAATAATTAATGTAATGATAGAGAAAAATAAAGGGATAATAAAAGTGGGGTATATGGAGAGAGATAGAAAGTGGTAGGGAAATAGATACATAGATATTAAAGGAGGGAGGGGGAGAGAGAGAGAGAGTGGTAGGGATAAAGATATAGAAATAGGTGTAGGAAGAGGGAAGAGATAGAAAGGTATAGGGAAATGGGTACATAGAGATGGGTGATTAGGGAGAGAGAAAGTGGAATATAGGAGTGAGACATATGGAGAGAGAGAGAGAGAGAGAGAGAGAGATGGGAAAATGGAGAGAGATGTGGGGGGAGGGAGGGACTATGGAAGTGAGAGATAGTGGGTGTTTATTTTAACCATCCATTATTAATTGCTACAAACAAATTCTTAGTAAAAATATAAAAAATGCAATGTAACATGCATGTTTAACATATATATTTTACTGTTGAAACTGAAAACTCTGAAAGCTATAAATATTTTTCAATGTAGTATTTCTTTACAATGTTACAATACAATATATATATATGATGTGGAATTCATAAACCCACAATATATTAATTGTACATTAAACTACAACCATATTTCCTTAATTGAAATTGCATTACCGTGGACCACAATAATTGTGTGACATAAAACTACCAAAAGTAAAAACCATGCATTTAAAACCATTAGAATCATAGAAAAAAAACTACCCCATAAATATCTATGAAGACCACCATTGAATCACTATTCCCAATGCATATAAAATGAACATGTGGCTAGTCATATAAATAATATAACACATAACCAATATTCACCAACTTGTTTCTTTCTTTGCATAACGAAAGCCACATGATTTCTTGATGAATGATGCAATCAAACAATGTCGATTACTTCTACACATCAAGAAAAAATATTAATTGTGAATTTTCTTTTTAATGAATCTAAAAATTCTTTAGAGTGTCCATCTTCACTAGCAGCACGTTCTTGCCTTAAGTTATGTCTTTCACAAAGTGACACAAAACATCAATATGCTTCATTTTAGAATGATAATATGGGTTTTTAGCTAGGAATATTGCATCTTGATCACCACTATACATTGTTGAAAGTGGAAACAAGAAGAGGCTTCTAATTTAATTTTCCCTTAATTAATTTAGAAGGAAATTGTAATTCCACATCACATGACAACTTGTATGATTTAACTAAGCCAAGAAAACTTAATTAGGTCACTCAATTCAAGTTGAGGGTCAAACGAGAGGCATGGAAATTTCTCTCTATGTTTTACGAGTTCTCTCCAAGTTTTAGGGGGTCTAGTTATATCTTATTTTGATTTGTAATTATTTAACTTAATTATTTGAGTTAGAATTAGCTTAACTAGTTATAACTGATGGAGGAACTAGTGAGAGGTCTAGTGAATTGAATCTAATTTAATTCACATGAAGTGATCAATTAGATAACTAATAATTCACTATAAATATTTGTTTCCTATCAGTTATGGTCAAGACCTAGTTGAAATTGGAGTTAAAGGGAAGGTTACTATCAGTTGTATGATTATAAAATTGTACAGGTGGTGCATCAAGTGAGTATAAGGCCTTATATCTATTACACAATATTTAATTTGGAATTTCCTAATTAATAGGGATCACACAAGCAAGGCATGGAATATAGAGGCAAGAAATTGGTTACGCATTGAACCAGGCTAGCTTAGGATAGTGTGAGACAGACATAGATAGTTCAAAGAGCTCTCAAGCCTAAGAGAAGCATTGTATTGTTTTATATTCTTTGACTTATGCAATATACAAATAGAGGGGATTTTAGTTGAGGCTTTCCCTAGATAATTCTTTGTGTTGTGAGATTGAAATTATTTTTCTTTCTTGTTCAATTGAGTATGTGATCATAATTGGTTTCCAGAATTTGTAGAATAGATTGAAGGATTTTGTTTTAGCATATTACAAGATCAGTTTAATATATGTGGAGTTTCTACATCTATCCTTACATCATGTTGCACTAACGAAATGCATGGACGCAATATTTTTAACCATACAACTTCCTTGAGTGCATGAATGGCCACCATGTATTTACCTTTTATAGTTGAGAGTGGCATTGCAAACTATCTCTTGCTCATCCAACTTATTTCTCCTCCAAATAAGTTAAAAAATTACCAGTTTATAGATATTTTGTGATCTAGATCTCACTTTCAATTTAAATTAACAAATCCATGTTCATTGGAAACTCTATCAGATCCTTGAATTCATTAGTAGCGCAATTTATAACTAGTGGTTTGACAGAAATACCTAAATATACTCTTTACCGCCACCCAATGCTCCTTCCAGGCTTTGTAAGTTGTTCCATAGGTAAAAATATACAAACTTCTTCAACCTACTGGACAACATATTCAGCCAACTCTTAATCAAGGTATTCCAATTCAAATCCAAAATACTGTTTCGGGGATTCCTCAAGTTAATATGAGAAGATATGTTCAATAACCAAGTTATCAACCTCGTCTGAGCTATCCACACACTCTTTTCTAATCCATTATACAAACATACGTTCCAAAACCAAGTACACCTAAAACACTAATCCTAGGAGTATCTAAAAATTTTGTTCTAATTACCCATCAATTATTGGTGCCACCAATTACTCAGGCTATCCCCCAGACATCTGTCTATCTAGTTGGTCCTAGAATCCAATGTGCTTTGGGACAACTTGGTATGGTAATTCTATAAACACTATATCAAGGCCATGATTTTCAACGCTAGCCTTTTCAGTTCCAGTTCTTTTAAGGTCAACATTATCAAAGACAGTTCTTTCAAGGAAAACCTTTACAAAGCCAACCCTTTCAGCAGCAATATTACTAGGGGTAGATGGGCCAAAAGTACCTTAAGAACCCCAAATTTGTCATTTCAAACTCACTTTTCATGACGTCTTTGAAATCAACAATGAGGATATCATCACTCCAAGTGAAAATCAATTCATCTACATATAAAAAAACAATAAGAAGCTTACTATCAGTCTATTTGATGTAGATACTAGGTTCACCATAACATTTTTCAAAGCCATTGTCCAAAAAATATGCATATATCATGTTTTACCATGTGCATGGTACTTGCTTGATCCCATATATAACTATAACAACAATGAAAAACCAACATTATAAAAAATTATGGTTGGCACCTTTATGTATTTAACAACAACTAGGCCTGATATAATGTATGCAATGAGCTTGGCATCAAGATCCATGAAGAGACCAAAGGAGATGCATTGGAAGGAACCCAAATGAATACTCAGTTATGTGAAAGGGAGAAAAGAATATGGTATTTTTTACACTACAACAAGTGATTTCAAGATGTTTGGTTACACTGGTAGTGACTGGGTCAGAATTTCCTATGATAGAAAGATCATGTCAAGATATGTATTTCACATGGGTTCAGGAGCCATTTCATGCACTTCTAAGAAACATCCAACAATGTCACTATCGACTACATAAGCTGAAAATGTTGTTGAAACACTAACAACATGTCAAGAAATTTAGAGGAGAAGAATGTTGAAGGATTTATGGAAGGAACAAGAAGGAACGAGAATAATTTTTGTGACAACAATTCAACAATTGCGTTATCCAAGAACTATTTTTTACACAAAAGGAGAAAGCAAGTGGACACTATGTATCATTACATTAGATATTTGATTAACAATGGAGAAATTATTTTCCATTATTTGAAGTCACGTGAGTAGTTAGAAAATATCTTCAGAAATCCACTGGTAAGAGATGATTTTGTCCATCAGAGAGATATTTTGGGCATAGTGAATTTGGTGGTTTTGATGAAAGAGGGATTGTTGGAAAATTGCTCCCAAAAACCACATTAAAGAACTAAAAACAACCATTTTTAGAAAGTATGCAAGAAGATCAAGAAAACATTCTTTTGCAACATGAAGCATATTTTGTTTTTCAATTGAAAGAATGCCAAGTTAATATTTTTCAGGCCATAAGAACGTGTTCTACATTCTATCATACAATTCCTCCACACCTGCAACATGTGAAACATTTAAGAACATCTAATTTATGTGACTCTCCACCCATATATTGATTTAATTTTTTGTCTTGTCATGAAAAATATAAGTTGACCACATATGTCATATCAAGTTTCCATATTTTTAAATTAATGTAACACCATAAGTCTTTGTTGTAGCACTGAGTAGCCAAGAGAGAAGGTGAGAAGGTCTTCACGAAAGAGGAGAAAATTACAGAGCAGTTTTGGTTGGCTAATATAGTGTGTTACAACTAAGAAGTTTTCCTAGTTGTTACAACACATAACCAAAGAGTAGTTACAATGTGTAATTTTTTTGTTTTCCAGTAGTAATAAACTAAAGTCTCAATTTTAGATTAGATTTGTAATTTTTGTTTGCGTCATATAAAATTTTAATATAAAGTATTTTTCTTACATGCTCAATCAGAGAGTCATATTTCTAGTTTTACTATGCATCCCCTATTTTACTCTATTTTACAATGTGTTATTACTTTATTTTAATCTTTTGTTACTGTGTGTTTTTATTGCACATAAAATTTTCGGGGTTTTTCTTCTCTCCCTCGAAAGAAAACAATATCTAGTAAGTGTATGCATGTATATCCCCTCCAAGCATGGGATGTCTATGCTCAAAGAATAAGGATATAGGGTTTTATGTTCTTTCATTTTCTGGCTAGTATGAAACTTTCAGGGTATCAGTGCGTATCATTCCACCTTGTCTAATACTATGAATATTACCCGAACACCAAGTTTAGTCCTTTGGGGTGGGTTCGGTCGAAACCAAAAAAATAGTCAAACTCTTCTTTTTTAAATAGAATATTGGTGTTGAGGGGTTTTAAGTAGTATTATCCCATCTTGGTTCAAGAACTATAATTTAGATTTATGAAAGTCAACGAATTTCAAAGTGAGGAGTGAAGCAAATTCCAAAGACTAAGTCTTTCTTTTGGGTTCCAGATGACCTGAACCTTGTCTTGATTTTCCCGGATGTATTTTTGCACCATAGATTTCATGATAGGAAATAACCTTAAAAAATTAAGCATGTCTAACCAATCACTTTACGAACACAAAAAGAAATATAACTTCACTCTAAGCTTAAGGTAAAAATAAACGAAAGTTAATAGGTGTCCTCTAAGTATGTTTATAAAATCACTCCTATCTCCAATTCGACAAAAAGTTCTAGTTCTAAAGAAGACAAAACAATGGGGGACGTTTAAAAATAATAGCCATAAGTAATCATTTCTGAAGATAATTCCCTTTTCATATTCCATATAACATACTGGCGGGGTCCTCAAGAAGAACTATTGCATAAAATGAGAAGGTTGCATAGAACATGTTAGGAAGGATAATAGAGTTGGTGCAAAAGGATTTTCGACTTGGACTCTTCGTTACATCAAGAACCTCAAGAAATCTAGCATGTTGAGAGTATCCTCTACAAGGAGTTGTGGTGGAAGATGAAAGACCAATTTGGTAGCTATTTAGACTCTTGGTTTCATCAAGAATTCAAGCAGTCTATCACATCGAGAGTATCCTTTGCAAGAAGTTGTGGTGGAAGATGAAAGACCAGTTTGGAAACTATACTCAGGCTATATGGATTGCTAAAATTTCAATGAAAGTGATCCTCTATTCGATTTAAAAGGTTAAGAATCTAATCAGTTTTTTAGAAGAGATAAAACTGAGCAACAAATTGGATCCTAGCTGGCTTCTCGAATCAAGGTAGGTTCCTTGGCCTTGAGATACCTTTCTTAGAGATTCCCCATGGAGCACATGCCTATGTTCCTTCGAATTTTAATTTTTAATGAGATAAAGCATCCAGTGATTTAGATTAGTTAAAATGAAATATTTAATTAGAGAAAAAATTGAGTAATTTAGTTTGGTTAGAAGGAAATATTTAATGAGAGAGAAACGTCATTCACAATTTTCACATATAATTTTTTGAGTATCTTTCATAAGAGTACACTTTTATTTATGCATACATTTAAAAAAATCGGTAATCCTATATCTATATCTGTAAAACCAAAATTATTTTTTTTTGTTGGGAGAAGTTGTGTGAGTAGATGAAGTATAATTAGTATAAAGTTTAAAATTTTAATAATAAAAGAAAAATCTAAAAATATTAAATATTAAGTAAAAATTAGCTAGCTGCGAGAATCAAGGTAGGTTCCTTGGCCATCAGATACCTTTATTACAGCTTGCCCATGGAGCACAGCCTATATTCCTTCAAATTTTAATGTTTAACTAGATAAAGAATCTAGTGATTCAGTTCAGTTAAAGTGATATATTTAATTAGAGAAAAAATCAAGTTATTTGGTTTAGTTGAAAGGAAATGTTTAATGATAGAAACGTCATTCACAATTTTTCACGCATAGATTTTTGAGCATCTTTCAAAAGAGTACGCTGCTATTTGTGGAGATATTTAAAAAAAAATGTAATCCTATATCTATATTTGTAAAACCGAAATTAATTCTTTTATGTTGGGACAAGTTGTGTAACATTGTGTGGATGAAGGATAATTAGTATTAAGTTTAAAATTTTAATAATAAACACAAAATTTCAAAATCTTAACTATTAAGTAAAATTTAATATCTAAATTATTGGGCAAAAATATACACATAATTTTAAAGAACAGTGGAAAAATACTTTGATTTAAATTAATTTAAAGACTTTTTTTACTTAGGCACTATTTTCCCACTTCTAAATGCACACCAAATTCAGTTTAGTAATATGGAAATATTTAATTAGAGAAAACATAGACTCATTCGGTTTGGTTATATATATATAAGAATGAATCCAAAGGTCCCTTTTAATTTAATTCTTATCAGCCTTTTTAAGGTTTAAAAATGTTAATTTAATTTTGTATCATAAGCCATTTTGTTAAATCAAATGTATTAAGATTGTTAATACTCAAAAAAACATGTTTTCTTGCATACATAGGAGAAAGAAGTTTTCTTACATAAATAGAAAAATCTTAATAATATTGGACTATCTTAGCTTTTCTTGATAATGGACCATATCAATATAATTATATTAATAATATTCAATATAATTCATAGTAAAATATTAATGATATTGGATTATCCTAAGTTCTCTTGATAACTAGACCATATAAATATAATGATATTAAGAATATTTTAATATATTTCTATTAGCAATTTTATGAATATACTATTAAAATAAAAGTTCAAAGTATTTGAACTTCTTTAATTTAAAAGATTTAAGTTATTTTTTTTTTAAATTAAATTAAACAAACCTAGATCCATCTTAACTCTGAATCTATCAACTTGTGCGAGGCAGGATAGGAATTTCAAAAGGGACTTGTCCATCAAATTTGACGGTTTTGACACCTTCCTTCAAGTTTCCATAGTTTCAACAAAAAACCTTGACTGTCTTGTAAAATTTCATGTTCTAAACTTGTATTTGACGAGAAAATCAAGCTGTGGCGGGGGAAACTTTCTCATCAAAGTCCATCCCTACTGAGTGGGATCAAATAACATTTTTCACATCAAGAGATTTGATCCCTTTCGGCGCTTATAGATATCCGGAGTTTAGATGGATCTAGCATGGTTTTATTACATTTTGGGCCAAGAAAGAATCTCCATCCAAGTATGGAAGATTTTTTGGAATTTATAGTTATATTATGTTATCTCAACATTTTGACCTAGTCAAATTACATAAAAATAAAAAAATAAATTATTAATTAAAACATTTTGACTAGTGAAATTATATAAAAATAAAAATTAAAGTTAAAAAATAAAATTAATAATTAAGCTAGCCTATATCTATAAATCTCCTAGAGGTATGAAATTTCTCGAGGTGGAAACCTTTATTCAAGTTTTGCACTCAGAAAAGAGGTTTTCACCTTGAGAGATATCCCTCTCAATGCTTGATAGCACCTAGAGGTATGAAATTGCTGGAGGTGGAAACATTTATTCAATTTTTGCACTCAGAAAAGAGGTTTTCACCTTGAGAGGTATCTCTCTCAACGCTTGATAGATCCAGTTAAGATGCATCTAGGTTGGTAATAATAAAATCAATGTAACTCATAAATGAAATATTTCAATATGGAGAGGGTTAAGTAATATTGAAGTGTAATTAAAAATATATTAATAATAATAAAACAATTTTTATTTTATTGCGTCTAGAGGCGCTCTACAACCCAGTATGAAAAAGATGACAGTATCAAAGAGATGTGTAGGAGCGAGCCTCTCTACAACCCAATATGGAAGAGATGTGTAGGAGTTAAGCATAATGTAAGAAAGATTATATGTCAACATATTTGAAGTGCTTTGTAAATATTTTATTTTAATTAATTTTATAACAAAAATGTAAAAAGAAAAAGGCATGGGAAGATGTAATGGTGTAAAATAATAATTTTGTAACCATATCTAAATTTAGTTAATAACCACATAAAAACTTAATACTTATAATGAACTTATAAGATAATAAGATTCTTAACATCATCTTAATTTATAAAAGAAAATTTAAAGAACACAAAATAATAAATTGAATAAGTATAAAGTATAAAACCATGGGGTCTAGCAAAATTATGGGAAAAAACTAATATATTAAATAAATATAATTACAAAAGTGATAACATTTTTCTCACTAGCTACTTTAACACAATTAAATACAACTAGTAAAAACAAATGGTTTAGTAAGTTATATACTCAAGTGATATTTAATTTAATAGAAATTAAAAAAATCACAATTTAATAATATTTTTTAAATGAGTTCAGATTAATAAAAATTAACTAATATTAATGTAGGGAAGTTAAATTTGACCATCAAAATTTACATAGTAAGTAATTTATAATACAAAATAAGTTCCTACTCCATTAAACTATATATACACACACAAATATATATATATATATATATAACTTGGATAATAATTATTATAAATAATATATATAAAAGTATTTCATGTGTTATTTAGGGTGCAAAATTTATTTATGCATTTAAAAGCATATTTTAAATTAAAAAAAAATCATATCTTGTTAGAAATTGTATCCCTATATTCTCTTAGTTAAACTAAGCCAAATTAAAATTAAAATAATAATAATTAATTTTTAATAATTTACAAATTTAAATTCCAACCATTAATAAATAATAATTTAAAAAATAATAAATAAACAATTATTATACTTTTTCCAAAAAAACTTCAACATAACTTATTATTAATATATTATAGTTTATAAAAATATAAATTATATTTAGCAAATAAATAAATAAAAGGAGCTTCAAAAATTGAGCATAATCACCATTCCACTTTCATTTTGACATGTAGGCATGCCTTTATTTCACCGATAATTCAAGGCTCTCTGCCTTTTGTTTAACGTGATGAATCTTATATAAACATTAACATAACACCACTCTTCAACATCAACCTTATGTGAAGCATTCGGTGTGGGGTTATATGCCGAATGGGTTATATGGCTACAGCCCTTTATATATATTTCAAACCCCAATTCATTCATATATATATATACACGTATATATATATGAATATATTCTTTAGTACTTGATGTAATATACTTAGAAGTGACGCTTAAAACCAATTTCGTTCATAAGACCATTAATAAAACCTTTATACCTCCACAATATACGAAGCCCCTCCTTTTTTTCATGCATATAAAGGCTTAATACAACTTCCTCCATCCCAAGATGACCCTCCAACTTAATACTTTTAATCTAAATCTATAAAAGGGCGTGTTTTATATATACATTAAACATATTTTCACATATATCATTACGTTTATATGTAATTATAAAAAAAATAACATTTAACTATCTACCTACAATCTTTGTTCGAAATTAAGCATGAGCTTTTTGCTTATTATGTTGTATACATATGTCTATCTATTTAATAAACTAAAGATTATTTTGCCAACCATGTATATATCTCAAAGTGTCGTCCGGAAAAAATAGTGTTATGCCACGAATTTAACACATAAAGGCTAAAATTAATCATTTTCTCTACAAACTTATTTTATATTTTAACAAATTAATTCCTATGTAGAATTTTCTATGGCCCTGTTCTCTTTTTTTTTTTAGTGAATTTCAACATTTATTATCAATGGATTCTTTCCAATCTTTTGGTGAATTTCCACCTTTCTTATCATTGGACTTTTGCTAAATGGTTTGCAAGAAATCTGTGATTCTTCGATTCTAACTTAAATCTAGTCGAGTCAAGCCCCAAAACTCTTTCTGTGGTGAATTTCCACCTTTCTTATTATTGGAATTTTTCCAAACGGTTTTCAAGATACCTGTGATTCTTTGGCTCTAACTTAAATTTAGTCTAGTCAAGCCCCGAAACCCATCAACTATGGTGTGTTATTTCCTTTTTCTCTTTCCAAATATCTTCCTAGGGTTATCTATTCTTAAATTTATTTAAATTCTTGTTGTTTCCACCATTGTGACTTTCATGAAACAAATGGTGAACAACCATTAACCTACAAAAATTTTCCCTAGTCTGTTCCAAATACATGGCAATTCAGACCAAGTACTAAAACTTGTCTCTAACACCACTCTGTAATGTCCCTGTCTCCCGGTGAGGAAACATTGCTCAACAACGTTGTAAAATAATAAACAAATTATTATCTGGATATCATATACATCATAGTTTTTTTTCCATAAATTAGCATGTGCCAAAAAGTTATAGCTAATTATGCATTGCAGTACAATCTGCCACATATTTTTTACATCACATATAACTGCAAATAAGCACCACAATAGAAGCATTCATTTAAGTATGTGACACCCAACTGAGATTAACAGTCTAATAATATTTAAATTATAAGGCACAACAAGCACATAATATATAATACAACAAATACTCATTTTAGGGTTTAATATCAGCACATGTAAACACACACACACACACACATAAGGCCCCACAAAAAGCACATAATATATAATACAAAAATACCTATTTTAAGGTTTAATATCAACACATATAAACACACACACACAAACAGATATATATATATATATATATATATATAATGTACATACACAATGGAATATTCATGGTTATGACCTTGACTAGGGTGTACAACTATATATATAACATAAATAATTCCATGGCATTCAAATATATTAATTTAGCCAAATTAGTGTTTATAAATTAAATGCATAAATTTGCATAAAAATACACAAAACTACACGAGGGAACATAGTACTTATTTGTATTAACGAGTCAAATAGTTGGGAACTCTGCATGTTCCACCCAACCATAGACCTAGTGGTTCATAAACTCAACAACTGTGTCACCGCTAAGTTGGGACATCAACTTCAAAGGAAACAATAATGAAAACATCCACACATTCATGACCAAGGTTCCAACCCAATGGTCACGATACTCTTGGGCTGCAGGAAACTTCTAGTCTAATTTCCAAGCTGCCAACCTAACACTCGTACTATTCCAGAGCTCGAGGAACCTTCCAGGCCATCAACCCATGCTGATTTCTCACCAAAAATCCATGGCCACTAGGCCATAAAATAGGGTCGTAAAATATTTAGATTACCAAGCTCACAGAGCCAACATATGGGCTCGCATCATAAAAAATATGCATCCAGAGCCCAACGCCAAGATTCATAGGCCATATTTCAGTCTCAGACTCCACCCCACAAATCATTGACCATTCCCCCCTCGAGCCATTCCTAGTAGAATGCAATCCCTTTGCAGGAAAACATCTCCTTTTTTATAATTACATGGCCCTAACTAGCCAAGTGGGACTCATTGGAGCTGTTTGGGCCCGAGGGCACAATTTTGATCAAAAGAACACAACCATTACTTCTTCATCTAGATTTGTCATCCCACATACCCTTTTTGTGGAGTGGGATATATAAAAAACCTTATTCTATTATCGTTATAATATTTTATTACATTAATTACAATTCAAGCTCTAAGGCCTCAAGACCAGTATAGGCTTATAATATCCAGGCACACTAGCCCCACACTATATTTAACTTCATTACATGGGCACGCTAACCTCATAATATCATTTTGATTAACAAGCCTAAATAATATTTCTTGTAGGAATTTTTTTCACATCGAGTCAATAGGCCTCCTAATGGGATCAATCAACATCCTATTCCCACTTGTTAACATCATTGCACAAATCCCTAAGTGTGCCTCCTTCATTTCTTGAAATTTCTACCTGAAACTAGATCATCTGTGCTAGATTAAAGACCAACACTCCCTGGTATCCTTCGAGACAATGTTCACCTACAAATTTCTCCACTTTGGCCTGCGTTTATCACCTACATGTCGCTCACCTTTTCACCTACAATGGTTCTAGAAATTCATGAAAAAGAGGGAAATTTGGGAAGATTCCTCTTCCAGAAGATTCCATAATTTGTTACCACCATTTACCTCAGATAAAAAATTCCTATCCTATCTCTATTTGGAGTTTCTATCCCTTATCATTTGATGCCATCCTCCCATAAAATATGGATCTAAAACCTTATATTGATAATTGGATAAGAACTCCCAACTTACCCCACTTATCGATATATTTATAGCCTTCCATATGCAATAACTTGACTTTTGGAGAGTGATTCTACCCTTATTTTGTTAAGATGAGAGGTATCGTTCCATGCATTTATGGTGATTGGAGGTGGGCATTGTGAAAAGGAAATGACAAGACAACTTGGAGGAGCCATTCTACTAGATCAACACCTATTTATGGTTGTAATCTCCTTCGATTTATATTAATGTAAATTATTCTCTATTTTCCTATATGTGATACATTATTTCATGTATTTTCAATACCATGTTGATCTATTCAATAGAGTACTTATATGATACTACATAGATCTCGTAGTTTCTTGGATTGTGTTATCTCACTGTGCAGGTTCTAATTTTGGAAATTAAAGCTGGAATTAGAGCATTGAAGTTGAATGAGAAGTGAAGAATGTGATGTATTCTAAGTATGCTTCATTATGTCATCTGTTTACTTTAGGTAAAGAATTACGTTCCTTGTATCTTGATTGTTCTATGTTGGCCACCAAACCTAGGGTCGTTACTAATGCTTGCAATCATAAATCTCTCTTAAAAATTTGGCAACTCCGCTGCGGAACGATATATTCCCTTTGTTTTTTTCTTGTTCATTGTGTTGGAATACCTCCTTGAGAAACCTTTTCTACTTTTATCAGTCAATAAAAAACCTAAGAAGTGATTTCGTTGACTCTCATTTGCAATTTTTGTTTCGAAATCCACCATTCTTGGAACAATACTCCCTGAGTGCCTCTAATAGAGAATTGCACCTCACCTAGGCCCACTCTGTACTAGCCTTGCACCTCACCTGGGCCCATTATGTACCAAAATTGCAAAGAACAGGTGCCTCTTATGTACTAGCATTGGCCCTTGTTTTTGCACAAAATTTTCCCTTGTTTTTTAGTGTCTCTTTGGTCAACCTACCTCCAACTAACCTTCCCTGAGTCTTCAGTGTCTTGTGGTCTCTCTAAAGCCTCCATTTTGTCTTCATTTGAGTTTTATCACCTTTGCTAAGAACTGTTTTTTATTTTTCTTTGTTCTTATCATAGGTCACTTGCAAATTGATTCTGTTTAGTCATTAATCAATTGGATCAATTGTTGTTCTAGTCCTCATTCTGAAAAGTACATTCGAATGAGTGATTAAACATTTGCATATTATTTTTCTTCATTTTGAAAATTAAGTGTGTTGAAAAGAAAACTCTTTCATTTGAAATTTAGGGTTTTATACGTGCACTATTAAAGGAAAAATCACATTGAAAGATAAATTTCATCTTACATATTGTTTGTTTCATGTTGTATGTTGCATAGTGATTTTTTCTTCCCTTCCTTAGCTAGATTTTCATTGAAAGAGAAATATTTCCATTTTTTCATGCTAGATTTTCATTTTAGGATATTCAACTCACATCCGTGGTGAGCCGAAAACTAAAACTTAATCAAAGATAAAAAGTAAAATTGATCAAATCAACCTAAGGAGCATTTGTAACATTAACACAAAAACTTAGAAGTCTAGGCTAGAGACACGTTCTGACATCGTTAAATGAAGGAGTTCTCATTTTTTACCAGCATTGCATCCTAGGGGTGATATCTTGTTCCACGTATGTGAGTGTATAGGATTTTTCTCTATGTACCTTTGGGTATATTGGACAACACTTCACAGACATAAAATATAAAGGAATGCTCTCATCGAATAGTTACACATTAAACAACACTACTATGGACTGCACTACCATGTACTATCGAGTATATTTTTGGAGTCCCCTATATGTTTCTATCCATGCATAGATAACTAACTCTGTCAACTTGTATACCATGATACATCGAACCAAACATTCAGGGAGATTGGTTGTAATACATTAAGTTCTTGGTTCACCAAGGTGTATATTACAGTTCACGATTGCTTTATAATCCTTTATGCCTATATTACCCTCATTTTGATTTATTTCTTTTCGAGTTAATAAATTTATTATCCAACGCCGAAGAACAAATCCCCTACCCTGTTGCACCAGAGGCTACTCCTGGCCATCTTCAAAAGCACAAGAAGATGAAAACTACTAAATCAAGAACATCATGAACTAATTTTGACCCTCCTCTTGATATTTATCTGCTAGAATCATCTGCCCATTCGAGTTATGAGCCCGATGTTACATCTAGTCTTGACGATGAAACTGACACAATAAAAAAAAAAGTCCCTGAAATTTTGTTGCCTGAGGTTGTTGAACCTGACTTTCTCGAGTCATAAAATTTGATTCTTGAGGTTATCAAACCTCAAGAGCCTCAACCATATTCACCTGTTACCTCGATACATTCTTATTCTCTTCCTTTTTCTTAGTAACAAGCTGTATATCTTAGATCTGACGGTGAACCTCTTCCATATGAACATGTGAGTATTGAAGATATCTTGCAAGAAGAGCATCTTCCTTCTACTCTTATTCGTTGAGAATGACTCCATTTTTATTATATTGATCATCTTCCTCTTCAGACTCGGACAAAAAATCGTTTGCCTGATTCTTTGGACTTACCCGCGAACCCCTTGCGGAAATCTTCATCGGCATTGTTAACCATGGCTGGAACTGATCCAACCTCTCATCCTCGTCCTACTCATCCTACTCACACTATTGTGAATAATCTATGTCCATTTATACCATCAATCAACGTGTAGTTATGATTATATATAAATGAATATATAAGATTTATGAGCTAATATTGAATAAATATGTGTTGTGTGGAATAGATTTATAAATTGCATTGAGATTAAGATGCTTTCAATTTTAGCTCTTTCTTCTTTATTAGATAATTTCCTTAATTTACTTAAATTAATTATGATGATTTTTTATGATTTATAACAACTTTTTTCGGAAAAATTAATGTCTTATTTACAAGATAATTTCTTTAGTTTTCTTAAATGAATTTCTATGATTTTTTACGATTTATAACACCATTTTTTGAAAAATAACTAATTAAGAAAATATAGAACTTATAAAATATTTCATTCCTTTTCTTTTACCTTTACAATACCAAATAGAGAGACATTAAAAAATAAAAATAAAAATCAAATAATTTTTAGGTTTTCATATATACATTTATTTAGAGAAAAACATTCTACTACCATATGTCAAAGTTCAACATGGAGTTAAGACATGTCCCTTTAAAAAAAAAATTTGTTGCCTATAATAATAAAAAAATGAAAAAAATGAATAAACATGTTTGATCTGTACCATTTTCAGTGTGACATAAATAAAATTTTTCCATATATATCTAAAGTAATTCAATTTTCTATTTCACTCTCACATAAATAAAATATTTTCATATATATCTAAAGTAACTCAATTTTATATTACGCTCTAGCATAAATAAAATATTTCCATCTCTATAAAAAGTAACACAATTTTATACTAACTTTAAAGAGAAATAAAATAGCTAAAAATGAAAGATGTATAATTTTGTATGAACTAATTTATTTCAAGATCAATTTCATATATAGAAAGAAACAATATGTTCATATTTACAATAATAAAATATTTGTATGCCAAACAAAATTTGAGAGTAAAAAACTCCAATTAGTTTTTACATGCAAATAACAAGAGCCACATGTATAAGTCATTCCATTCTTAATATAAAATTAACATGTAACATTAAAAAAACATCATTAAGAATTAAAAAAACTGATGTGAGTCATAAATAAAATATTTCAACTAAACAAAAAACTACATATATCTTTTTAATAGAATATATGTATATGTATATGTATATGTATATGTATATATATATGTATATATATATATATATATATATATATATATATTAAAAAAATAAAATCTTATATTTAAAATATGTGGAGTAATTTATGTTTGTGTGAATTATGTATGAAATACAACGAATTTTTGTTGGAATGGAAGTTTAAAAGAGCTATCTACATAATCGAAGCTTCCAAGAGAGTTTTCAAGGTGTTGAATCTATTTATATATTAAAACTACAATTTGAATCATAATAAATGGTAGAAAAATGTCTTTCAGATTAATTACATTATTTGAGTTCCATGAATAAAAGAAATAAATGAAATATTTATTATATATTTTTTCTTTTATTATTTATGTATAATATTTTGATCAGTACATATGTTATTTACATTATATTAAAATTTATGTTACGATATAATGAGGGTTTTTCCAAGTTACGAAAAAAGAAAAAATATCAAGTGTGTCTGGAATCACATCTTAATCACCTTTATAATATAATATAAGAAAGATGTGTAGGTGTAATGTAAGAAATTTTGTTAACATTTAAATGTCTCATCTATTAAGGAATAATAAAAAAGTAAAATTTGTTGAAGATAGTGGAGAAACTTAATTATAGAGAGTTGGTTCACCAAAACCTTAGATTACGAGTTTGTTCCTATTTCTTAAGCATTGGTTCTAACTTCGCTATATGCATGTAAGATATATATTATTTGGATTGTACTGAGATTGTAGAGAGACCTGCGGACGCAGTCCCTCCTGGTGTATTTTCTCACTGCAGAACTAACCATTATTGCTTAATAAATTTGATCCTACCATTTTTATCATGGTATCAGATCTCTAGGGCTGAGTCAAAGACAGAGTTATTTGATCCCTGTGAGTGTCTATACAACAAAAGAGAAGACCATGGTGGCCTGAGTGAGGTTTTTTTATTTGAAGGAAATGTGATAACAATGCATTTTTCGAAGGCACAGAAGCGTCGATCACTACAGACACATGCCAGAGAAAAACATTGAACTCTAAAATTAGTGCAAATCACACAGAAAAGCAGTGTTGATCTTTGAGACCATTAAAAATTTTGTGTCCAACATGGCATCAGAATGGGTTTGGAGCATTGTTGAAGAAGCTAGAGAGCTCGTGTTGGATAAGCCAGAGAGATTGTGTTGGAGAAGCCAGAGAGCTCGTGTTGGAGGAGCCAGAGAGCTCATGTTGTGGAGTGTCGTGGAGTCAAAGAGCTTGTCCCCATTGAGCTAGATAACTCTTGTTGTGGAGTGTTGTGAAGTCAGAGAGCTTGTCCCTATTCATCTAGAAGACTCATGCCTGAAGATTTAGTGAGATCGTTCCATAGGAGATGGTGAGCCATGGCAGAAGAAGCAGTAGAATATCACTAGTAAATTGTGTGATGATCATTGCAAGCATGATCCATGACAGAGGAGACCATGAGCTCGTAGCAGAAGAGGTCACGGCGAAGGAACCCGTGAGCCCATGGTGCAGTGCGCATAATAGCCTACCATAGTAGTTGAATATCAGGTAGATATGTTTCTTGACATTGTTTATTTGTGGATCCATGGTAGATCTATTTGTAGACCCTATTTTTTGTCAATTGTTGGAAGTCATTTTTTTCAAAAAGTGTTAAGATAAATAATCAAATGATGAAAGAATACTTGAATGAGAGAAACATGCTCTATGGTTCCAATTATTCTAATTGGAAATTCAAGTTGAAAACTATGTTGGAAAGGCATAGTGCATGCGGGATCGTGATTGGCGATGAATTGAAACCTATAGTTGTAGGAGAGGGATCATCTCTGATAGTACAGGCTTGGGAGAAGATGGAGAACAATGCAAAAATGATGTTGAAAATCGTAGTCAATGACTGCATTATCCCTCACATGAGGGAGTGAAAATAAGAAAACGAGATCTGGACAACTCTCAAGGATTTTTATGAAATCGGAAAAAAAATCACCTACTATTCATGAAAAGAAATAATCTCTCCATTAAAATGGAGGAGAATAAAGTGTGCCACATCAAGCATTGGAATCATCATGTGTGAGAAAATAAGATTTATGACATCATATAATTGGCCATATTAATTTCAATTTTTTGTTGCTACTTCAAAAAATGAGGTATGGTCAATGGTCTCCATGATTTAAAGCATATTCATGTTCACTGTGAAGCGTGTTCTCTTGGGAAGATGCACAGAGATGAGTTTCCTGTAAATGTAAATAGAAAACTTAGAGATATAAGAGATTTAGTCCACACTGATTTATGTGGGCCAATGCAATCAAGGTCATTAGGAGGTGCTATTTTTTCCTATTATTTGTTGATGAATGTAAAATATCCATGTGAGTATATTTTCTCGGTAAAAAGAGTCAAACTTTTGAATATTTCAAACAATTTAGAAGCACGATTGAGAACGATACAAGTAAATTCATCAAGATTCTCCTCTCAGGCCAAGGGGGAGAATAAAGGAAGACTCATTTAAGAAAATATTGCAAGGACCATAATATTGCAGTAGTTTACAATACCCCACAGTCTTCAATAGAACATGGTTGGAGAGAGGAAAAACAGAACCCCTGTAGAGTGTGCTCGCAACATGTTTAAAGGTAAGAATATTTCTAATGGATTTTGGGATGAAGTGATAAATACTACAACATATTTGAAGAATGGGAGTCCAACAAAAATTCTTGAATTTAAAACTCCATTTGAAGCCTTATTAAGTTTTAAACCTACAGTTAAACACTTGAGAGATTTTGGATCCAAAGTTTTTTCTCATGTTCCAAAGGAGGATAGGAGGAAATTGGATTCAAAGGCCATCAAATGCACTTTTGTTGGGTATTGTACTAAATTTGAAGCTTACCAATTGTTTGATGTTGCTACTCATAATTTTTGGTGAGTAGAGATGTCTTTTTTCATGAACAGGTCCATGATGGAAACAATGGAAACAACAATGAAGAATGGTACATTCCTTTGTTGGTGGAAGAAGGGAGTGATGAAACAAGAGACATCCATGAGTAGCAGTAGTAGAAAAAGGAAGAAAAAGAAGGTACAGATAGAGTCATCGAACCAATTCCATCAAGGGATAATCAGAATAGGTTTTATGCCACTCCAACACTCAGCATATCAGGTAGGAAAATTCAATTTCCAGTAAGATATACAGAGAATTCTTTTATAACTAGCATGTTAAATGTTTTTGAACCCTCTAGTTATAAAGAATCCAATCAATATAATGAGTGGACGGTAGCCATGGAAGAGGAACATGAATCACTACTTGAAAAGAAAACTTGGGAGTTAGTTGAATTACCTGAGGGGAAAAAAACGATAGGTTGCAAATGGTTATAGAAGCCTAAATTTAAAGAAGATGGGAGCATAGATAAATATAAATCTACGCTAGATGAAAAGGGGTATTCATAGAAAGAAGGTATGGACTATGACGAAACCTTCTCCCCTGCAGCTAAATTAAATAAAATGAGAATGTTAATTTCCTTAGCTACTAAACATCACTAGATGATATATCAGCTAGATTTTAAATCTACATTTTTAAATGGGGAGATGAAAGAAGAAGTGTGTTTAGAGAAACCTGAGTGATTTGGCAAGAAGGGCAAAGAAAATTTATTCTGTAGATTGAAAAATTCATTATATGGAATAAAGAGGTTCCCAGATCATGGTATGATAAAATATAATCATTTTTCTTACAACATAGTTACAAAAAGAAGAAAAATGATGCTAACCTGTATAATGTGTTTGACAAAGAGGGGTGAATTGTTTTGATTTATTTATATGTAGATGATCTAATGATCACAAGAAATGATGATGAATTCATTAAATAAATCAAAGAGAAAATGTCAGAAATGTTTGAGATGAAAGACCTCGGTGAGCTACACTATTGTTTGGGTCTTCAAATCTGGAGAGACTCCGGACAAAATTTTCTATCACAGGGTATGTATGTCAGGAGTCTACTGAAAAGTTCAAAATGGATCAGTATAAAGCTACAACAGCTTTTTTACATTAAAATACCAAACTTCAGAGTGATGACGGTTCTAAGGAGGCATATGCAACATTGTATAGATGGTTGGGAGTTTAATATACCTGACCAGTACTAGACCAGATTTGGCTTATGCAGTTAGTGTATTGAGCCAATTTATCTCAAAGGCACTTGAGAGTCATTAGATTACAGTGAAAGGCACCTTAAGGTATCTTCAAGGAACCTTAGACTATGGAATTATATATACTGATTCTTTTGATGCTAAATTGACAGGTTTTTCAGACTCCGATTGAGCTGGAAATGTATACGACCGGAGATCCATAACAGGTTATGCATTTAGAATTGGGTTTGGGGAAATTCCAAGGAGCAGCTAAAAAGGAAAACACAATATCCTTTTCTTGAGTGGAATCTGAGTATCAAGCAATGTGTGCAGTGACATGTGAAGCAGGTTGGTTGAGAAGACTTCTCCAAGATGTCAGAGAAGAAAAAAAAGATGCAACAGTTATCATATGTGATAACCAGAGGTCCATCCAACTTCCAAATAATCCTGTGTTTCATAAAGACACAAAGCACATTGATACAGGATTTCACTTCATGAGGGAGAAATTTCAGTCAAATATTGTAATACTTGTGATAATGCTACTAGTATTTTTACTAAGCCTCTTGGTAGAATTCAATTTGAAATGTTTAGGGCAATGTTAGGAATATTTGTGCACCCTTTCTCCATTAAGGGGGAGTGTTGAAGATAACAGCGAAGCTTAATTATAGAGAGTCAGTTCCTGAGAACCTTAGATTAGAAGTTTTTTCATATTTCTTAGGTATTGGTTCTAACCTCCTATGTAACTTCTTTTTGGTTGAAGTGCTTCCAGTGAACTTTAACCTAGGCTATTTCTCAGTTTCGTAGCATAATTTCTCTTTTATCAAGAATTCGTAGAGGCTCAACCAAGAATACTCTGTCTAGTTCAACTTACATCCACAATCATTATGGCTATCATTAGTTTCCATCAATCATTATTTAAAAAACATATATTTAATCATTTCAATTTTTTTTTTGTTACTTCGACATTTACGAATTAATAATGTGCTTAGGATCATGTTTGTATTTCTTTAACAAAGAAACATGAAATAAATTGTATATGTATATATGACTAGATGAAGTCAATTAATAGGCCATAGCTCCAATCCTAGCAAATATTTCAAAAGGGCCACAAGATCGGGGAGTCCATTTCGGACGAGTTCCGCATCTTAAAGTGCTCCTTTATTTTTATTTTTTTTAATGGTTTAATCTTTACCTACACATTATCGCCTATTGGAAACCCTCTGTAGGCTCATATTTTATTGACACATCATTATTTGCAATGGACAATGATAGATTATCATGCCCCTATATCTAATGGACATTATAGTAACTGTATTTATTTCTCAATCTCAACATGAGATTAATTAATTACCTTATTATACTACTCACACGATAATCATAATTTGATCATTATGACGTTTTGATGAAAATATTATTTATCTTTTCCCCATGATGGCTCACCACCAATGATCTATCCTTTAGGAAGCATGATAAGGCTACAAGGAAAAAATGCTATATTGGATGTTTTTGATGAATATCTTATAAAAATAGCACAGACATTTGTTTTTAGTGGAGGTTATTAGAGCAGGTTGGTGGGTGGAGGTTTTTGCGGATGTTTTTTGTCTGGTGCATTTATCATCCTAAACCACATCGGTGCATTCCACTAGTGAAAGCACCGATGCGTACTAAAAATTGGCACACCGGGACACCATGCGCTTGGTAAAAACCCACTCGGTGTGTCTCATTAGTCTAGAGCACCAGTTCTCTACATAGATTCAACACCAGTTTGTCCTAAATGCCCGCGCTAAAACTAAAATAGCCTAGTGCGGTTGGAAGAAATCGCCCAGTGTGCGTCGAAAACTCGCACACTGGAACATGGTTAAATAAAAAACAAATTACGACCAAAAATACACATTTTTCACTTTTTAGTGCTCCAAAGCTGTCAAGCACAAGTTCAAATTTACCTTGTGTGAGGTGCCCTACCATTAGTGCTCCCATTGCATGCACAATTGCTGTAAATTTCCAATCATCTCCATTTCAAATTTTGCAAAACGGTGGGAAAATTTAGTTTTGAAAATTATAGAGCCAATATGCCTCCTCGATGCCCAAATGTACACGTATTTTACTTTTTTTTCCATAATTAAACCTTTTAGTGGATTACTTTTCTAAAATAACTTAAAATTAACCTTATTTAAAAAAAAAGTTCTCGCGCGGTGCACTCGAGCTGTTCAAATCGCACCGCGACTGGTGCTAATGGTATCAACACGGGTTCCTGTGCGGTACTGAAACATCACACCATGATTTTTTAAAATTAAAAAAATTGCGGTGTGGTCGGTTACCTGGTCGCACCATTGACCATGTCGAAGTGTGGGTATGCGGTGCGTTGATAGAAATATGCTCCCCATGGTGGGTATTTTTGTGAGCGCACTACCCTACCAAACTATACATAGTCAATGGTGCATGCATGTAAACGACCACACCGTTGACTATGTATTGATGTCAGGAGGGCAATGCGCTTCCTAAACTATACGCCCCGAGGCATATAGTTTGGTCAGTGCACCACCCTCCCGATACTGTTAAATAGTCAACGGTGCGGTTAGTTATACCACCACACCATTGAATGTGTAAATATGACCAAAGGGCAGTGCACTGATGAAACTATCTTCCTCAGCGCGAGTAGTTTCATCAGCGCACTGCCCTCCTGAATTTTTTCACAGTCAATGGTACAATCGGTTAAACTACCTCACCGTTAACCACTAGGTGATGTTTGGAGGTATGTTTTGTCAACACACAGCTTGAGATAGGATAGGTCATGATTTTCGGTGCACTGAAAATTTCTAGGTGCATCGTGTTTGATGCGTGACAAAAGAAAAGACAGACTATTATCGGTGCATGCCTATTTTTTGTGCCGCCCTGAATGTTTTGTTTTTCTTTCAAAAAAAAATCCATATATATTCTTAAATACATGTCTCATTTAATAAAAAATTGTGTTTAATATGTGAATCATTCAGTGACGTCAAAGGAGAGAAGAGAGGGAACAACACCAACAACAGGTAGACTAGTATAGCATGGTTCACCTATGGGAGGCACGAGCGATGGAGAGAGATATGTACCCTCACCCTATTACAACAACCACCGAAGCACTCCTAAGGGAGATACAACTCCTCAAGTTCTATGAGGAGGCTACATCCCTGAAGGGTTATGGTCAGCTGTTGCAATAACTTATCCATAGGTGGAATTCCACCGACATGCTTTCTAGGTTGGTCCTAACCAAAGGTACGCGCCCACTGAGGAGGACATCAATGTCAATACTAGCCTATCAAGGAGAGGGGTGGATTTGCCCTCATTCCCAGAGGTCCCCATTTTCTATGCAATAGGGAGTCAGTTGGTTTCACTCCTAGAGATACATTAGCAACGATATATTATCTCCTACAGATTTTCAGGTCTCTGGTGGTCAGTTATGTATTGCCTCATTTGGTGGAGAGGAGGTGAGGTACATCTCGCTACTGATTTTGACCATTTCACACCATACCGCTGATGGGAAATGCATTATTTTCCTGCTTATATTTTATGTTGTTTCTTTATTACAGGCGCCATGAATTGTGAGGTGGTCTGCAATTTTTTTGTGACATTTCTGTACATCTTTAGATTGACATCGTGCTCAGGAACAAGGGAGGATGAACTTCCCTTTTGATTCAGAGCTATTTTGTTTATTTTTTGAGAGGATTCCAGATACGAGGCCTACTTTTTTTTGGAAACCTTGTAGGCTGATGCTACATTTACGGATGCAGATGTGGGGACAGATGATTCCCAAGAGGGGCGAGTCAGATTTTTCTATGACGATGTCGCATGATGCACTGGAATTTCTAGCAAATGTTGATGAGCATCCCTTCGTTCTGTTTCCCTATCCATATGATGGTTTGGATTTCCGAGGGTGTGCCAACATCCTCTTCATAGATGATGAGTTGTCAGATGATAGAGATAATATTATTGTCTTCTTTAACTTTATTATAGCATTTTCTTTAACTTGTTTTTATTAAAATATTTAATGAATTTGTCTAATTATTGTTGTGTAATATATATTTTGTAGAAATTGGGTCATTTTATGGTGATGAGATGCCATTGCCACCAAATGATGTAGGCATAGATCCTAATGAAAATCAGGAGATGGCTTATGCTGAGTATCAGGTCGGTGCAGAAATACCTGGTGCTTATGTTGTGCAGGTACAGGCTGGTGTGAGGCATAGGCCTAACACTACATTTAGGATGGAGTTGGGCGACCAAATATATGGACTTCTTGTGGAGGAGGGAGTCAGGCTAGCCATTATGAAAAATATACAAGGTGATGTAAGGCTGATAGAGATGTGTAGAGGCATGCCATGTGACATGTTGACCCTGATGTGGCATGTCATAGGAGCTAACAGCTTAGTGGTGCGGTTGAGGAGGGACATTCGACATAGGCATGGTCAAGACATATTACGTCGACAGTCAAGCAGTGGCACATCATCCGATGATCACGATTATGGGAGTGATCATCATTCACCTTACGCTGCGGATGAGAAGCCTGCAATAATGACCGACAATCATGATCGTGAGCAGGCTAGACCATCCATGTCGAGTCAGCGTTCTCATCTTGCAACATCCAAAATTCATGATCATGAGCAGGTTAGACCATCCACGTCGACTCAACATGATCAACAACCTACAACACCCAACAGTACTCATGATCATGAGCAGGTTGGACCATCCATGTCGAGTCATCATGAGCAGTTGACAGTTGATCCTGATCAGCATGAGGCACCACCAAATCAGTGGGCACGTGATGATCAACATCTATCTGAGCTTCTAGAAGCTACACCATTGACTGAGCAGGCATCAAATATTACTACTACTGATGATGTACCACCAGCTAATATTTGACATTTATATTACAGTTGTATATTTTTTACATTAAAAAGAGTTATATATGTATATATATATGGTCCATGTATTTTATTTTAATGTTTCAATTGTACTTAATTTACATGTTGGTGATCATCATGATGTGTATATTTTTAGGTCATGTTAGATATGTTCATTTAATGTGCATCTTGGAGATAGATGTGTATGTGATAGCAGTTATTTGACATGAGATGTATATTTGATGTTTGTGTTGTGATATTGTTATACAATGATTGTGTTTTGTTAGATGATCATGATCACGATGATTAGATGATGTTAGCGAATTTGAAAGTGTTTTTTAGTCGAATATGATATTTTTATGATGTTTATCATGATCGTGATGTTTATTTTTAATATTAAATCATGATATTTATTAAATATTATGTCTTGATTGTAATTGAAATTTTAATTTTAATTGTGTAAAATTGTAAAATTGCAATTGTATTGTAATTGTAATTGTATGTAAAATATTTTTGAAATTTTAATTGTAATTGTAATATTTAATTTATTGTAAAATGATTGTAATTGTAATTTTAATTGTAATTGTATATATGTAAAATTGTAAAATTGTAACTGTAATTATAATTGTATGTAAAATTCTAAAATTGTAATTCTAATTTTAATTGTAATTGTATGTAAAATATTTGTAACATTTTAATTGTATTAATGTGAAAATTTTAATTTTATTAATATGAAATGATTTTATTAAAATTTGAAAATTTGTAAATTTGTAAATAATTGTAAAATAATATATCTAGAATAATATGAATTTTTGTAACATAATAAAGTTTAGAAAATAATGCATATAAATTCATGTACTTCAAAGTTACCATTATTTTATTATGATCTTACATACCAAAAGAAAATAACTTTATACAGTACGTCTTTTTTTTTTAATCAACATAATTGCAAATTATCAAGGTGAATTATTGATTTTAACATTGACACAATGCAAATTACCAATTAACTCAATATCGATATTATAATGTTTCAAAAAAAAAGAACCTTATAAGTTATAAGGTAATTAAGTCCTCTTCTTTATAAAAACCCATCTTAAAAAGCATAAATGATGAAATAACAGATGTATATCACTCTCGGTTCTCATGACCACCCTCATTATCTTCCAACTTGTTTGGCATGATAACACTATTGTTCTCAAAAATATGTTTTGATCTAGATTCATGTCTCAATATGAACCACCAATCCCTATCCAACAGATTTGGGTAAAAAAATTCTTGGTTGCAGTGTTTGGGGAAAACATAGGGCTCCTTAGCTTCATCCCACATCTTTCTAGAGTTGATACATATCAGCCTACTATTGTGCTCTTCCTCTACGTTAGTCCGATCAAAGGTGTCCCACCATTTGCACCTAAAAATAACACATTGGAAACAAGAGAAATCCACTTCAAGCATCTCTTGTATCTTTCCAACTTAACCTAACGTCCTTTGTACTAAGTTTTCATCATGGTGGCTAGATTGACTAGATTGATCGAACTCTACTTCCACGCCACAATCTTGTGTCATGTGTCCACCATCGACATTTTCAGTGTGAAAATGGTGTGCATATGCCCACATAGATGGGAACAAATGCACCTATAAAAAATTTTAAAAAATAATAGTCTCATGTGTCTTATAGTAACCCAAAAGTTAAAATATGAAATATATATGTAATTACATTTGAAAGGAGCATTATTAAGTTTCAAATATACATATAAACTAAATATATTATTATCGAGGTCATGCACCCAATCCTTACGTTTACTGCATCCTCTTCAACACGACGGTAATGACCGTTTGCACCGTATTTCTCTCTGACTTGGTCAACAACCCAACTTCTTGGGCATATTTTTGGCATATTTTATTTTAAATGATCATGATAAGGCACACTTCTACGATTCAACCATATGAATCATTTCTTATCACTATCCCATTTCATCCTCTTTTTTTCGTACAATGCGACCCATGGTTGTGTCACTTCAAAATTGTAAAGAATGAATTTATTGATTCCTTCAATTTCTACATTCGATGATGAAATAAAACCGACATTATATAGTACATAGAGATCAAAATATACATTATATCGAAGTTCAAAATGAATATTTACTTTGTGTAAATTTGAAAAATTATAATTCTCTTACTCTTTGTCAACTTCCTTTTTCCATTCATTTGGAGAAGCTCCCCTTCTCTTTTGTCTTCATCCCTTTCATCGTCCCAAATCGCCGCACCTGTTTTATTGTTGATCTTATTGATGTATTCACTAGCATAATAGAAAGACTCGTATGATATATACCCCTCTACCATAGACCCCTTGGGTTTTTCCATTTGTTAAACAAAACCTTTCAATTTCTTCATGTACCTCTCTAACAAGAACATCCAAAAATAAGAAACCACCCTAGATAATTCAACCTCATCTACTAGGTGGATTATAAGATGAACATGCAAATCCATGAAACTCGTCGATAGTTCCTTCTCAAACATACAAACAATCTTAACTATCTCTTGATGCCACCATGGAATGATAGCCACATGAATCTCCTTTGACGTGATCCAATGTACAAATGCAGATAATTTAGATATGGCACAGCCTAGGTCTTGGGGGAATTCATGTTTCACACACCCACACATGAACAAAGGATAATGCCACTTAAAAGTTATTAACACATGAAATAATATACAAAATTTGTTATGTTTTATTATCCCTGCATAGGATAAAATTTATTAATATGATAAATAACAAAATCATGATTTTGACAATATACGTACTCTTAGAAGATTCAAATGGTCATGGGTTTTGAACCCCGACAAATAGTCATCCACGGTGAAGCAACGCCATAGTGAAGACATCTCATTTGAAGATGGCACCCTCACGCCCATTATAAACTCCTTTGCTAAAGCAATATCATACTTTTTTAAATTCCATGGGACATCACCTTCTTTGAAATACCATCAATTAGGGGGACCAACGCTTGCCTCTGATCATGTACTTTATAATCATCTTGGCCAATTTTTCTTTTTAGTTTTTTAAGTAATAAGAACTTTCCTAACAATTAATATATCACTTTGTTTCGATGCTATGTTCCTCCATAAAGAATATGAAACATTTCTAAATATATGCATGGGATCTAATAAGCGGGTAATATTAACATGGTCCCAATATGGGAGGTTATAAAAGATATATTTCCTTTTCATCCCAATGGGAAATTTCTCAAGATAGGTGTCAAAGAATTCTGGATCATCGAACATAGGCTCCCCATTTCAATCAAAAATTTCTATGAACTCCTTCTCCTTCTCTCTCTCATATGCTCTAAGCCATTCAACTGGTGTCATTATTGGAGGCCTTGGGGTTTTCTCTCATTTACCATTAAAATCGAATGATGCTCTTCTGTAAGGGTGTTCTTCTAGGAGGAATACCCCGGAGTAGTCATAAACTAGCTTTCGTAGGTCGTTGGACCATCTAGCATTCAAAGAAGGTCCAAAACATATGCATGGCACGTTAAATAATATCATGAGGATCAACACAATTACAATGAATTAAATAACTAATATGCGAAAGAATATTATTATTTATATAAAAAATCAATTAACATGTAATTGACCAAAGAAAACTCCTAAGCCTGGATAATCATGTGTCGTGTAAGTATATATGCCATACAACCTAAAACTCCTGTCTGCTACAATGGGTCTTGATACATCGTCTACATTTATCGCATCCCATAATTACTTCAATTCATCTACTAGTTGTTGTAAGTAGACATCCATATTGTTCACTTGTCTTACACCAGGGAATATGAGAGCCAACATAAGATGTTCATTCTTCATGGACAACCATGGGGGAATATTGTTATTTATCACTACTACATGCCAAATAGAAAAGTTGGTGTTCTGGAGGGAATATGGGTTGATGCCATCCATGGATATGATGAGTCATAGACTTCATACTTCATCCTTTAATTTTTCAGGCCACATATGCTTTATATGCTTCATGGGTATTGAATTTTCTGGCTAGATTCACATAACTCCCAAATCACTTTTGAGTGAGGCATGTCATCCCTGCAACATAGCTAGTTATTTGCAATGAAAGAGTATTTAAATTCTTGGGATTATAGGTATGTGCCTTCATATCTTAAAAGGAGTACCATGTGATTTACCCTTTTTTTTTATTATCATACGCATCATGCCCACATTTTGGACATATCCCTTTGTCTGCATATTTTCCTCTATATAGAATACAATCATTTGGACATGCATGATATGATATGTACTTAACACCCAACATTTTCAACAATTTCTTTCTCTCTTCACAACTACCAGGAAAGAAATTATCACTCGAAATAACATTATCTTTGAGCAACCTATAGTTGGTGATCATGGAAAATATTAAATGTACATTAATACTGATATAATTATTAACGTTCATAAAATTGACCATTTGTAATGTTCATTGTGTGAATATATTTCTGTAAACTATACAAGGGAGGAATTTATGGTAAATTACCTCAAAATTTCTGAGAAACATGCATTTGAAAAGCCAAAATTTGCTTTCAAGTTGTACAGTAACATCCTTGTCCCCAAATAAGTATACTTTGACTCACCTCGAGGTCCAAAGAGAGGGGTGGTGGAAGAAAATTTAAGACTTGAAAAAGGTGTCAGCGATATGAGAATCATCCCCTAACTGAACATCATTTTGGAAAGCATCTAACAAAATTATCTCCATGGCAGTCATATCCCTTAAGTAATCATCCATACCAACCTCTATTTGATTTCCTCCATTGCCAGCTTGTGAAGAACTACTATTGTTGTAGTCATTCCTAATTGGTGAATCTGGAGATAGTGGGAATTGAATCGGTGGTTGATTCAACCATTCTTGGTATCATTCCTCCCTGATTTTTTTCTCTTAATTCAACCTTCTCTTGATTTAACATTCTTGTGGGATGCAACGGAAGATGGTAGGTAGGTCGCTCATCATCGCTAAAATCCTAATAATTTCAAAAAATATATTTTAACATGATTAGTACAAAATCTATGATATCAATTAGTAAGAACATTGACAATGCATTATTAATTGGTTTGACGTTGAAATAATTACATTAATATACCAAATAATTATTTTTACCGTCATTGTCCTGAGATTGTGGCTAGAATATGCAATATTGTTACAACTAGCTGTGTGAAGCGGCTGTCCATTTTCATCTACCAAATGCGCCTTGCGGTAAGCTGCACCTAATAAGAACTTCCAACATTTTGGAGTTGTTTGAACATTTTGTGCATCTGAGCTCGATAATGAATCTGCATGAACCTGCAAATTTGTCTACAATATAAATTTTATTAAGTTGATTTGCATCGATAAAAAACATAAATTCAATTAGATAATGAAAATATAAATAAAATCCGAAATAAATATTACGTCTGGAGATGGATAGGGAGAACTCTACAATGGACTTTAAGAAATATTACGAAATGAGTTGGATTTTGAATAATTGACCATTCGATATAATTATCATATTTTCTCCCTGCATTTAATAAAAATCAACAATAAATTTTGGTGTACACACCTAAAAGTAATTTCGGTGCCTTAAAAATGGACTTATTGTTATTAGTCCTAATGTAGAGATAACCACACCAGTGCGTTTTAGTTATTGCGCACCAGTTTCGTGTTATTAATAGACGTGTAGAGGCAGTGGTATTAATAAATGCACCAGTGACGAATAACCACAAATAAAAAAAAAGCACAATTTTTTTTTTTTTAAGGGAGCATGAGAGCACTATGGAGAAGCGAAATAATTTCAAACATAAGTATCCAGACAATCAGAATTCCAAACCTCTGGTGATTTAAACCCTATAACATAGAATTTCAAACAATCTCATGAATAAATTTTATTATTTTTTTTACATTTTATGTAGTATTTTTTATGGAGTAAGTAAGAAATTTAAATTTGTTGTTCATTTTGAGAAAAATAAATAAATAAATATATAAATATAAATATATATATATATATATATATATATATATATATATATATATATATATATTACCCTAAAGCCTTCATTCTTTTTGTTTCTGCCCTTGCTTCTTCCTGTTTCCATGATTTCAAAATTACGGCTTTTAATTTTATATTTATAGGGTTTTTATTGTTATATATATAGGCCTTTGACATCTAACCCACAAGATGACTTGCATAGTCGGATCCCAATCCATGTCGGCCCTTGCGTGAATTTTTCGAAAACTGAATTTTTTTAATCGGTGCGCCCTGCATAAACTAGCACACTGGTGTGTTGTCTTATCACAACGTCCCATGCACGTACTATTTGATAAAAAAATTAAAAACATTTTTTTTTTTTTTAATCCGTGCACCATATGTAAAATAGAGCACAGGTGCGTTATTTCATTATAGCGCACCACACACGTAGTGTTTGGCAAAAAAAATAAAAAATATTTTATGTGTTAATCGGTGCACCATTTAATATATAATGCACCATGTCTCTTTGTTGACATAGATCACCATCCGGTTGTCCCGTGTTTCCACGGTGCGTTTATAAGAAGAGGGCGCACCACCCCCTCCATGACACCATATGCTACAAAAACTAACACTTGAGGATTTTTATTATTTTTTCTGTGTTAATTGGTGTGGTGACTAACATATAACTCACTAGTTCTCCTTGATGAAATAGAGAATCGTACGATGTTTTATACTATTTTGGCGATGCATTTATAGGAACACGACACACGGACGTCAGTGCGTACAACATTAAACCTGCACTAGTTTCTTGATATTTTTTTTACTCAAAGAGTTAATGATTTATTTATAAAATATATTAATGAATGATATGGTACAGGTTTCATATTGATAAACAAATGTCTGACAAGAGATCAAGTAACAAAAATATTGATAGCACATCAAGAAAGCAAAAAATGAAAGTTCTTTGTAAATTCTATACAAAGAATATTATTTTTGAACTATATGTAAGTTTGACTAATATGTATTATTTATAGTGTATCATGCAGAGCTAAAAAATTACGAAGCTCAGTAAGATTATCTATGATCTAGGACTAGAAGAGCATAAATGCTTGATGAAAAAATTGTAAAAGGATGAATCAAGTGAATGAAGAAATATTATCGATCCAATATGCGTTTTTTTTTAATTTTCATTAATAATATACTTAAAATTATTAGATAACATGTTTCAAACAATATATTAATTCACATATGTTTAATGTTCTACAGGAACCAACAACTCAGAAAAGGAATGTTGTTCTAAGAAAAGAAAAAAATAAAACATGCAAATGAAAATGAATTTCTCCTTAGCTCATCTAGAGTGGTGCTCGAGGTTAATGAAAGTGGGAAAAAACTTTTACAAAAGTTTGAGGGATCTAGTGGAATGAATGTATAGACATTATTTCCTCTTACAATACAAAAAGCAATCCAATGACTCCAAAAAACTAATTTTACCTAAACTACAGGAAGAGTTTCCAGAGAATTGGTCAATGAATGAAAAAGTAATATTCCTTTAAATGTTTTTCTAGAATTATTTATAAATATCACTTTTGTTATATTTTATTTTTATATATCAATATAAAAATTAAATAGTTTATTGTCATGTTACATTTTCAGGTTGATTATGAAAATATCAAAAGATGAATGAGTTGATATCAAAAATATGCCAGTAGGAATGTCCAAAAAGGTGTACAAGGAGATGGTCAAAGAAATGGACATAATTGCAGCACACGAGGAACCATCTCGACAACAACCTGCTTCAAATGTAATATGTAATCATAGAATTTTTCGATTAGGCACAATAAATAAACAATTTAGCATTAAATATTAATTTTCAAGTATTTTGTTGCAGAAAATAAAGGAAAATGGAACCCATTGAGCACATAAAACAAGATGAAAAGGAAGAAAAGGATTGATCTCTAAGTTTGTGAGTATTTGTTACTTACTTATAACAACTTAACTAAATTTCATTTTTGTATATTTTAATTTTTTTTACAACAATCATCACTGAGTGTCTTCAAGCATGTGCAAAGATACAAAGAAGAACCATCAGACAAATTGATTGACATTGGGTTAAATATGGGTTATGAGTATATGTTGGAATATCATAAATTAATTGTGGAATTTGTAAGCATCTATCTATCTTGTTTTACTTAGCTTCATGTATAGTTAATAGAACAAAAGTATCTTTTATATTAAATATATGATTTGTTATGGGGTATAAAACTTGCAGCAAACAAAGTATGGAACTGCACGAACAGATGAAATCTTGAAAGGTGGCATGAAATTTGGTTTTGAAAGAATGTATATAGTTCATGAGTCTATTGTTGCTATGGTATGTCATTTGCCTCTTCACAACTACCAGGAATGAAATTATCACTCAGAAGAACCTTATCTTTGAGTAACCGGTAGTTGGTGATCATGGAAAATATTAAACGTACATTAATGTTGATATAATTATTAATGTTCATAAAATTAACCATTTGTAATTTTCATTGTGTGATTATATTTCTATAAACTATATAAGGGAGGAATTTATGGTAACTTACCTCAAAATCTCTAAGAAACATGCATTCGACAAGCCAAAATTTGCTTTCAAGTTGTACAGTAACATCGTTGTCCGCAACTTGGTATACCTTAACTCACCACGAGGTCCAAAGAGAGGGGTGGTGTAAGAAAATTTAAGACTTTTGAAAAAGGTGTCAGCGATATGAGCATCATCCCCTAGCTGATCATCGTTTTGGAATGCATCTAACAAAATTATCTCCATGGCCGCCATATCCCTTAAGTAATCATCCATACCAACCTTTATTTGATTGCCTCCATTGCCAACTTGTGAAGAACTACTATTGTTGTAGTCATTCCTAATTTGTGAATCTAGAGGTAGTGGACAATTGAATCGGTGGTTGATTCAACCATTCTTGGTATCGTTCCTCCCTGATTTTTTATCTTAATTTAGCCTTCTCTCGATTTAACATTCTCATGGGATGCAACGGAAGATGGTAGGTAGGTCGCTCATCATCACTAGAATCCTAATAATTTCAAAAAATATATTTGAACATGATTAGTACAAAATCTATGATATCAATTAGTAAGAACGTTGAAAATGCATGATTAATTGGTTTGACATTGAAAGAATTACATTAATATACCAAATAATTATTATTACCATCATTGTCCCAAGATTGTGGCTAGAATATGCAATATTGTTACAATTGGCAGGGTGAAGCGGTTGTCCATTTTCATCTACCAAATGTGCCTTGCGGTAAGCTACACCTAATAAGAGCTTCCAACATTTTGGAGTTGTTTGAATATTTTTTGCGTATGAACTCGATAATGAATCTGCATGAACCTGCAATTTTTTCTACAATATAAATTTTATTAAGCTGATTGGCATGGATAAAAAACATAAATTCAATTAGATAATGAAAATATAAATAAAATCTGAAGTATATATTACATCTCGAGATGGATAGGGAGAACTCCATAATGGACTTTGAGAAATATTATGGAATGAGTTGCATTTTGAATAATTTTCCATTCGATATAATTATGATATTTTCTCCCTTCATTTAAGAAAAATCAACAATAAGTTTGGTGTATACAACTAAAAGTAATTTCGGTGCCTTAAAAATGGACTTATTGTTATCAGTCCTAATGTAGAGATAACCACACCAATGCATTTTAGTTACTACGCACCGGCACCATGTTATTAATAGGTGCGTCAGGGCAGTTGTATTAATAATCGCACCAGTGACGAATATCCATAAATAGAAAAAAAGAACAACTTTATTTTTTTTAAGGGAGCACGAGAGCACTATAGAGCAGTGAAATACTTTCAAACATAACTATCTAGACAATCAAAATTCCAAACCTCTAGTGATTGAAACCCTATAGCATAGAAATTAAAACAATCTCATGATTGAATTTTATTATTTTTTTATATTTTATGTAGTAGTTTTTACGCAGTAAGTAAGAAATTTAAATTTCCTGTTCATTTTGAGAAAAATTATATATTTTTTACCCTAAATCCTTCATTATTTTTGTTTCTTCACTTGTTTCTTCCTGTTTCCGTGATTTCAAAATTACGGCTTTTCATTTTAGATTTATAGGGTTTTTATTGTTATATATATAGGCCTTTGACATCTAACCCACAAGATGAATTGCATAGTTAGATCCCAATCCATGTCGGTCTTTGCATGAATTTTTAGAAAACTGAATTTTTTTAATCGGTGTGCCCTGCATAAACTAGCACACTATTGTGTTGTCTTATCACAACGTACCATGCATGTACTATTTGATAAAAAAAAATTAAAAACATATTTTTTTTTAATCCATGCGTCATATGTAAAATAGGGCACCGGTGCATTATTTCATTATAGCACACCACGAACATACTGTTTGGCAGAAAAATAAATTAAAAAATTATGTGTTAATCGATGCACCATTCAACATATAATGCACCATGTCTCTTTGTTGATAGAGATCACCATCTGGTGGTCTTGTGTTTTCGCGGTGCATTTATAAGAAGAGGCCACACCGTCCGCTCCACGACACCATATGCTACAAAAACTAACACTTGAGAATTTTTATTATTTTTTCTATGTTAATTGGTGTGGTGGATAACATATAACTCAGTGGTGCTCCTTGATGACATAGAGCATCGTACGATGTTTTATACTATTTGGGAAGTGCGTTTATAAGAACACAACACACCGACGTTGGTGCATACACCATTAAAGTCGCACTGATTTCTTGATATTTTTTTAACCCGAAGATTTAATGATTTATTTATAAAATATATTAATGAATGATATGATACAGGTTTCATATTGAAAACCAGATGTCTGACAAGAGATCAAGCAACAAAAATATTGATAACGCATCAAGAAAAGAAAAAAATTCAAGTTCTTTGTAAATTCTATACAAAAAATATTATTTTTGAACTATATGTAAGTTTAACTAATAAGTATTGTTTACAATGTATCATACAAAGCCACAAAATGACGAAGCTCAATAAGATTATCTATGATCTAGGACTAGAAGAGCGTAAATGCTTGATGAAAAAATTGCAAAACGATGAATCAAGTGAATAAAAAAATACCATCAATCCAATATGAGTTTATTTTTTTTTAATTTTCATTAATAATATACTTAAAATTATTAGATAACATGTTTCAAAAAATATATTGATTGAAATATGTTTAATTTTCTACACGAACCAACAACTCAAAAAAGGAATGTTGTTCCAAGAAAAGAAAAAAATAGAACATGCAAATGAAAATGAATTTCTTCTTAGCTCATCTAGAGTGGTGTTGGAGGTTAACGAAAGAGGGAAATTTTTTTACAAAAGTTCGAGGGATCAAGTGGAATGAATGTATAGACATTCTTTCCACTTATAATACAAAAATAAATCCAATGACTCCAAAAACCTAATTTTATCTAAACTACACGAAGAGTTTCCAGAGAATTGGTCAATGAATGGAAAAGTAATATTATTTTAAATTTTTTTTTCTGGAATTATTTATAAATATCACTTTTGTTATATTTACTTTTTATATATCAATATAAAAATTAAATAGTTCATTTTCATGTTACATTTTTAGGAAGATTATGAAAATATCAAAAGATGAACGAGTTGATATCAAAAATATGCCAGTAGGAATTTCCAAAAAGGTGTACAAGGAGATGGTCAAAGAAATGGACATAATTGCATCACACAAGGAGCCATCTTGACAACAACTTGCTTCAAATTTAATATGTAATAATCGAATTTTTCGATTAGGCACAATAAATAAACAATTTAGCATTAAATATTAATTTTCAAGTAATAATTTCTTGCAGAAAAGAAAAGAAAATGGAACCCATTGAGCATATAAAATAATACGACAAGGAAGAAAAGGGTTGATATCTAAGTTTGTGAGTATTTTTTACTTCCTTATAACAGCTTAAATAAATTTCACTTTTGTATCTTTTAATTTTTTTACAACAATCATCATTTAATGTCTTCAAGCATGTGCTAAAATACAAACAAGAACCATCAGACAAAATGATTGACATTGGGTTAAATATGGGTTGTGAGTATATGGTGGCATATCATAAATTAATTGTGGAATTTGTAAGCATCTATCTATCTTGTTTTACTTAGCTTCATCTATAGTTAATAGAACAAAAAATACTTTTATATTAAATATATGATTTGTTATGGGGTATAAAACTTGCAGGAAACAAATTATGGAACTGCGCGAACAGATGAAATCTTGAAAGATGGCATGAAATTTGGTTTTGAAAGAATGTATATAGTTCATGAGTCAATTTTTCTATGGTATGTCATTTCTTTTCGATTTACATTGATGTATATTATTTAATATTTCAATTTTCATTATTCTCACCAATGTATATACACTAATTACAGTTTATTTATTTTTTTGTATATGGAAGGTGAAGAAGAAGAAAAAAATTAACAGCATGAACAAAACATTCCTCAAAATAACCGCAGTCCTGGAATTAGCTTGAGCAGTGACAGTAGTTCAAGTAAAGAAAGATGATCATTATGTTTCGATAGCAAAGCAAGGCATTGTATTTTTTGTAATATTTGTCTGTGAAATTAGACATTTTGTTTAATGTAATGGAAAAGGTGACCCAATTTAAATACAAGGGGGTACGAATAACTATCCCATTTTTTATTACAAACAGTGTCTTATTCATATATATATATATATATATATATATATATATATATATATATATATATATATATATAGTAAAATATGTTTGAATTTATTCTATTGCATTCTCCATTGTCGCTGTGAAATGTAACACCACTGATTAAATACCTGGATGATTAAATTTTATAATGAACATATGTGAAATCTAATGAGATGATATGGAAAATTAATCCAAACATCGCATTCAAATTCACTAATAAAAATTTAACTCATATGAATACTGTTATAAGATATGTGTCGTCTTTTGATGAATAATGAATTTTTAAAAATTCCAAAAATTATGATATGATATAACAAATTAATCCAAACGTGACATTAAAATGCACTAATAAAAATTTAATTGATATGAATATTGTTATAAGATATGTGTCTACTTTTGATGAATAATTAATTTAATAAAATCAGAATAATTGCATTGTCACAGGTCGATGTTTCTAAAAAATAAAAAATGAACAGCGGTGCGTGTTAGTTACTATACACCAGTGTGTTTCTATGACCTATGGGCACCGCACACATACCAATACCAAATATAAATCTCAGTGTGTTTGTGTGATACTATGTACCGGTGAGTTTATGTGAGACCACTCACTGGTGCATTTCTATGACCTATGGGCACTACACATACACCACTACAAGTTGGCTAAATCGGCGCGTTTGTGTGATACTACACACTAGTGTGTTTCTATAATAGTATGAATCGGTGCGTTGATATGACCTATATGCACCACAAAATTCCCAATACCAATTATAATGGCCTGATGCATTGTATCGCCTTCAGTGCGTCTGGTACAGTTTTAAACCTTTACGGCCCAGTGCTTGCACCTGCAACAACTGCGGGGTGACCGCCTGGATGACATGAACCTAGAAGTTTCTAAACGTCCCCCACGTCCTTTATTTTTTTTCCGTCGAGATGCTTTGTAGGTTTGCAGGACCGGTGTGTTTATTCTAAAACACATCGGTGCATTAACACCTGAATAATGCACTAATGAGAAAAACATATGTAATAACCTCCGACCACCCAATTTTTTTAGTTCTGTTGAAATTCTATTAGAAGCTCCACCAAAACCTCTGTTACCGAAATTGGATATTGTAGAAAATGTTTTTTTGACAATTTTGCCCAATTTTATAACACTAAAAACCTCCGTTATAACCTCTGCTAGAGGGTCTATTCCTTGTAGTTTAATTTCATAATATCAAATATGCCACAACAAAAAATTACCAAGATTTGAGAGAAATTACTATTATCATTGTCCTTTGTTGGAGTGGACCCAAAGATGTCGATGTTAATTATCCATTGATTGTTTGATACAAAAGTCTTGATTAGGGTTCTATAAATGAGTTGGTTTTCGTTTTCTTATTCTTCTCCTTCCTATATTTCTGAGTAGACCATTGAGGAAAAAAACGCAAGGCAATATTAAAATAAACCATTATATGACAATTCAAGGGAAAAATATGAAGTAATATGGGCATGCTTAAAATCAATTAAGGGTAATAAGAAAATTAGGTCACCAAATCTTATAGCCATACTTCTTCGACAAACCTCACCTATGAGTTTCTCACAACTCTCCTCTTGGGGTTTTCATCCATTTCTATTCTGTAAATTATTGATTAACATGTCTATAGGTTACATGTTCTCCTCTTTTTTAAGTTAGGTGCAATCAACTATGGGGTCTGTCCCCATTGTATCTTCATGCTTGTCAACTAATTCAACACAAATGTTAGAGTCGTTGTCTTGAAATAATCATTTTGTAATCATATGTTCATTATAATCAACCAGTTGATGAAAATTAATTTTTATCTATAAAAGTCATATTGAAATTCTTTAAGGTATTTATCTAGGGTACCATTGACTAGTAGCATGCTGCACTTTCCATGTTAGAACGTCACACGACAAAAAACATAGGTAATGCTTTTGCAAGTATGATAACACCATTCTCTTTATCAAAAATTTATTTTTTCTTAATATTATGTACGACATTTATTTTTGGTTACCTTACTCGACTATACGACTATTTCTTATCACATTTACCTATATACACTATTAATCCTTCAAGTCACATTAAGACAACGAACATATTGAAGTATTTAATATACACATTCATTTTTGTGTGTACTTAGCATACAATTATATACATATTTTCCTCTGATGTTATTTTTCATCTTCTGATATTTTCCAAAAAAAGTTTAAATAAAATCATGAGATGTGCAAAGACTAGGTTAAGGGTTCCCCTATCATAGTTATGACTGTGTAATTTAAACTTATTATATATATATATATATATATATATATATATATATATAGATATATATATATATATATCTGCAATTCTGCTAGACTTCCCATGGAATCTAGTTTGCATCTATTCCTATTCATCCTACTGTATTGACTCAGATCAAATATTTAGCTATCATAGTTACTATTAAGAATAAACTCAATTAATCAAAATTATTTATTTGTCTATATTTTAATCAATTTAACTTTTTCCAATAATGAATTAGTTATAAAATATACCAATTACATAATTGTTCCATGATTCGATGTTACAAGTTTGTAACTCACAACTATCTTGAGCCCTCTATGTCCATCAAGTACAGAAATTCAAAAGATTTCTAGAGATTTTTTTTTTATATTTTAGAGGCCATTGCATCCCCTTCCTAATAAATATTCATATTCTTGAAATTTACTCTAACCTTGCTCACTATATACTTACTAAATTTGGTGTAATGATGATATATTTTCGAGTATCAACAACACTATTTCGAGGTGCATCCATTTTTAGTTTTTGCCTTGGAGTAACCAACATTTGGTGTAATGATGATATATTTTCGAGTATCAACAACACTATTTCGAGGTGCATCCATTTTTAGTTTTTGCCTTGGAGTAACCAACATACTATTATCATGTCACATTCAACTTAAAAGTATCAATTATGCTATTTACCTCACTATTTCCATGACTAATCTTCTTCCATCACAAGCTATTATAAAGTTTTATCACAACCTACCTCTATTTTCCTAGTTATTAAACAAGAATTTTATCTCGAAATTCTACTACAGTTCTCAATTACCTGAATTTTCATTTATTTATTATATTAAAGAAAAATTATTGATCATGCTCCATACCATAGTTCATGACTCATTCTTGTATAATTTATTTGGTAAAAAAACCCCTTCCTTCAATTCACACACACTAAAGTTCCGATTATCTAAATATAAATTCCTACAATTTCTTTTGCTCACGGGGGTCAAAAAAAATTCTCTTTGAAAATATCACATTTTATATATGCCAAAATATCTTACTACACACAAGAAAACTTATAATTTTATAACGTTATCAAATTTTATTAACTTATAGACAATCCTCCATGTTAATGGTTTGTGCCAATTATTATATTGATGTAACCAATATTTATGTGGATCCTTCCATGAAGAGACTTCCTAATGGGTAAGTTCACTAACTCCCTTACCAGTTTTCTTTTCATCAGTCATGAAATCCATGCTTACTCATACCAACTGATTATTATTTCATTGGACTTATTTATACCTGAGTTATATTGTTGACATATAGGTTTGTATCTTTTATTGTCATCATTGTTGATATTTACCATTTCACTTTCTACTACTTAATTTGGTGAAAACTATTCCAACCATTCCTACAAATCACCCATGATAATCCCCAATGGACTCATATTTATACATATTTTATGTAATCATAAGCATTCTCTTTCTTCATTACAATTTGAAAAAAAAATTCATTAAGTATTCCTATATGACTTCTTTGGGTGAACCTATATACCATATAGTTTTTTTTATGTATTATAGGGTTCTCGATCCATGTAATACACTTTATTTTGTGTGTATTCTCTGTATTTTTTTATATAATTATGATGTGTTTCCAATATTTTTCTTAAATAATATAATTTACTTATTATTTTTATCGTTTCACATTGTTGTTGTAGCCTCTTTTATTTTTTGGAATGCTTTCGATACAGGGGAAAGATTACTCTTCCATTAGGATTCAAAATTTTATTTTTACCATTGAGGATTTCCTTCATTCCCTCTCTCAACAATGTTCTTAGTCAAAATCCAGTATATGTGCAAGAAGGTATTTTATACCCATGATGTAATTACTTTCCAAATGTATATAGTGTAATAATTAAATATTACTTACTTTACCACTAATTGTACCTTTAAAGTTTTTTTCATACATATCTCCTTCCTTAATGGTCTATACTAGATGTTTTGACATAAGAAATATTTATGAATATTGATCTTATAAATTATGTATTGAAATATTTTTTAGTGCAAATTAAAAAAATGCTCTTTCAAATATTAACAGAAAATCATCGTGCATATAATTGTATACTTTTCAGGGTGATTTCATATACAATTGTTGAAGGTGTTGGTAATCTGTCAACCAAGGGGGTCTCCTTAAAGTGAAGTCCTAATTATACCTCACTCATTTTAGAGTAGGATCCCCAACTGAAAATACATTTGGTTTCCATTAGCCTAGGTATTTTCCTTGGCTTCCAATATTAACATAAGATTTTATACAAAAATTCTTTGAAATAAGCAAGTAAGGTGACACTGTGAGGCATACAATTGTGATGTAGATAAGGTACTTTCATGGAAATGAGAAAGAGAGAGAGATTCTAGAAGTAAAGTAATAGCATTATCCTAAAAGAGACACACACGATCATATGAGGATCATTGGTTAAATTTTAAAGTAGTTCAAAAGACAACAATGATCATAAAACCAAATATAACACACCTTCAACAAGATAAGTACCAAAGCCACCAACATATTTCAATTTCCTTAGTACATGTAATACCACATACATATAAAGAATAGTATTACTATATTCATGATACATGAATGAAAACGTGTTAGGTGGTAGATATTAACATATTAGGTGGAATTGCCAATATATACAAGTGCAATGTTTCCACAGTAGCCCCAATAGTGGAACTTTAAGTCACCACTTTTTCCTCCAAATAAATATATTTTCTTATGTGTCAATGCTAGAGAAGTGAAGTTGGAATGTTCCAGCCACAAAATTCCTCTTTCTTGAGTTATGAAGTTGTTTTTATTAAAAATGAGGTGACTTTTGACTCCCCATGTGACTCTTGATCTCCGTCATGACTCTAGAACTTCTACAATGAATTTTGAAATTCTTACATGAACTTTGAGATTTTATATGACCTTTCAAAAAATTTAATGACTCTTCATATTCCATGTGGGACCCTTGGTCTTCCACACATTTTAAATTCTTTCATTTTGGTAAATTACATAGTTATATTTCCAAGCTGCTCCTTTTGCCACTTTCTTTGCATTTTCATGATGGATATTGCATGTGTATCATATTCATCATCAAAGGGGCTAATTTATATGGAGTATTTATGTGATCTATATCTTTGATATTATATGGATGAATGTCCACATAGGATGAACATTGCAAAGTAAATGTCTTGATGGATGTTACCATTCCTGTTAAATATTGCAGAAAATAAATCGCACATGATCTTGTTACAGACTGGCACATGTGAGCAACTGGATTTTCCTCTTAGAAATCGAGAATAAGGCTCAAACATTTAGCATAAAATTAATATACCATGAAGCATATATGGACTTTAACAGATTATTATATCTTGAATAGGCTCCCAAATTGACATGTAGGAAACATTTTGGAGGGTGTTGATCATAGTATCAAGACTTAGTGATACAATGGCATAATTCCAACTTATGTTATTAGGTTTTATCCTTAAGTGCAAGGTATGAGTCTTTCAAGAAGTATTGATTCATTGGATGGATTAGATTGGCTTCCCCATTTGATTCAGTTATGGATATGGTCCCATTTTTTCCTTTTTTCAGTTAAACATATTCACAAATATTTCCAAATCATAATTTTTTCATTTTAAGAAAAGGGTAATATAAAATTACAATTTTAAGTTAGTTAGAGTCTTATTTTTTATATATAGTGTTTCTCCACTACCAGCAAGCCTAGATAGTACCCTAGTAGAGTCACTACAAGAACAGAAGCATTGTTTCAGTACCAACGAGCCTTAACAGTACCCTGGAAAAGTTAATTTCTTCATGTCTCTGTGCAGGAAGCCTTTCTATTATTTCTACCATTATTTATTTATTTATAAGACTGTGCTTAGGAACTTATTTATTTCACTCTGGTGGAAGAGGGATCCTAAATTATTGAGAACATCGTATTTTTTTTCCCTCAGAGAAGTTTATATATAGCTCTGATGTTGGTTTTATTTCTATTTATTCTCTCCTTTTCCTTTTACATGATTGGATTGGCAAGAATAACACTATTTAATTACAACATTGAGTCAAGGAACGAATATCCTACAATAGATACAAGATTTATGGTTTGACCAAAGGCTCTTTGTTTGAATGAATAATACTTTCAATTCAGACATCAAGAATTTTAAGATATGTAAACCTAAGATAAATAAGAGGATGATAGAGAAGCCAAATATTTTTCATCATCAAAATTTCCCTTTCCAAGTTTTGTCACATTGTCTTTTCAGCCAAGCTCGAGAATTTTCATGCAGAGTCTTATTAAAAAAAAGTAAGGAAGACAAGATAAAACATAAGGAAAAATTAAAATGTAGAGTAGAAGTAAACCTTAACTCAAAAGTAGCATGACAGACAAAAAAAAAAAAACACCAAATGGAAGGACTAGTGCAGGGTGAAATGTAGGGTCATGCAATGCCAATAGAGAGCCAAAATTTACCTAAACCTACTCCTAACCTAATGGGCTAGAAGTTCAATAATAAGGGTACTATAATTTCTAGTGTAGCGACCATAACCACTACCAGCCTACAAGCACAAAGATACAAGAAATTAAAATAAATATAAAACATTGTGAAGGAGAAAAGAAAACAATTTGGAAAGCCTGTACAATGAATGAAAGCTCTTTCTTATAAACAGTATAATGTGCCATACTAAATATCTTTAGCCAATCTTAATATTTACCTTGTTTCTTGAAATGATGACCATACAAACTTTTCAGAATTCTTGTGAAGGTATATTCATTTGTGTTTTCAAAATTTTCAAACATCAAGAAAGATTGAAACTTTTTATTTGTGATAGAGCTCTCCAAGAAAGAATTCTCTAACCATTTAGTGAATGGATCATGATATTTAGAAAAAACAATATGAAAACTGTGATGCTCAAGAGAAAATACATTTTTAACTAACACATTCAAATAGAAAAGAGAATATTGTGAGAGGAATTTGATTTTATCTTACTAGTAATCCTTGTCATGATGGTGAGAAACTAACATAACCATCAACTCATGCTAAACTGTCTCAACTATCTGAATAACATATGAATCGTGAAATTATAAATCGTGATCATTGGATTCAAAAAAATAAATCAATGTAAAACAACTATGACCAGGTTGGTGACTATACGAACCTCGATTATCCATTGGTTCTCTTTGTATATAAATAGACATCATGCAAACACTACGAAAACTCAAGATATTCAAAACAACCATTGACATCACAAACTTAGGCAACCAATTACGATACCAAGTTTGAGAAATAGTAGAAGCAAGGGTCAAATCAAACAAAGTATTCCTTCCAAAAAAAGGGTTTTGATTTAATAAATTACTCAAGCATTTTATATCATTCAAGAGGCCATATTGTGCCCAAATGATGATTAACCTCATAACATACAAAGGAGGGATAAGAAGGTGATCGATCTCATAAGTCCTTGAAGAAGATAAATCCTTCAACCTAGAATGACCTTCATCCTGATAATCAAAATGACAGGCTTTGAAACTCTTTATATCTACAAAATATGTTCACTCCAACCCTGGGTGTAGTGTAAGAGATTGATCTGAAAAGCGACTACAAAAACAAGAACATTTCATCTTATGAGAAATTTTATATTGAAGATCATGAAGATCAGCTTGAAAATATTGAAAGCATTTTAATAATGAACTCACAACAAATGGAATACTATTATGGAAATAATCATGCATGAAAATGTGGATCAAACTTAGTTTACAAATATCAACGGGATTGTGAGAACTAGACATAACCATCAACAGGGGTTGAAGTGCCTCAACTTCTTAGCTAGTATCTGAACTTTCTGATGGTGGATCATCAAATTTGTCTGGCTTAGAAAAATAAAAAGGTAAATATGCACCACTATCATCAGATGTATCAGTTAAAACACTATCAATGTCACTAGCTCGATCAGACTTAATATTAAACATATCATGTTCTTGATGGATAGAGAAAATTGAGATACATTAATCGAAAAAAATCCTTAATCATTTCTAGTTGTAACATCTTCTTCTTGACATATAAATATTTAAAATTGAAAAAATCATGAATAATATATTCAAGATATCAATCATTTTATCATAAGGCCACACCATTTTCTACCTGATTACAATCATAAGCAGTAGGAAGAGGATCCAAAAATTTGAGAAAAGTTACTGGTCTAATAGACCCATAGAATACATTCAAGAATAATGAATAGTGTGCTAGAGGTGACGAAATATGAAAAGACTCAGGAGGAGTAACACCTGCTATAACTATATCATATTGAGCTTGTAAGAACAATGGATCATCATGTGTATTTTTTAAAATTATACAATTGTGATCAAATTCCACATTGTACAACTCAAAAGACAAAGATGATTATTGCATTGAATTCCAACATTCTAGAGGAACAAAATCGACCTTAATATCACCTCGTTCAGATAAGAAAAATTTGGTTTTTTACTTTATGTACCCACTCATGTATATTTTATTAGGTCGACCCTATGCACATGTATCAATGGACATGTCATTTTCAACATTATGTGGACCCTCATGGAAGCCTATAAATAGAAGAGACATGAATCTCGTTTGGACACATTTATAAAGCTCTCTTCTCCTCTTCTATTTTTTCTTGGTTCACACAGGTCTGGTGGAGGAAGCTCACATAAGGGTATGAAACTACAGGGTACAAGCTCGAATGAATCTATTATTTCTCATTTTCATATGCTGGCAAAAAACTGGGACATTTCCTCCTTCATCGCACAAACACAATAGTCATGGGTGTGTCCTGAGAGCCTTGGATTCATGAACATAATATTTAAGGGAGCGTACAGGGCCTCAAAGGCAGATAGGGAATTTAGGTTCCTAGACGCACGAAAATAGTGGCCCAAGGAGCATCCAGGGAGCCTTGGATGTATGGAAAGAAGCTTGAAGGGAGCATCTAGGGCCTCAAAGATAGATCGGACACTCAACTACCTAGACGCACACACAGAGTAGCCTAGAGAGCATCTAGTGAGCCTTGGATGCACACACAACATCCTGAAGGGTGCATCCGAGGGTATGAGATAGATTGGAGAGAGTTTGTCCCCAAGTGCACAAACAGTTCCTTCTCCATGCATATGAGACTCAAATATGAATTTTCAATACTCTGAATATTCCACTCAGTGACAACAGTGTTCAAAAGTAGGGTACAAGCAGTGCAAGTAAATTACAATCATCAGATTCATAGTTTTGATGTTTAGGTTCATTTCATGGATATTTTAGTTGTTGTGAAGATATGGATCATTTTACTCTCTTTATTTGAATAATTTGATGAAAATATCTTAGAAGAAAAATTGGCAAGGCTTTACCCCATAATGGATTTTTCCCTTGTCTCTGACAAATCCTAGTGTCTATGTGTGCATGCTTTTCTTTGATTTTTCCTTCATGGTCCACTACATTGATGATGATATTTTTCTTTCTACGTACTTTCATGTGTTGATGAATAGTGATGTTAATTTTAATAATGTTATGATGATATGGGGTGTACTTAATGATTTAATGAATAAATGAAATTATCAAAGAAAATAATAATATATCAGTATGAAAAACTAACATGGAATCAGAGCTGGCTGAACAAAATCCATGGAGACACTTTTTATGTAAGTAAGAAGAGGATGGTGGGCATCTAAAACAATTCTAGGGTATGAAGGAAACCATAGGTAGTTTTTGAATAAGGATTTGATGGTTAGGGTTTGAGAGAAACCTCCTTTTATGGCAAATAATTGAGATATGATTTATGAAACCCTAGGATGGTCAAATTCAAGATGTTGAAGCATTTATTTAATCAATCCCTAGATGGGATAATCTCTAGTAGTCCTAGCTGTTGAAGGAACCATTTTCATGTGGACTATCGATAGTAATGTCTCTTGATGGTTGGTTCAAGAGGGACAAGATGATCTCTCATTCAAGATAAGTATTCCTTGACTTATGATGCTTCTTTATGTCGTTACTCTTGTTTATACTTATAGATCCTATTATTATGATTATTGTTTTAATTGTTTCTTATACCTCCTGCATATATATTTGATTATATGGATGTATCTAACCTCCTTGATGAGATGTGATAAGTGGATCCCTCTTGAGGATCATTTCAGATCAAGGAAAGAAAATCTAGGTCACAAGTTTCATATGTAAATAAAGAATGTGCACATGTATTTGAATACTACAAGGTATGAAATTTGTATTGTTTCAATGTTATGTTTCATTTTTAGTATTGATGGAAATGTAAGCCTTATGGTATGTTTAGAATTTCTCCAATTTCTTGCACTCAATGACATTCTAGTACTAAGGTAAAAATAATTCATTAGAGATACCGAGTGGTCAGAACCAATGGAATTATGGAATATAAATGATGAAGGTTGGCTTATAATCCCCACAGGGAATCCATATTTCTTATCTTCCAAAAACAATGATCCATATTTAAAACAACTAAAGGAATGGATAACATCGTAAATAAAAATGTGTAAAGGCACTATCGGCAATGAGGAATCAGAAAGAGTTATTGATACATTAGATGGAATCTATAATAATAATATAATAATAGATGGAGGTGATTCATCTTCTAAGGATTTTTGGCCCAAGTCAAGGGACATTGTTGATGTTGACCTTATTGCACTCCATGTAATATCAAGTATTATGGATAGAGATTTTGATAATGTGACATATTAACCGATATATGTTGGACCCAAGTGCAACAAACCAATGCCAACATTCAATCCAATGATTGATATCGAGAAAGGAAATATTTTTATAGTTAGATTAGGAAATGATGATGTAGGAGAGATTATCTGGATGGAAATATCCATATCAGATATCTTCAGGGATAATGAAAGTGAGAATCTTCATGTAAAGGTTGATTGGTGGAAGCATATGTCAGGCAAATACAATGAAACTTTTTTAGCGCAATATTGGGTACCAAATCTTGATGACAAAGAACTTGTTTCTATTCCAATTAATACCATAGTGTGGGCACAAATTCCAAAGAAAGAATGTTGAAAGAAGACTAAGATAAATAAATGTAGTGTAGAAGTTGTTCTTGATCTACTTCAGAAAATACCTTAAGATGGTTTATATGATTCATGAATGCAATTTTAACTTTTCAAGGATCTATTAATATACATTCAAGCACACTTTTAAATATTTCTTGTATATCAAATATTCTCTTCATATTTTTTTTGGATGAATTTTATATTATTTAGAATTTCAATGTAATCATGCAATGATACAAAATACATGACAATGTCATTCAATATTTAAATTTTGAAAGATTTTTTTTTTTTTGACCAACATGACTTCTCACCATATCAAATATGCATAATCAAATTCAATAATGCACTTAAAAAAATATTGTAGACTGGGTCTATTAAAACAATAGTGGAGTAGCTAATCAGTATTCTATTTAATATAAATCATATTGTATTATTTTGTTGCATTCTAATATATATTAAAAAAATTGCTCATTCAACAACACAACTAGACTTGTAAAATATTTCCAAAATTATACTAGTACAATAATTTTGTACTCGACATAGGAAAATTATTTAGTTAGTTTCAATATTAAAATAGTCATCACTCAAATTTAATACATAAGTATAAATATTAATGATAGTAGAAATATTATAAGGAATCTAAGTGTTAGATTAATGTCAATACATTATTTTCAATGCAATATCCTTAAATGCTCAAGGAATAAAAATTAAACATTTGTAATAACTATTTTAATCAAATATATCTCTTCTCTCTTTCATTTGAAAATAATCAAATTGTTCTCCTTTGCTTCTATTCCAATTCATGTTTGATTTTGATCATTAAAATTATTAGTAATAGATTTTGAACACATTATTTTGATCATTTATAGTTAATAATATGTTTCTTGCATATTAATCTATTATTCGTGAAGTAATCCTCAATCAACTTAGTTTTTAACACAAAAGTTCAAATAATAAAGAAATAAAAATTTTGTTGCTATTCTAATTCATAATTTAAAAATATTTTCTCTTATCAACTCTAAACCCTTGAAAACTTTCTACAATAATATATAATGATGATGGTGACAATGATGATTATCATCCACTAAAACCAAATAAGGTATATAAGAAGCCATTAATATATTACTCAAAATTATTTAGAATTTTATTTTTATGATAAAAAAACATTAAAATAAGCATTTCAAGTTCATGATAGTTTTGTTTAGTTAAAAGGTCAATCAGGTTGGTAGTGACACAAATATTTTGGAATTTAAATCCAATATATAAACTAGATGATCTAAAAGAGTTCTTTCATCTTCAACCATATTATTAGTGTTGCAAAGGTGATAGAATTTAAAATTGTGCCAACTTTGTACTAGTAATAATATTAACTGAACACATACATTATATTTACTATATCATATTACAATTTTATAATTAAATAGGCCATGTAAGGAATCCAAGATTAATATTATATAATTTTGTTTTATATAGTTTATCATGATAATTTTTCACAAAAAAAGGGTGATAACTATATTAAAATTAACAAAATAAGTGATTGTCTAATTACTCATTTTGAAAAAACTTAATCTAGTTAAAGTTCTAAATTCTAAATCCAGTGAATAATTCCAAATTTACTGAAGTATGTGTTGTGTGCTTTTGCTACAAGGGTAATAATAATGTGGTATTTTTGACATGCTTTGATAATTATTTGCTTATAATTAATTCATTTAGAAGAAACATATATTGTATTTACATTTCATGTATGCCCATGAATATATGTTAAATAATCACTATTAAAACATGACTATATGTTCATTAATATTTTGTGTAATCATGTTATAAAATGGTAGGTAAAGAACTAATGGTCAATGTAGATGAGTGAGAGTTTCAAGATGGTCCACTAAGTCCATAAAGGTATAAATATTCAATATTTATGGGGAAATGATATCATGATTATTGTGATATCTTTTACCTAGATATATTGTATTTATATAATATTCCTTGTACAAGATTTTATGACAATGGTTAAGAGTGGACAACTTATAAGTCATTGAATAAGGGATGAACACGCTCACAGAATTTTAATAATAAAATTAAATGTAAATTAATTTTTAGTTGGTTCTCACCCTTATTTGCATGGTATATTGGTATCTATTGATGTGGTTTTCTATTGTGTTTCTTTTATTGTGTGGATTCTTTGCATGAGATGATGTTTTCTAATATCAAATATGTGATTAACTAATCGAGAATCATTATGGAATTAATGCAAAGTTATATCAGAAAATTTTATGTTAATATCCTACATTAGTGGTAGTTGATGGTTACGTAAGTTACTATTCCTTTACTAAAATAGTAATTTGGATGTTCTGCAAAAATCAAATTTTCTTCTCATTTACTCACACAATCTGAATAATTTGTGTCTATTTGGAAAATCAAGCAATGTGTAGTTATGAATTATATATAAATGAATCTCTAAGTTTGATGACCTAATATGCTTTTAATTTTATTTTAGCTTTTTTTTCTTGATTCTACAATTTCTTTAATTTTCTCATATAAATTATGGTGTATTTTTATGATTTATAACACAAAATAATTAATAAATCAAATATAGAATAAAAATATATTTCATTTTTTTTTACTTTTATATTACTAAATAAAGAGAAATTAAAAAAACTTTTCTCTTTTATTTTTATTAAGTTTATATATATTTGGTTAGAGAGAGACATTTTATGAGATTGTTTGTGTTCAATATGAAGTTAACATTTGTCTATATAAAAATAAAAAATAAAAACAATGTCGGTTATATTAGAAAAAATGACTAAATATTTCACTCACTCTCAACCATAGATGAAGTATTTCCATATTCATTTGAAGTAATGTAATTTTATATTAGCTTTAGAAATAAATAAATTAATTAAAAGTGGAAAAATCTTATATTTTCACTTTTATTTCAAAATCAATTATATGTGTGTGTGTGTGTGTTCATCTTTACTATAATAAAATATTTTTGTGCCAAAAACAATATTTGAGAGTAAACAAATTCAATTAGTTGCTCATAAAAATAATAAGAGTGAGATGTATAAATCATTTCATTCTTAATATAAAATTAACATGTCACATTAAAAAAACATTATTAATGATAAAAAAATCCATGTAGATCATACATAAAATATTTTTATGTGAGTTTAAAATAAAATATTTCAATTAAAAAAAAAATTATATATATATATATTTTCAAAACAATGAAAAAAATAAAATTTTATGTTAAAAATATAAAGTATTGTCATGTTTTTTTTTTTATATATATATATGTGAAATACAATAAAATTTTGTGGGAATTGCAAGTTAAAATAAATTGCACACACAATCCCCGTGAGCAAGGGGTTTTCAAAATCTTAAATCTCTTTATACATTAAAACTACTATTTAAAATATAAAAAATAATATATATATATATATATATATATATATATATAACTGCAAAGAGAACAAATATTTTAACATAATTTTTTTCCAAATTATGCATTTTAAAAGAAATTTAAATCTAATTAAAATAAATGTATATATTAATTATTAAATTTCATGAATAAAAAATAATGATTAATTTATTTAGAGCAAGTCCAATTCTTTTTGAGTGTTCCATTACTGTAGAAATCCGACAATATAATAAAAAGAATACACATGATATATTTATTATATTTTTTTGGTTCTATTATTTACTATTTAGGTACATAGTATTTTGACGGAGTATATAGTATTTTGACCAAAGTCCTTTCACCAACCCACAAGCAACCTGTAACATACTACTATATACTCGTTAAAAAAATAATTAACTTCATCGTTTTTACATTCAATTATATTTAATTTGTACACTTGCGTGTATCCAGGTTTCACTTAGCACATCGCATGTTACATATAACTCTTTTGCATTTTGGGTTAAAACAATATATAAATTGAAGTATTAAAACATAAGGTTTTAACATCGAGTTCATCAGTTCTCAAGGAGGTTACGTGTCAGCATATCTTGCTTGGTTTAAATGAGATTTTTTGTCTTTTCGGATTTGCTTACCATGTACGTTGTATTTATGGCAACTATTATCAGTTTAATTAACTTTATCCTATCGCTTAGTTATGTTATTATTGCAAAATATTGTAAATGATTTTGTTTAGTGGAAAAGCCACTCCATTCTGGAAAGCTCACCTACGACGGAAACCTGTACTGCCCTTCTCACCATCGATTTTCCCACACCCAGAATCCAAAGGTTGTACTCGTTTAGGGTTTTATCTCATCTAGGTAATGACTACCCTAACCCTGACCGTCTCTTAGTCATTCGAGTGTTTCACCGCAGAGCTCAGCAAGAGTCTTGCGACCACTACATCAAACCTCCATCAGGATTATCCTCGGCATTGGTCTGGTTTCTCCTTCAATCGAGTCGGTGAGTAAACCTTCAGGTTGCCGTGAAATCCTGGTATCTATTTTCAATGGAATTGTTTCTCTTAAATCAACTGGGAGCACAATTTATGTTATTACAGTTATTAATGTTTTCCATTCTACTCTGTATCCCATTCTTACTTGCATCTAAGTTTTGTTATCGTTTGGATTTGGCCACAACGATAGTTCGAACCCTTCCTCCAGATGGGCACCTCAGCCTCCAAGCTACTCGTAGGTGAAATTCTCAGGTATGAATGTCTTATTTGTAGAGTCGATGATTTGAGTTTGTATAACCTACTTTTTTGAATGTTTGCAAATACATTCACCCATTATTTTCGTGTTGGTGTACTTACAGTTCAACCTTCTAGCTTCCGCGAAGGGTTTACACAAGTAAGGCTATCATATTATTGTTTAAACTCCTGCCTTTAGCATTCAGGTGATTGCGTCTCCGATCTATTTGACATTATTCCCTCTATTCATGCACGTAAATTCTTGTCGTGACATAGTGGTGACTGCCCTTTGATATGCTCGGATTCTGGTCTTTCTTCTAAATTCTTAATACCTGCTCCATCAAGTACTCTTCTCTGCTAACGATTTCCTCACGGGGTCCCGAGGTTGCAAGGGGCTTGGCTCACTATGAAGTTTACTGCCTTGTTCTAGTTTATTTAGGTCATAAGTTTCATTCTACATGCCTTACCCAATTTGGGCATGCCGTAGGAAAATGTATGATATTTCTGGTTTGTTGAATCACGTTCATGCATAATTTATATTTGTTTTATTGGGATATGCCCTCAGCGTCTTAGAGTTTAAACTATGGCTTGTTTAACGAGTCTCCAACTCAATTCGTCACCGTGTGAGATGCACTTGGTATGTGTCATGTTTATGGCGGAATAGTTTAATTCAAAGTCTTGCTTTGTATATATAAATGTTAAATATTCTGCATCTATGGTAAAATTACTTTTTTCCGTAATTCTGTTGTGTGAAACTCAAGTGAAGGATTAGTTATTTTCCAGCACTTGTTTACATTTGTTATTTTTCTTCTATTTCTTTGGTCAACTTGAGGTTTTCAATACTGTAATATGTTACTTCCGAACTATAGGAATTTAAAATATGGAAGAAATCTATTTCTATGTTCGAATTGATATTCAGTGTTTTTGCTGATATTACAGTACTTTCGCTGTTCTCAAGAATCAAATAGTGATTACTGGATTCTACCATTTCAAGTACAGAGTTAGACAAACAACATATTGTTAATTTTTCCATAAAGTAGTTTAATCTTCCTTCCAATACTCCGTTGACATATACATATTTTTACAGTTCAAGAATGGTAACATTAGTTTCAGTTCTTGATTTTACATGAATCATTTGCATGTCTCTATTACTGTAACTATATTCCCTGTACAATGCTCTCTACAACATCCTATTATGTGATGTTCATTATATAAGTCTTTAGCTTGCTCTACTGTTGACTACAGAATCTTCTTTTATGTGATTTAAGGCTCCATCATTTAATTTCCTTCTTGTTTTTAAAAGGAAATGGCCGGACCATTTTTTTCATGTTTATCATAGTTGTAGAGAAAAAACAACACGAAGCCTTCTTCTCGAAGGCTCTGTGTAAGCAGTTCTCTTTCTTATAGTTTCTAGAAGTGAATTAGTTCTTAACTTCATTTCGATCTCTGGGTTATTCTTAACACCATTCCAACATTGTTTACCACTTGTCCTAAGTGTATTAAAAGAGACTATCTGGCCATCTTATTACCCCCTTAAAAACTACTAGCAAAGTATTTTAGATGTTATGGTTTCTGTTTGTTATTATTCATAGTCCTGGAATACCCTGCAGAGATTCTCTGGCAAAGGTTAAAGTCGTGTTTAATATGTTCCCTGTTCCTCTTACATATGCACTGAAAAAACTGGCTGCCTCTGTAAATTGGTATATTAATTGGGTCCTCTGGGTATCTTATTCGGATGTGCTGGGCAGACGCGCCGGCTCTGTTCATGGGATAGTGACTGGTTATATCAATGATGGTACTTATATCCTTGTTGTTTGCACCTGTATGTTTGAATTGATGCACAGACTTCCTTCTATCATGGGGAAGAGACGTGCTCAGTATGCGAAGGGTAAATCGCCGGCAATCCCGGAGCCTTCTCCTAAGAAGCGGGGTTGAAAACCGCTCCATGAGAACCTTGAGGCTCTTGCTACAAATTATGTTACAGGGAACTCATCTGCTATACGAAAAGAAATACGTGGCTGGGAATGTGACCTCAATATTGATCCTGAGGACTTGGAAACAGAAGCTGAATCCTTGACTTCATCTCTGATCCTAGCAATACTCGAGGGTGCCTCACCTTATTTCAGCAGAGAGTACACACATATTGGCTTGTCAAATGCCTTATATCTAAGGCTATTCAAAGTTTTAATCTTGGCCAAGCAAGGAATGAGGCTACTAAGATGGACCCCCGCGTTTTGGAACTACTTCAAACCATACAGGATCAATTACAGCATATAAAGATTACCCAGTATCAAGCAGTAGATTGCATGAGCAGACTGGATGATAGGGTTGGCCGTATGGAGAAGCAATTGCAGATGCTATAGCAAGTGGACATGCCTGGGTCTACAGTGAAAGACCCTACTCTAGTTTACTCATCTGATGGATAGTAATTTAATTTTTATCATGTGTCTTAATGACATTAGCAATTTTGTATGAATTTCTGCTTTTTTATAAGTATCAGTATGTGGACAATTCCGATAGTGGAAGGATAGCTCATGCAGACTTTAGAAGGATGAAACAATTTCAGTTTTGGTTTGCCTTTCATGCACTGCGGTGGCCAACAGACCTGGTTTCCTTTGAGTAGGTTGAGGCCACAAAATTGCTTTTATATTGATGTGACCTGTCTTGCATATATAAATAGAAAATAGTAAGGTCCTACCATATTTACAAAAAAAAAAAAAAAAAAACATATTGCCCCCTTAAAAACTACTAGCAAAGTATTTTAGATGATCATGTTTTATCAACATATTACCCCCTTAAAAACTACTAGCAAAGTATTTTAGATGATCAAGTTTTATCAACATGCACATGATGATAAAGTGGCATATTAGGATCTTAGACATTAATAGAAGATAAATGAATAACATTTAATATTACAAATTTATAGTCGTTTAAAAGTAAATGAATAATTAAATAAATATTGAAATAAATAATTTAACATAAAATTAAATTCAAGTTATTAATCATATGATTGAAATGAAGAAAAAAAAAACCATTAATTTGATTTTTAAAATTTTATTAGAATTTTAGAATTATGTAATAAAACAAAAAAAAAAAATATTATAATATTTGTAACATACTTCTCCATAAAAATAAAAATAAATATTTTTTAATATTGAATAAATTACAATTCATTAATTAAAGAGGTGAATTATCATTTCTCTAATAATTTCAGGTGCTTATTTTTTATACATGTGGATCTCTCTCTTTCTCTCTCTCTAACTTGAGTCTTTATATAAGTTCACATATATTTACACATAGAACTCTCCACTAGTAATGTCTCTTCATTTCCACCTCTAATTTTTTTTTATTTTTTTTTCCTTCCTTTGATAATTTAATTTTGTTCCTCCATTGACCATAGATATTCAGATCTACCTTTGAATTTCATTTTTAATGAAATTCTATTAAACATGGTTTTCATGTTGGTTCAATGGTTAATATATAAAATTCGATAACTCTTATGGTTTTGTTTTCATGAGTTTTTTGTGGCCTTGTTTATATATATATATACACACACACAATACACGCATATATTTCTTATCGTTACCTACATACATATAATTTCTTGTATTTAATTAAAATCTCCACGTAACCCTTAATGGTTTCACTATATCTATGCATTTGATTTCGCATAATCATTATATCATACCCTCATATGTTATATGAGTGATATATTATTCGTTTCTATTTATATCATAGCACGCCTCCAATGGCCATGATACTATGTATTAATTTCTATTCATCCAAAGTTATGAGATGGTCTCCTTCTATGTGGAATCGTATATCTTTTCCACGAGTATATTATATCCTTGCGTCTATTGTTTTAAATGTGTTTTCATTGTATTCGTATCACCATGAAGATCCCACGTACCTTCAACTAGAACGAAATCTCGGTGGGGATAGGCGATATTGTAATGGTCGTACTTTTCGTGCTTCGTTGGCAAGATTGAATTAATGTGTTTGGCATTGGTAACCCCATCGCCTTCTCCATGACAACTTGGGTTGGTGGTCCTCTGGTGGTTTTTAATTGATTTGATTCCGCGACAGATAACTCAAAGTTATGTTTATACGCAAGGGTTGTTTATTTATGTTTTTATACTCTGCAACGTATATTTTCTCATTTATGATCATTGTCCATGTGATACGTTTGAGTACTTTGCAATTGATTCCCATGGATTTACATTATAGTTGTTGGGGAGGCTATGTGTTTAATTTTTATTTTCCCAACACAATCCACGTACATACCCTTGACCTGAGGACACCTGGACGGTTGAGATGGCCTAAGGCCAGTTAGGGTTTTTGGGGGAGGTTGTATTAAATCTCTGTATAGTTTCTGGGATTGTTCTTTCGCCTTGCATTTGTCCTCACCGTTTCCTGGAGATTGAGACTCTACTCTTTTTGGTGGAACTACACGTTATGCGATTCCATGCCTCTGGGCGTAATGATTTCCTTATTACATTTGACATTCAGGTATGTAGATTTGCTCGTTTCTGTGGCTTGGTTCTGCCAGTTTGCTCTCTGTGCAAGAACACGTATATATGTCCTCCTTGGCAATATCTATACTTTCGTTTTGTGGTTCTAGATTGGTTAGGAATTTTTTTTATAAATATTTTCATTTAACTTTGTAAGGCCATCTTGGCCTAGTGTGTATAAATCTCATAGTTAAATCTGCTCTGTCGCATTTTATTTTATTTTGTAGCTTAATCTCTATGTGTAAATTTTGTACTCTTCTTAAAGTGATGAAGAGGTCATTCGAGGTCTATGGTTTTTCACCATTAATCTCTTTCATTACGTTTAGAATCCTTTGCAAATTTGTGAATTTAACACTGGAATCGATGTCTGGAAGGAATTATTTTGTATGGTCTTCTGTGACCATACTTTTTTTGTTCGAGCCGAGTTGCCCTGGGCTCTAGGCGCCTCACTTCCGGCGACCAAACGATACCCTAGGTATGCTAATCGATTCAAATTTGACATTTCACCACTATTTCTATCATTCTAGGTAGATTTCATGGTCTTAACATTTTAATCCCAATTAAATATCTCTCTTGCAAGTCGTTTGGAAACGAGGGTTTCCACTTACGAGGTAACAATTTGTTTTTCTGCTCGGTATTAATATTTTATTTCTGTGAGACATTTATACTAAACTATTTATTACATATTTCTTACTTTTCTCTCATTTTGTTTCAGGTAAATTCGAATCCCATTCAGAATTACCCCAAACTGGTATTTGGATAATTTGTCTTTCACTCGGAATTGACTTCGCTCCACATTGAACTTTCAGGTTGGTATCGACATCGTCTTTAGTCAGAGTGTAACCAAACTCTCGTGTTTTTAATATATATTTTGTTCGGACAATTCCAATCTTATTATCATAAAAATTTCAATTGTAATAATGGACTTTTAACAGAGACTTGTATTGCTTAAAAATCATGATTTTATAAATTCAGGGGATAATGTTTTCTGTGGATATTTTATGGAACAAGATATTCTCATTTAATTAGTTTTGTTCAGGAGAATATATATATATATATATTCCACCTATGTTTCATATCAACAGGTTAATGATAGACTCTGGTTTTTTCAGATCTCTATTCCATGTTAATACTCGTGTCATATTTTATTTCTACTATGACTATCTACTTCAATTTACATTATGGAATTCATAAATTTACTCGTCTTAACTCACCTTTCTGTTCCCTCCAAATTGTAGTAATATAAATGTATATATAAAACTACTAAATGAGTTTACACAATCTATCATAGTCTAGTAACTCCTAGCTGTGTATCCAAAATTTTCATTCTGTCTACATATTCATGTATATTCTAATACTCCAGCAGTATAAATTCTCGTTCTACTTCTTAGTGTAAAATTTTCATATGTTGTTTACTTTGTAACAACAATAAGAGACTTTGGAATTTTTAAAAAAATTGATATAAGATATTCAATAATCCTGGTTTTCTAGTTAACACCTCTAACCAGAAATTTATTAAGATTTTGTTAGTGTAATCTTTGTTATTCCAAGCAGCTTATGAATTCTACTTGCAATTCATCCAAATTTTCTTATATGTATTTTCTTGTGTAGTATTCAATTTGGATGTATTTCAAGTATAGGATGTCATCAATGCCATAGTTCATGTTTATTTCTCTAACCAGAATTATTTACAGGTTCATTTAAAGTACAATTAACCGAACTCTTTTCTGTTTGAATGTATCTAGCTCTGATATCTGAACTTATTTCTTTTCCTTTTTTCTTAGATCTTTCCTTGTTGTAGAGGGTTAATATATATATATATATACATGCACTTCAGAAAATATACATATCTGCAATATTTATACAGTACATAACATCTCTAATTTCCTCCCACTTCATGAATGTTCTCCTAGCTCATGCATAGTTAGATTTAGATTTTAACAGAAGCAGATTAAAGTTACACATTTATGAATTATGGGAGTAACATAAATCTCAAAATTTAAACCAGTCACAGGTTTAGAGCTTCTGGATGATTTTCCCCATAATTCCTATTCCTACAACTATGCAAAACTGAGAGGATTAAATTCTTCTAACAATTCTGTAAATGTATGGAATACAAGTTTCAAGAATTGAAAATTAAAATAACATCTACAATCATTAATCACACTACCCAACAACAAGTAATTCAACCATTCATAAAAACTATGGCCATACCACTTCTACAATTGACCAGTCCTCCCAACCTTAGAGTTCCTCTGTCTCTAGAACTCAACCCCGAGCTGAGATCACCTCCTAGAAAATACAAACCCCCAATCTGTTCTGGAGTAGCTTATTTAAGCTTATGCTCCCCAAATCCTGTTTCTAATTCTGCGTCCAGAATTACAGGATATTTTTCTTTCTGTTTGCCTAGGCTTCCCTGATTTAGGGATTTTTAAAGCTGCTTTATGCTTTTCCATCTTTTTACCTCTTCCCAACTACTCTCCACCTCATTGGGGAAAATCTATATTTTTCCTCAAAAATTTAAATTAGAAATAATTTCTTTCAAGGATTTTTTGAAATATTTTTGGGGACAGTTTTAGCCTCTTTCCATACCTCATGGATTTGGCCATTGATCTCAAAAATCTCATTTGGTCACTATGCACAGAAATAGTTTATTTATATTCCATAATCAAATAGTTAATTACATCCACACCATAGCTATCCATTGGGGTCCACTCCCCTTGGACTTAAGTCCAACTATCTAACTTGAAAACATAAAACTAGGGGTGTTACATATTCCCCCGCTGAAAAAAAACATCGTCCTCGGTGTTAACTACTAACTACTAGAGTTCATTTTGAAAATAGATATGGATATTTTTCCATCATCTCAACTTATCTTTCCCATGTAGCTTCTTCAGTAGTAAAGTGCTTCCACTGCACCTTTACTCTTGCTACTGTTCGGTTCCTCAACTCAATTTGTTCCCGCTCCAATATTTGAAGCAGCTCTGGAAGGAACTCCCCTTCTAGTTCCACCTGTATCACATTCCAATCAACAATGTGAGAAGCATCATGTACATATCTTTTTAATAACAAAACATGAAACACATCATGAACTTTAACATGGGGTGGTAGGGCCAGCTTATAAGCCACTGGTCCCACCCTTTCTAACATCTCAAAAGGCCCACAATATCTAGGAGCCAATTTTGCACAACTTCCAGCATAAAGTGTGCCCTTTTTGGGTTTAATACACAGGTACACATGATCACCCACTTTGAACTCTCGATGTATCCTCTTCTTATCAACATAGTTTTTCTATCAATATTGTGCTATCTTGATAATTATTTGTATTTTTTTAACAATCCTTTCCATTTCTTACAAAATATCTGGCCCCAATACTAGCTTATCTTCAGGTTGGCTCCAACTTAATGGAGTGCGACACTTCCTTCCATAGAGTGCTTCAAATGGACTCATTTTTTATGGAGGATTGATAGCTATTATTATAAGCAAATTCGGCTAAATGCAAGTAGTCCTCCCATTTTGATGGCCTATCCATCACATACATTCTCAACATATCTTCCAAGATCTAATTTGTTCTTTCTATTTGACCATCCGTCTGAGGTGATACGTAGTACTAAAATTCAATTTCGTGCCCATACCCCCAAACAGACCTTTCCAGAAGGAAGATGTGAACTTAGCGTCTCTATCTAAAATAATCATCTATGGGACCCTATGTAGCCTTACTATCTCTTTTAGAAACACATCTGCTGCTTGGGCTGTCCCATAAGTGGATTTTACAGGTATGAAGTGTGCAGCTTTTGTTAAAGTGTTCACCACCACCATCACTGAGTCATGTTGGTACTTTGTTCTGGGTAACCCGGTTATGAAGTCTATAGAGACAGTGTCCCATTTCCATTCTGCAATTGGCAAGGGATTTAAAAGACTAGCTAGATGCTGATTTTCAACTTTGACTAGTTGACATTCCATGCACTGAGCTAAATAGTCTGCTACATCATTTTTCATTCCTAGCCAAAACATCTTCTTTTTCAAAGCTGTTAGCATTTCCTGATATCCAGGATGTCCCGAATATGGCTGTCTATGATATTCATCTAGGATCACTTTTTTCAAAGACTCTACATTGGGGATATACAATCTATTTTTATAGTAAATCAGCCCTTTTTTATTTTGGGTGTATTCAGCCATTTCTTTCTTTGAAATTTTTACTTGTAAGTCCTCATATTTTGGATCTTGATCTGCTACCTTTTTAACTAGTCCTTCTAAGTCAAAGCTAGCACTACTCCCAAGGCTGGTTATGTGTTGGCAAGAATTTCTGCTTAGCGCATCAACAAATTTTTTTTCTTTTCCTTTGATATGTTTTATGTCCATATCAAATTCACTCAGAAAACACAGCCATCTGACTTGTCTAGCATTCAAATATGTTTGAGAAAAGAAGTATTTAAGACTAATATGATCAGTCATCAATGTAAATTTTTTTCCAAGAAGATAGTGTCGCCACATCTTCAAGGCATGAATTACAATGGCCAACTCCAAATCGTATACACTGTAGTTCTGTTCATGTTTCTTCAGTTTCCTAGACTCCTATGCAATGACAGAAATTTCCTGCAACAAAACTCATCCCAATCACTCTCAGCATGCATCAGTGCATACAACAAGCTCTTTTTCAAGATCTGCAATTTTCAGTATAGGGGCTGTAGTGAGTTTTAATTTTAGTTGTTCAAACCTATTTTGGCATTTTTCAGTCCACTCAAATTTGGTGCCCTATCTCTATAATGAAGTGATGGGGTATGCTATTGTAGAAAATCTTTCTACAAACCTTCTATAATAACCTGCTATCCCCATAAACGACCTTACTGCTGAAACATCAGTGGGCACCGGCCATTCTCTAATAGCTTTTATTTTCTCATGGTTCACAGCCAATCCTTGCTTAGAAATAATATGCCCTAGGTACTGGATCTTGTCCTTATAAAACTCACATTTACTGAACTTGGCATATAACTAGTTTTCTTTCAAGGTTTGCAACACTATCCTTAAGTGCTCTTTGTGCTCTTCCTCACTTTTTGAATAAACCAGTATATCGTCTATGAACACTAGTACAAATTTAACCAAGTACATGTTCAAGACGTTGTTCATTAAGTACATAAAAGTGGCAGGGGCATTTGTCAAACCAAAAGGTAGGACTACAAATTCATAGTGACCATACCTGGTTCGAAAAGTTGTTTTACTAATGTCCTCCTCCTTAATTCTGAGTTTGTGATAACCAGTCCTCAGATCAATCTTAGAAAATACAAATCCCCTCTTACCTGATCAAAAAAGTGATCAATTTTGGGAAATGGGTATCTATTTTTGATTGTCAACTTCTTTAGTTGATGGTAGTCAGTGCACATTCTAAAGGTTCCATCCTTCTTCTTCAGGAACAACACCGGTGCTCCCCAAGGAGACACACTCGGTCTGATATAACCCTTATCCAACAATTATTGCAACTACATTTCCAATTCCATAAGTTTGGGGGTGGCTCATCCGATAAGGAGCTCTAGAAATAGGTGTTGTTCCAAGCACCAAATCAATTGAGAAATCAATCTCTCTTTTGGGGGGGAAGATGAGGAATCTCATCTGGAAAGACTTCCTTAAACTCTCGTACCACTGGCAGAGTGTCCAGCATATTTTCTTCAGGTAGTTGTCCTAATTCTTCAACATGTAAAGCATATACTTGATATCCCTTCCTAGTTATTCGTTTCAATTGTAGAGCTGATATTTGTCTTACAGAAATTGGTTTTGGTTTTCCTTTGAGTATAAAAGGTCTCCCTTCCTCATCTATGCAATGCAGATTTTTATCCCAACAGTTCATCATAGCCTTTCTCTTTTCTAACCAGTCCATTCCTATCAGAAAGTCATATGAGCCTAAGGGCATAATGTTTAAGTTTACTTCTATCTGAAAATCATTCAATTTAATTGTTTTTTAAGGTAACTTATGAGTTACCTTTCGCTTGGTGCCAGTGGCTAGCTGGACCAACCAAGACTGCAAAAAATTTTCAGCTTTGAGATTGCATTTCTCTACCACTTGTGGACTAATGTAACTCAAAGAAGAACCTGGATCAATTAAAATGGTAACAGATTGGTTAGCAATCTTACCTTCCATCTCGACCATAGTAGCTTGGTGTTCTGCTTTTCAGTTCTCCAAGGCTACACTGATAGTGGGTATGTTTCTAGCTATATCATTCACTGTGGTAGCCTCCTGATCCGTCAACAGATGAGGTTCTCCACAACCCCAACACTTCAAAGGTTCCCACATTTTGACTGCCCCCTCCTTCATATTATCTCCGTCTATTTGTTTTGAACCAACTTGGGACTGAGCAGTTTGACTTTCCAAAGTTCTTCAAGTAAGCTGGTTTCTTTTTCTTCGCTTTAAATTCACCATTGTTTACCTAGTTTTTCCCATGTTCCCCCTTTCCTTTAAACTACTGGTAGCATAATCTAGCTTTCCTCACTGCTTCGTCCATATTTTTTGGATTGTCAAACTCTATTTTCTCCTTGTACATAGTAGACAAACAGTTCAAAAACCTTTGCACCTTTGCCTTCTCTTCACAAATATAAGGAACATACCTTAGCAGATTTGTAAACTTGGTGACAAACTCATCGATAGTGAGTTGTACCAACCCGAGTTCATGGAACTCCTTGGCTTTATCATCACAATAGCGTTCATTCAAATAGTGATTTTTAAACTTGACTTGGAAATCTTCCCAAGTCACTATTTTCTCATCAATGGCATGGAACATTTTCATCTCCTCCCACCACAAGGTAGCCTTACCGTGTAACTGGTAGACAGCTAATTTGGCCTTCATATTTCTTTCATATTCATAGACCTGGAAATGCTTAATCATATTCAGCAACCAAGCGTCAGCATCTTCCTCCTTCTCCCCATCATAGGAGGGAGGTTTGATTTCTCGAAATCCCCCCTGTAATTCCTTTCTCTGTTTAGACTGATGTCTAATAGTGTCATCCTCCTTAGAATCATCAGAGAACTTGCCTTTCTTCCTCTTTCCAGAACCTTCACCTTCTTCGTTGTTCTGCGAAGTCAATTCTCTGATGAGCTTTTCCTGCTCCTCACTGGCTAATGACAGTCTCTCATTCCACTAGTACAAAATGGCTAATTAGTTACTAAAAAAACGACTAAAATTTGCATATAAACGACTATTTTTCGGCCGGTGACCAATAGTAGCTAATTTACAGTATCTTATAACACGACCAACTTTTGGTCGTTTTTAACTTAGATATTAATTGGTTATCTCAATTTTTTTGTCTAGTTGTATATTTGGTCGTTAATTTGGTCATTGATTTAGTCACTGATTTAGTCATTGATTTTATCATTAATTTAATCATTGGTTTGGTCATTAATTTGGCCATTGATTTGGTCATTGATTTAATCCTTGATTTGGTCATTAATTCTCACAATTAATAACCAAATATACAAAAAAATATATTACTATACGATCACCTGACAAAACCAATTAATGACCAAAGAAATATGACCAAAATTTTGGTAGTGTTATAAGATACTGTAAATTAGCTACTAATAGTCATATATATGCAAATTTTAGTCATCGTTTGAAATCAATTAATGACTGAAAAAATATGACTAAATTTTAGTCGTGTTGTAAGATACTATAAATTAGCTACTAATAGTCGTATATATGCAAAATTTAGTCGTCGTTTGTGGTCACAAATTTATCATTTGTAGTAGTCATTTATTCATTATATAAACGACTGATTTAGTAGTTTATATTTATTTCATTTACTTTCACTAATAATCATTATAAATGACTAATTTAATTGTATATTCATTTTATTTGTATTCTTCATTAATCAATATAAACTACTATTTTAATAGTTTTAGATTGATTTTATGTGTTCATTATTAATCAACATAAATTAACTAGTATGAATTTGCAACTAAATTTTAAAAAAATGTCATACAAATTATATGTTCATCTAATATGAAAACCCAAAGTTACATATGTTAATTACAATACCAAGTAATATCAAGTGCAACTATAAATAATTCCAACCACATAAATTATATTATATAAAATGTCAAGTATTACAATATGAGTTTCCAACTTAATATTGGTTGGAGTACAATTCCCAGATAAAATATTGTTGATCATTTCAAAGAATTATCATTATCTTTCCAAGGAATTCAAAGTGAATTCACCAACTCTAAAAACTTGACCATCAATCTTTATGTGTGTATCTTATGTGAGATATTGGCTCTACGAGTACCACTAGACCAATACACTTCTCTCTCTTTGTCACTCTAGTGTTATTGTTCCCCTCTTTCTTCAATCATTGCTTCTTACCATCAATACTAAGTGCATTTTCTGCAAAAAGAAAACAAAAAAAGTTACAATGCAAAGTATAAGACATGAAAGTTGATGAACACTGGAATATAAACTAAAGTAGACTATAAAGGATTTATACAATATATACCTCAACATCAACAATATTGTTAATGTCATTTTTCCCCATAAAAGCAAGAAACTCGAACAAGTTTTCTTTAGTTGGGAAATAGTGGCCACTATGTGGCCAGATGACCTGTATAAACAAATAAATTGAAATGTCACAAATAAACACAACAAAGCTAGCAATTTCTAATAAGAATGTCTCATGCTCCACTTTTGTAGTTGTATCATTTCCTCTAGTTATCTCTAAGTAGTGACACTTCAACAATAAAACTGGTTAGTAGAAATCTAATGGGTGCAGCAAAGTATTGCTGACACGAGATTACCAACAAGAAAATAAAAAAGAATAAGACAAGACTTTGTAAATTGTGATACTAACCGGGAATATAGCTTCAATATAGTAATATTCAATTATCAACATACTATTCCAAGGGAAAAGGAATCCAATTCCCATAAGCCAACAAATTATGTATTCCCCTTGTTCTCCCTGTAATTAATTGAGCAAGATTAGCACACGCAATTTCCATTTAGAATCTCTAAAATGATTCTATAAATATTCAAAGAAAACTTGATGTTACTCATTCATTTTTCTCTAGTGCAGACAAAACTGAATATGCTAACTTGTTTTTGAGCTGGAGAGTTTTGTAATTCATCGTGTCCAAAATCATTGTTTTTTTTCGTGTTTTTTTTTTTTAATGATTAGGGAACTGGCCTATATTTGATCAAAAAACATATTTTTCAAAACATATTCCATTTTTCTAATTCAAAGCTAGATTTCCTTACAGTTTATGATATTCAAACAAACTAGAATCGTTTTCCTTTAACAATTCATTGTTGTAATATACTACTAAACAAACAACTACGTAATGAAGCTATTAATGGTGGAACACTAAAAAATCACAAATACGGGCAAGAAATAACACCACTATGTCCTAGACATGCCAAGTATTTATCCTCTTGGTTGGAAATATTACTTCATGAAAACAACATATTTGACAAAGAGAACTTTTCTAAAACTAACTAATGCCTGTGTATCCAACAACATTGACATTTCTATTGACGTGCCCTCAAAATGTGTGGAAGTATCAAACAAGTGTAGTGCACTTCCCTGTAAGGTTAAAGTTTGGTAATGGAATATGTTGTCCCTTAGTCTAAACAGGTTTTAACTTTCCTTGGATAACTTAGAGAGAATGAGAATCCAATATAGAACAATGACAGAAATATTTTATTCATTCACACTTACCTAGATCCTAAACAAGCATTGAACAACTATACAAATCCAAGAATGTCTCACATTTCACCAGGAAACAAATTTTTTTGATTTTGATTGTAACCCTTGAGGCTTCCTCAAATTTGTAAACAAGTAACATCATAAATATTTTTCCTTAGTTTTGAAACCTTCTTCTATGTGGAGCTTGAGAAAATATGTGCATACACATATCACAATATAGCATGTTGTGGAGTACATTTACATGAAACCAATCATTCAAATTTTTATATTCTATCAAGATTGAGGCATGTGTTAAATGCCCAATATTTGCTTTTCTGCACAATGGTGTCATTAATAATTTGAAGGTTCTTGGCTTGCTAGTATGATGTAATTATTGCTTTGTGCAAGATGTTTTTTCACTCCTATTTTTAAAATTTTAATGTTTATGAATAGTATATAGATACAATGGATGCTTCGAATAATAAAAGATGCAATTATTTTTCCATCAATAGAATTCAAGTATTTGCATATGGTATAAATTCAGTAGTGCTATTAGTGGTACTTAGGGTCAACCTAAACATTTTTTTAGCATTCATCAAAATAAGTACAAAGTGATAATAGGAAGGACTCATGCGAACTTTTCTAATGATACATGTTGAATCTGCAAGTGTTAATGTTGTTGTGCTCAATTTCTTATTGGGGTACCTATCAACTGACACAGTTTGTACAAATGTTTGAAATGATACTAAATAAGATGGACCTAAGGGACTAAAGAATGAAAGCACAAGAAAATACTTTACTGAGATCTATATATATATATATATATATATATATATATATATAAAGTCATGGGCCTATTTCTTACAATGACCTTTCCTAGAGTCTTACACCATAACTACTTTCCCATGTTAAACCATCGTTTTGCGTCATTAGTAATCCTTCTTTAGACAGTCCATTAGCCTCTGACTTAAATTATCTAGAAATATGATGGAATGATATCTTCAAGGACTGTGACTTGATTGTCTTCAACTACTCTAGAATGGGTTGCAAAAAAATTATTCCATCCTAAACCTCCATTCAACCAATTGATAACCAAGGAATCCCCAAAGACCTAGAATTTAGTCACCTCTCCTCTATTGCTACTGTTAACAAAAAATTTAGTGTCTTTATTTCATCAGAAATGTTAGAGTTTGTACCAATAAATGCTTTAATTTTTGAAGATATGAGTATAATAGAATCACTATGGTACAACATATTCTACTTGTTGACCTTGAATGACACTGTTAAAAATTGAAATAACACCATTACCACTCTTAACAATAGAAAGATGGATCAATGTCCTTCCTTTACCAGTGTTAGGGGTTTTTTTACTTTGAAAGCTCAGTCATGACTTGGAGACATACTGAAACAATGGGTAATACTTACCTTGAAAGATGTCAGAGTTTCTAGCAAGCCAAATACATCAAAACACTATAAGACGCAATGCCTTACAACCCTTTAAGTCTTTATTCAAAGCCCAGTATTTAAAATTGAATACGATATCTCTCATAGGTATATATGCATCTAGTCACTTAGTTTTTTGAAGATTTTTGAACTTCTAAAACTTCTTCCACTACCAAGGTGCATGCTCTTGCTTGTCATTTTTTTTTTCCATTCCTTGCTATGAGATAATGGTACTATCCAGAATAAATTAACTGTTGCTTCAAAAGTAGTCAAAAATACTTTTAATTATACCATGATCATAGAAATAATTCACCATTGTTGTATTATATTCTTTGTTGCTGCACTAAGCAATCCTATATCATCACAATGTCGATTTTGAACTACAAAAACCTTCACAAGAGTCACATAATATGATCACATTGCAGACACAACCTTATTCATATTATCAAAGTCCAAGAGATCAAATGACATCCTTTTAACTTTTGGGGCTTGAGATGTTTCTCCTACACTTACAGAGCCTCCAATGTCATCCTCTGATGCATTTGCATGTCGCCTAAGCTGACCAAGACACATTCTTGAAATCCCTTCGATACCATGGTCTGTTTTTGTCTTGTTTCTATAACAAAAATATATTAGGGTTCAATGGACTAATGAGAAGCAAGCTCATTCCTCATAGACATTGGGTTCACATGTCGAACAACTGAAACTGTGTTAGTTTCATTGCCAACTTTTGTAGCTGCTGCATTTGGTGCCAAATTGTCACTTCTCCCTTTCTTACTCAATTTTTTTTTTTTTCATCAATACTAATAGTAGTTCATATGTAGTTTAACTTATCCATAATGATTGAATTTAATTCACTTTTGTCCCCACTTAAGCTTTATATACCTATATCCTTTTATAGATAGCATTCTATTAAATCAATAAAACTTATATTTCAAACCCTTACGAAGACCCTTATACTTTTATATTACCCTATTACTAAATCTTGATTTATTCCACCATACAATTGTTCTCAATTATAAATTTCGATTCCGCCATATAATAGATTTTAATTATGAATTACAATTTCACCATATCCTAGATCTCACTTATAATTTTTTTTCCTCTCTTCATAAGCTTGGGGTGACGTGTTATTTGAGATGAGTTTTTAATAATTATAACCTCTTCACGTCCCATGGGTGCGCAATCTACATGTCTGATGTGATTCACTTGCTTAACCCTTTTATTGAACTCTCCTACGCTCATCCTTTATATTAATAGGGAAATATTTGAGACCCATACATGGGTAGACAGGTGTAAGCTATTGAAACCTCTGTGATTACGTCCCTTCCTGCGCAGCTCGAGGATTTTCTTTCGTTTCACCAAATTCCGGTACTCTTACCCAACACGGTTACAATGAATGATGGACACGTAGCTTACGTAGTCGGGTTTCCATTTTGCAAAGATCACTGTCAGCTATAGGCGTTAATTTCTCGGGTCTTTAGATTTGTTTTTCCCGCTTGACACTACAAATCTGAGTTATTATACTGACATATGCTATTACGGGTACGATTTCATACTGTGGAAATTAAATTCTACAATCCCTCTCGGGATTCTGTGAGTCCTTGATTCTTGATGTTGGCTTTCCGAATTTCCAGAACACCCTTCCTCCGTTGAACTAATTTACATGTGGATGGTCCTTGGTCCATGGTGCTAGGGTTTCAAACTTTTGTTTTTTAGATTTCTTATCTTACAGGTCTCTTTTTATTCGAATACCCTTCCTCATTTGCATTTCGGCCTTTCGCACAACCTCCACAGAGTTCAACAACCCCGAAGGGTTTCTACCGGTGCGTGTGTCTCTTCGCCTGCGAGATGGTAAGCCATGTTTTCTCTATTTTCCCTGGCTGCGTTTGCTCCCTTTCGATACCAGAGTTAATTATATAAGCTCTCTGAAATCTTTGCCAGGATGAAGCGCTTGCAGAATATGCACTGAACCATTCTCAGGTTTTCTCATAACATTATATTGTCTCATATTTTAAAAAAAATGGGTCTTATGTTTATATTCTACCTTACTGTATTTTAGATTTGAAGATGTATAAGGGTTCCAGACTCGACCGGCAGGGCCACGCTGGATCATGGGCGGGATTACTTCGAGACTCATCATTATGGTTAGTCGAGAATAAAATTTTTGTTATAGGTGAAAACGATTGTGTCTTTTCTACAGATAGCATCCACTAAGATTGATGCCATATTTCATTTTTTTCTGTGTTGTTTTTTTTCAGGATCTCGGTTTGTTCTACGTCAATCACATAGGTATCTCTGGTTCCCACCCTTCTTCGTTTCATACAACCTACTGGTCGATCAATTTGGTTGTCGGCTTATACATCTTCCGAACGCGCATGGTATTTTCATTTTAGGTTGTATGAGCCCGCTGGCTAATGAAATTTCTATCCACGCTATTTCACTTCGCATCTGGCAACCTTCTATCCGCTCATTTGCTACCCCTAGTCTCCTGCTCGGGGTGTTCTTTTCCTTTTATATGTGGTTGGCGTCCTACCAGCTATGTAAAGTTTCTCTTTCCATTTTTATTTTCAGTACATGATTGCCAAGGCAATCCAAGTTGTATCAAGATAGTATAAACCTGGGTTTAACCCCTAATTGTGCAGACTAAACACGACATTTATTTTCATTTTCATTAGCGTATTTAATATCAGAATAGGGCAGAATGAGCGATGAAATCTACACCTAAGAATTTACCCTAAAATTCAACATTTTGTTTTTTTTTTGTTGTTAAATTACATCAGCTAATATCGCTGTGCTGACCTCGCATTTCTTTGTCTACTATTGGTTACTGGTATACACTAAGGTGGACTAGAGCAGTCCCTTCCCCTAAACGCGTATACCATTTTTAATATTTCTCTCTTTGTTTTTTTTTCCTGTGCGCAAATTAGGATGATCAGTAATCGTCGATATGGATATAATGTTTACATACAATGGTGGCTACATTCTGTATTTTATTTCTACTGGCCCTTCAGCACTTATCTCGGTTTGCTTATTTACATTATTTTATGCTGTGTAAATCTGAAGTATATCGGCCAGGAAAATATATTACCCTCCCTATACCGATTTAATATATATATATATATATATATATATATATACACACATGTACTGTAAAACAATTATTCCACGAATGAGAGTAGTTTCGGATCATAATTTAAATTTTTTTTTCACAATTGGCAATTTCTAAACTTTAAGACTTTCTAGCAGCATATAGTATACTGAGATTTTCATTTAAATTTTCTTGGAATTGCCATGATAGTTCTAGTACAGATAGATGAAAATATTAATGTAATACATGGCCGTTGGTTATTCTACTTTTATATGCAAAGATTTTTATACATGACTTACATAGCTCAGTTCTACTAAAACTAGAGATGTACTGTTAACTGGATTATCAGAGTTCAATCTTATTTTTCAGAGTTACTTAATAAAAGTTGAGTTCATCCAGATTTTAATTTCTGTCATCGAATCTCTGACAGTCCAATTTTTTTGTTATTCTATTTGTTACTGCCTCCTTCAGGAAACTGTTTGGTTTCAAAGCACTAACAGATTAAATTTTGATTGATCCTAGTTATGCATAAGACTTCTTACTATTCCCAATTTCAGAAGCATATTAAAATTACCTTGACAGTACTAAGGAAATCTGCATGTTGTTTATTTACTTAACTTTCTTCCATCTACTAATTCTATCCTCAAATGCAGTAATAGTTCTATAAAATAAATATTAATGAGCAGCCCCATGCTAATTGATGTTTACTTCTTTTTGATGTAGAATTAACTTCTTATATGCTTCTCTTTACATATGAACAATGGGCTGACCCTGAAGTCAGTTTATACCATTTTTTATTTCTCGTTAAATGTACAGTTTAAATTACAGTTTACATATGAAATTCTTTAAACTTGGTACAGTGGCTCTCACACTGCTTTATCCTACTCATGTTCATAATTTATACTAATATATCAGAAGCAGATTAAGTTAAATCACAAATTTTCCTGTGGAGAATATGTATCCTCAGATTTAAACCAACACGAGTTTAGAGATTCTGTTGGATTCTACTTCACAGATATATTTTATACAACTATGCAGAATTATTAAGGTGAATTCATTATGATTAATTCTGTGAAATGTAGCATTTATAATTCTAATATACAATCAATTTTTTTATATGTAGCCAATTCATACTATATGAAGTAAACACATCAATTATTCTAGAGACATACCACTCATGCAATTGACCAACCTCCCAACCTTAGAGTCCTTCTTTCTCCCAGAACTCACCCCCGAGCTGAGATCATCTCCTATCACAAATCAACCTCAATCTGTTTAGGAGTAGCTTATTTAAGCTATTGTTCCCCAAAGCCTGTTTCTAATTCTGTGTCCAGAATATCAGGATGCTTTTCTTCCTGTTTGCCTAGGCTTCCCATCTTAGGGATTTTTTAAAGTTGTTTTATGCTTCTCCCAGCTTTTCCAGCTTTTTACCTCTTCCCAACTACTTTCCTCCTCATTGGGGAATTTAGATTTTTCCTCAAAAATCAAATTTACAAATAATTTCTTTCAAGGATTTTTGAAAGATTGTGGGGAAAATATTTGCTTTGTCCATCCTCATGGATTTAGAAAGTGATCTCATAAATCTCATTTTGGTCAATCTTCACAACATCATCTTATTCATTTTCTCAATTTAATTATTACATTCACAAAATACTTGTCCTTTGGGGTCCACTCCCCTTAGGATTAAGGTTCAAATGTCTATCCTTGAAATTTAAACACATAAACTGGGGGTGTTACACAAATTTTCAATTGCAGGTCCTTTTCAACCTCTTTATTCGCATCTACTTTTGAATCACTAACAAGAGATTTATACCAAAATATTTCTTTGTACACCATCCCTACATGCTTCAATATTTTTGCATCCCCAGAACCAATTTCAGGCATAATTATTATTGTGATTTTTGGTAAATGTGTTGAAAAGGATAAAACACTATCTAGAATTGAAAGTCATCTAAAAGTTCATATTTTTTGTGCTACCTCAATATCTACCAGCTTTTTTCTAGCATACAAATCCATGAATTCATTTGCAGGTTTCATGTGTTCTCTCAAAGTAGTACAAACAACCCTTGTAAGAGGAGATGAGTGTTGTCGTGAAAATTTCTTAAAATGCAACAACAATATTCTAGAACCTTGAAATGTCAATGGTAAGGAGTAATAATCAAATGGAAGCTGAAGCATAGCCTCTATACTCCTTTTTCTCAATAAACACCTATGTATCTATATTATGTATTATTCTCTGTAAGAGACATGTAGCATTTCTTACAATCTGGGAGAAAGAATTCCCATGTCGAAGACAATTTTTCAAAGATAAGTATCAACCTAAACTAGATGTCACCATCGATGATTCATCTCCATCCACCGAACTAATTGTTCGTTGTTCTAAATCGCCTTCATGGGAACAGTGCACATAAGAGCCGGGGTACCTTGTAACAGTAGACTTCACAAGACTAAATCCAAGTTTTGAAATAGTATTTAATATTTCAATCAATACATCCACTCGATGCCCCCTCAAAGAAGGAGCATGTCATATCATCTTATCCAAGGCAAATGATAAGGACCTAGGAGTGTCACCTGGAAAAGTATGTAAGTAGGCTTTTGATGTAAAAAAAATCACAAAAGATCTTAGAACACCACATTCATTAATAACTTGAAGTCTAAGGTTATTAAGTCACAAAGCATATAATCATTGTGGTATAAAATCTACTGCATCTACAGAAGGGAGGACACCAACCATGATGGCATCCAAAAAAGAATTAGGCAGACTAGCATCATCTAGAACAAAATAGCAAGTTTAATCTTTGTAAATAAGATCACACATGACTATAGTTGCAAGTGAAAATACCCCAACACCAAAGTCCTTTGATCTTATAAATATAGTGCACAAGAAAAATGGCAAAGAACTCTCTTCAGATCATATAGTTGTGTAGTATTTCCAGGAGCATATGTGCCAAGAGATAGAGCCCAAGGAAAAGCCTTCATAATAAGTTTTCTATGATAAGGAACCAATGTGTCAAGCTGAGAAATTTGCATTGCCTCTAAGTTAGCAACATTGTTCTTAGGATACTTTCCCTTGGAACCTGCTTGTGATTCTCCACTCTACCTCCTTTCTCCTCAAAATGGCAGACTTCAAACGTGATATGGTGTTGTCCAAGGCTCCTAAACCCCTAAAGGAACTTGTAGCAGGATTACTATAGTCCATAAAAGCCTTAAGAACATGCACAATAGATGTTACCAAGTGTATATGTTGTGGATCCAAATCTTTGAGAAGAGGGAGCAAAGTTGGCATTAAACCCAAATCCCATAATGCAGTGCAACCAAAAGAAGAAGAAACTAGAATTGTTACAAGAGAAAGCGGTGCTTCTACTAAAGGTATCAAACAATAGATGATTCAATGGAAACTTATTTCCATTGAACTTATGTGGATATTGGATATTTTTGATCCAATATTGAGTATAGTTGAGAAGAGAAATATTATTACAAAGGCTTATTAAAAGTCCACTCCCAGTCCTTCCAAAATGGAGCTGACATTCCAATGTTTATTTTCATTAGATCTTGTTGTGGATTGACCAACTACATAATTGAATCTTTATTAGGCAAGGGAAGGTCATTCTATTGAGACAAGCACTACTTTCCTCCTCATTGGGGAATTTAGATTTTTCCTCAAAAATCAAATTTAGAAATAATTTCTTTCAAGGATTTTTGAAAGATTGTGGGGAAAATATTTTCTTTGTCCATCCTCATGGATTTAGCAAGTGATCTCATAAATCTCATTTTGGTCAATCTGCACAACATCATCTTATTCATTTTCTCAATTTAAATATTTAATTACATTCACAAAATACTTGTCCTTTGGGGTCCACTCCCCTTAGGATTAAGGTTCAAATGTCTATCCTTGAAATTTAAACACATAAACTTGGGGTGTTACATACCACTGTGTCCTTTTCAACCTCTTTTTATTCGCATCTACTTTTGAATCACTAACAAGAGATTTATACCAAAATATTTCTTTGTACACCATCCCTACATGCTTCAATATTTTTGCATCCCCAGAACCAATTTCAGGCATAATTATTATTGTGATTTTTGGTAAATGTGTTGAAAAGGATAAAACACTATCTAGAATTGAAAGTCATCTAAAAGTTCATATTTTTTGTGCTACCTCAATATCTACCAGCTTTTTTCTAGCATACAAATCCATGAATTCATTTGCAGGTTTCATGTGTTCTCTCAAAGTAGTACAAACAACCCTTGTAAGAGGAGATGAGTGTTGTCGTGAAAATTTCTTAAATGCAACAACAATATTCTAGGAACCTTGAAATGACAATGGTAAGAGGCATAAATCAAACAGTTGAAGCATAGCCTCTATACCCTTTTTCTCAATAAACACCCATGTATCTATATTATGCAGAATATTCTCTAAGAGACATGTAGCATTTCTTATACAATCTGGGAGAAAGAATTCCATGTTTGAAGACAATTTTTCAGCATAAGTATCAACCCCTAACTTAGATGTCACCATCGATGATTCATCTCCATCCACTGAACTAATTGTTTGTTGTTCTAAATCAGTCTTCATGGGAACAGGCACATAAGAGCTGGCAATTTTTTGTAACAGGGAAGACACTTCAGCACCAAATTCAAGTTTTGCAATAGTATTTAATATTTCAATCAATACATCCACCCCATGCCCCCTCAAATAAGGAGCATGTCATATCATCTCATCCAAGGCAGATGATAAGGAACTAAGAGTGTCACTTTCCAAAGCCCGTAAGTAGGCTTTTGATGTAAAAAAAATCACAAAAGATCTTAGAGCACCACAATCATTAATAGCTTGAAGTCTGAGGTTATTAAGTCACAAAACATCTAAGCATTATGGTATACAATCTACTGCATCTACAGAAGGGAGGATACCAACCATGATGAAATCCAAAAAATCAGTAGGCAGACCAACAACATCTAGAGCACAATAGCAAGTTGTATCTTTGTAAATAAGATCACTTGTGACTATAGTTGCAAGTGAAAAGACCCCAACACCAAAGTCCTTTGATCTTATGAATATATTGCACAAGCAAAATGGCAAAGAACTCTTCAAATCTTATAGTTTGGTAGTATTTCCAGGAGCATATGTGCCAAGAGATAGAGCCCAAGGCAAAGCCTTCATAATAATTCTTCTATGATAAGGAAACAATGTGTCAGGTTAAGAAGTTTACATTTCCTCTGACCTAACAGAATTTTTAAGAGGAGACTTGCCCTTGGAACCTAACTGTGATTCTCCACTCTGCTTCCTTTCTCCTCAAGATGGCAGACTTCAAATGTGTTATGGTGTTGTCCAAGGCTCCAAAACCCCTAAAGGAGGTTTCAGTAGGATTACTATTGTCCATAAAAGGCTCAAGAACATGCACAATAGATGTTACCAAGTGTATATGTAGTGGATCCAAATCTTTGAGAAGAGGGAGCAAAGTTGGAATTAAACCCACATCCCATAATGCAATGCAGCCAAAAGAAGAAGAAACTATAGTTGTTACAAGAGAAATCAGTACTTCTACTAAAGATATCAAACAATAGGATGATTCACTAGAAACTTATTTCCATTGAGCTCAGGTGGATATTGGATATTGTTGATGCAATATTGAATATAGTTGAGAAGAGAAATATTATTACAAAGGCTTACCAAAACTCCACTCCCAATCCTTCTAAAATGGAGCTGACATTCCAATGTTTATTTTCATTAGATCTTGTTGTGGATTGACCAACTCCATAATTGAATCTTTATTAGGGTCGAGAAGGTCATTCTCTTGAGAGAAGCACTACTTTCCTCCCTGATTGGGAATTTAGATTTTTCCTCAAAAACTTCAAATTTAGAAATAATTTATTTCAATGATTTTTGAAAGATTGTGGGGAAAATATTTGCTTTGTCCATCCTCATGGATTTAGCAAGTGATCTCATAAATCTCATTTTGGCCAATCGCACAACATCATCTTATTCATTTTCTCAATTTAATTATTACATTCACAAAATACTTGTCCTTTCGGGTCCACTCAATCTCCCTCAGATTAAGGTTCATCTGTCTATCCTTGAAATTTAAAACACATAAACTCAAAAGGCACAAATTTTCAATTATGTGTCCTTTTCAACCTCTTTATTCGCATCTACTTTTGAATCACTAACAAGAGATTTATACCAAACTATTTCTTTGTACACCATCCCTACATGCTTCAATATTTTTGCATCCCCAGAACCAATTTCAGGCATAATTATTATTGTGATTTTCAGTAAATGTGTTGAAAAGGATAAAACACCATCTAGAATTGAAAGTCATCTCAAAGTTCATATTTTTTGTGCTACCTCAATATCTACCAGCTTTGTTCTAGCCTAAAAATCCCTGAATTCATTTGCAGGTTTCATGTGTTCTCTCAAAGTAGTACAAACAACCCTTGTAAGAGGAGATGAGTGTTGTCGTGAAAATTTCTTAAATGCAACAACAATATTCTGGGAACCTTGAAATGACAATGGTAAGAGGCATAAATCAAACAGTCATAGCCTCTATACCCTTTTTCTCAATAAACACCCATGTATCTATATTATGCAGAATATTCTCTAAGAGACATGTAGCATTGCTTATACAATCTGGGAGAAGAATTCCATGTTTGAAGACAATTTTTGAGCATAAGTATCAACCCCTAACTCAAATGTCACCATCGATGATTCATCTCCATCCACTGAACTAATTGTTTGTTGTTCTAAATCAGTATTCATGGGAACAACCACATAAGAGCTGGCAATTTTTTGTAACAGGGAAGACACTTCAGCACCAAATCCAAGTTTTACAATAGTATTTAATATTTCAATCAATACATCCACCCCATGCCCCCTCAAATAAGGAGCATGTCATATCATCTCATCCAAGGCAGATGATAAGGAACTAAGAGTGTCACTTTCCAAAGCCCGTAAGTAGGCTTTTGATGTAAAAAAAATTACAAAAGATCTTAGAGCACCACAATCATTAATAGCTTGAAGTCTGAGGTTATTAAGTCACAAAACATCTAAGCATTATGGTATACAATCTACTGCATCTGCAGAAGGGAGGATACCGACCATGATGAAATCCAAAAAATCAGTAGGCAGACCAACAACATCTAGAGCAGAATAGAAAGTTGTATCTTTGTAAATAAGATCACTTGTGACTATAGTTGCAAGTGAAAAGACCCCAACACCAAAGTCCTTTGATCTTCTGAGTATATTGCACAACCAAAATGGCAAAGAACTCTTCAAATCTTATAGTTTGGTAGTATTTCCAGGAGCATATGTGCCAAGAGATAGAGCCCAAGGCCAAGCCTTCATAATAATTCTTCTATGATAAGGAAACAATGTGTCAGGTTAAGAAGTTTGCATTTCCTCTGACCTAGAAGCATTTTTAAGAGGAGACTTGCCCTTGGAACCTAATTGTGATTCTCCACTCTGCTTCCTTTCTCCTCAAGATGGCAGACTTCAAATGTGTTATGGTGTTGTCCAAGGCTCCAAAACCCCTAAAGGAGGTTTCAGCAGGATTACTATTGTCCATAAAAGGCTCAAGAACATGCACAATAGATGTTACCAAGTGTATATGTTGTGGATCCAAATCTTTGAGAAGAGGGAGCAAAGTTGGCATTAAACCCACATCCCATAATGCAGTGCAACCAAAAGAAGAAGAAACTAGAGTTGTTACAAGAGAAATCAGTACTTCTACTAAAGATATCAAACAATAGGATGATTCACTAGAAACTTATTTCCATTGAGCTCAGGTGGATATTGGATATTGTTGATGCAATATTGAATATAGTTGAGAAGAGAAATATTATTACAAAGGCTTACCAAAACTCCACTCCCAATCCTTCTAAAATGGAGTTGACATTTCAATGTTTATTTTCATTAGATCTTGTTGTGGATTGACCAACTCCATAATTCAATCTTTATTAGGGCCGAGAAGGTCATTCTCTTGAGACAAGCACTACTTTCCTCCTCATTGGGGAATTTAGATTTTTCCTCAAAAATCAAATTTAGAAATAATTTCTTTCAATGATTTTTGAAAGATTGTGGGGAAAATATTTGCTTTGTCCATCCTCATGGATTTAGCAAGTGATCTCATAAATCTCATTTTGGTCAATCTGCACAACATCATCTTATTCATTTTCTCAATTTAATTATTACATTCACAAAATACTTGTCCTTTGGGGTCCACTCCCCTTAGGATAAAGGTTCAAATGTCTATCCTTGAAATTTAAACACATAAACTGGGGGTGTTACACAAATTTTCAATTGCAGGTCCTTTTCAACCTCTTTATTCGTATCTACTTTTGAATCACTAACAAGAGATTTATACCAAACTATTTCTTTGTACACCATCCCTACATGCTTCAATATTTTTGCATCCCCAGAACCAATTTCAGGCATAATTATTATTGTGATTTTCAGTAAATGTGTTGAAAAGGATAAAACACCATCTAGAATTGAAAGTCATCTCAAAGTTCATATTTGTTGTGCTACCTCAATATCTACCAGCTTTGTTCTAGTCTACAAATCCATGAATTCATTTGCAGGTTTCATGTGTTCTCTCAAAGTAGTACAAACAACCCTTGTAAGAGGAGATGAGTGTTGTCGTGAAAATTTCTTAAATGCAACAACAATATTTTGGGAACCTTGAAATGACAATGGTAAGAGGCATAAATCAAACAGTTGAAGCATAGCCTCTATACCCTTTTTCTCAATAAACACCCATGTATCTATATTATGCAGAATATTCTATAAGAGACATGTAGCATTGCTTATACAATATGGGAGAAATAATTCCATGTTTTAAGACAATTTTTCAGCATAAGTATCAACCCCTAACTTAGATGTCACCATCGATGATTCATCTCCATCCACTAAACTAATTGTTTGTTGTTCTAAATCAGTCTTCATGGGAATAGGCACATAAGAGCTGGCAATTTTTTGCAACAGGGAAGACACTTCAGCACCAAATCGAAGTTTTGCAATAGTATTTAATATTTCAATCAATACATCCACCCCATGCCCCCTCAAATAAGGAGCATGTCGTATCATCTCATCCAAGGTAGACGATAAGGAACTAAGAGTGTCACTTGCCAAAGCCCGTAAGTAGGATTTTGATGTAAAAAATTCACAAAAGATCTTAGAGCACCACAATCATTAATAGCTTGAAGTGTGAGTTTATTAAGTCACAAAGCATCTAAGCATTATGGTATAAAATCTACTGCATCTACAGAAGGGAGGATACCAACCATGATGAAATCCAAAAAATCATTAGGCAGACCAACAACATCTAGAGTAGAATATCAAGTTGGATCTTTGTAAATAAGATCACTTGTGACTATAGTTGCAAGTGAAAAGACCCCAACACCAAAGTCCTTTGATCTTCTGAATATATTGCACAAGAAAAATGGCAAATAACTCTTCAAATCTTAATAGTTTGGTAGTATTTCCAGGAGCATATGTGCCAAGAGATAGAGCCCAAGGCAAAGCCTTCATAATAATTCTTCTATGATAAGGAACCAATGTGTCAGGTTAAGAAGTTTGCATTGCCTTTGACCTAGCAGCATTTTTAAGAGGAGACTTGCCCTTGGAACCTGATTGTGATTCTCCACTCTACTTCCTTTCTCCTCAAGATGGCAGACTTCAAATGTGTTATGGTGTTGTCCAAGGCTCCAAAACCCCTAAAGGAGGTTTCAGCAGGATTACTATTGTCCATAAAAGGCTCAAGAACATGCACAATAGATGTTACCAAGTGTATATGTTGTGGATCCAAATCTTTAAGAAGAGGGAGCAAAGTTGGCATTAAACCCACATCCCATAATGCAGTGCAGCCAAAAGAAGAAGAAACTAGAGTTGTTACAAGAGAAAGCAGTGCTTCTACTAAATATATCGAACAATAGGATGATTCACTGGAAACTTATTTCCATTGAGCTTAGGGGGATATTGGATATTGTTGATGCAATATTGAGTATAGTTGAGAAGAGCAATATTATTACAAAGGCTTACCAAAACTCCACTCCCAATCCTTCTAAAATGGAGTTGAAATTCCAATGTTTATTTTCATTAGATATTGTTGTGTATTGACCAACTCCATAATTGAATATTTATTAGTGCCGAGAAGGTCATTCTCTCGAGACAAGCACTACCAATTCATCTAATATCAATTAGTTTCATCTCACATGTATCCCCAAAAGAGGATGCCTTTCTTGTTGAATGTGAGAGCATGAAGGTGGCGCAATTATTGAAGGCAATCACCCTGCATCTCCAACTCCAAATGGACTGCGTGCCAGATCCCAATTTGTCTTTCATGTTCCACCTAGCCAAGCCCACAATTGCTTTCCATGCTAACCAATTACTCTAGGAAATTCAAATAAGTGAGCTTGAGACCTGGAATTTGGTGTGCTAAATTTTCTTAAACCTAGCAACTGGCAAATTTAGTTTCTAGTAAATTTACTTGTTGTAGATTATTTAAAGTTTCAGCTTACTAAATAAAAAGCATTGTTGGGATTTAACAAGTAAATAAAATAAAATCAGCGGTTGCAAATTGTACACCAATCCCACACATGCATACACAGAAAATTTGCACATCAAAATTTGGTGTTCATTAAATAATATCTTATCGTACAAGGTTTTCCTTACTGGAAACATGGTCCTTTGTGGAAAATTACAATCGCCAAGAACTATAGAAATTTTCTGCGCACCTGTGCAGGTTGTACTACCCAAATTCTCCTACGAAACCACATGACTTGCCATCTGCTCAACCTGCAGTGCAACCTTTCTGTCACCTGTGCGATTGTTTACACCCTTGCCCACAACACGTGAAATAGTTTACTGCTTCAGGTGGCATGTGCCACTGCTCTGCTCACTTTGCACAGCACATGTGTCCCTAATGCAACACACATTATTGTTTTGAACCCTCCACACAACTCGTGTTTCTCTCTCAAGATGAGTATGGACGCACTGTGCCATTGTTGTTGGATGATCTACAGAATTTTGTTGTACAACCTTATTGGGAATGATCCTTGCTGCAGAAATCACTCTGCTGCATTGCAGATTTCAAAACATATCACTTGGATGAAATTTCCTTTTCATCCAATCACATGTCTAGAGTCTAGACACTCAAATCTATTTGGAAGTACCTGTCTGGTGCTACTATCATAAACAGGGGGAGGATGAAGGAGATTATATCACACAAAGAAAAATCCCCCTGCACTTTCCCCACCTGTTGACATCCTACAAGTAAAAACAAAACCTGCCATGGAGCATCACCCTCTAGACCCCTTGACACTCATATGGTAGCCAAAATAGACACTTGAGTGGGAAGCTTGATCAAACCAATCCCCTTGACATCCTTGGGGATAGTAACACATCCCAAGTGGCCAATGGAAGACCCTTTTGTTTTATTGAGACCATGGTTACAATCCCAAAATCTGCTCTACTATTGATATCGGGCCTTTCTATGCAACCAACAAGACACATAATATATTTGCAAGTCTAGTAGGATTGTGCAATCATGGTCAAATTCCTCGTAAAGGGAAGGTCCCGATGATGCTAAACAAGAATTTTCCTTTGTAGTTGCTGAGGTTACCAATTCTACATGGATATTGGCAAAAGATCTAGACTAAAGGGAATACACAAATATCTAACAACCATCCAAGGTGGGGTAAATATCCAAGCTAAGGGATTCTCGTTAGGAAGAGAGTCCAACCCCACCAGGAAAAAAATAGTTTTTTATTCACTAAACACATCACTTGATGCCAGGTTGATTATGTCTAAACAAGCGTGAGCATCATCAAATAAACTTATCTAAGCACTATTTGGTATATAAAAGCTAATGTATTAGTGAAAAATGTGTTCTCCATAGTCACACATCTAGGTCCAAACTCCAAATGAGTCAACATCTGAATAATGAAACTCCAATCCACTCAATCAAAAGCTTTGTCAAATGCAATTTCAAAGAAAAGGGGTTGATGGCTAGTTTTTGTGCACATTTGAAGGTTTTACATGTTGAAAAAATGGTATTGATATTACTTCTTTGTACACAAAACTTGTGTTATCATTAGACAACCTTCCATGACATTTCCTCGATCCTTAGAGTCTCTGTTTTAGCCATGATCTTGTATGCCACACTAAGCAATGTAATTGGATGCCAATCATCAATTGTGTTGGTGGCTACTTTTTTGGGAATGTGTTTGCCAAATGACAAAAATTGTCACTAATCATGGCTCATGGCCTTGTAAAATTCACACAGAATGCCATCTATATTCTATACCCAGAGACTTGCCATTCTTCATGTAGCTAAGTGTTGAGTCTCAATTCTGCATCTTTTCCATACACTTTTCTATACCTTTTTCACCCACCTGAACCTCCCAAGTTGTCAATATCATTGTATGTTAATTGCAAAAGAGCATATAACATAGTTTTTAACTATATTTTTGTGTCTACTGTTTGATTTATATTTTGTTCATTTAGCTACGGAATCTTGCCACTTTCCGCAGCTGCTGCAACTTTCCGCAGCTATTTTGTGAAACTCTATGTTACAGGTGTCTACAGGAAAAACGAGCCACATGGGCAAGTCAGAAATGATGTGGACATGGTTCGTGTCCTATTGGTTTGAGCAAACTCATCTAAAGAAGCCGCGGTCAAAGGCGTCCACGTGGAAGTCAACCATGGAGTCTCACGGTGACAGGACTCTGTTTCGTGTCACGTGAAGGTTCATATGGCCGTTTCTGAGCTTGCAGAGGACAAGTCGACATCTGTACATGGCTCCATAGCTGAATTCAAGCATCCACTCGTCATAGATTTACTTTCCAACACGGCCATGATCCTAGATCCATGGACGTAATGGTCTACGTGTTTTGTATTAGCATAAACTTTAGGAAATCAGTTACATTACCTTTTGTTATATATAATGCGTTTTCATACGCATATAGAGTTAGTCGATGTTAGTCTCTGTTATCTTTTATTAGTCTGCTTTGTAATGTAATTACGCTGCCTTTGTGCCGTAATACTACCTCACTGTTATGACTACATTTTAATATAAGAAGACTCTCTTTTCAGACTTAATTCGTACCTGAATATTGTTGCCAAGGCTGGTGTAGAGGGCCCCTGCTCAGCTGAGGTTATGTGCATTATTGTATAGTTCTTATTTCATTTCTTTAAAGCTCATTGTACCATAATCCATTCACATGTTTATACATTGCATTTTTCATATACTTCATTTCTGTTTATAAACTTTCATGCTTTCCATTTCACTTTTGTCTTTCATGTTTTATGTTGTTAATCACTGATCAGTGTTCTTGTTTCAGGTTATAGATAGGCAGCCCGGGCATTTTCATAGATTTTTGACTAATGACATGGGATTAACATTGTTCTGCTACTAATTTGTTTTTCTTAGTTTCTGTTTAATTTCAGTACTACTTTGTTTAATTCAGTTTTTCTCATTTGCTTCAGTAGTTAAATTTAGATATATTAAACTGCTCATAACATCTTCAGTTGCCTCAGAAAGCCACAGCTTGACTGATGGTGAGGGATTGTATTATGAAATGTGTAGTTTAGTATTAGTTTCTTTTCTGCAAACATAGATATATTGAACTGCTCATAACATCTTCAGCTGCCTCCGAAAGCCACAGTTGGACTGATGGTGAGGGATTGTATTATGAAATGTGTAGTTTAGTATTAGTTTCTTTTCTACAAATTTAGATATATTAAACTACTCATAACATCTTCAGTTGCCTCCGAAAGCCACAGCTGGACTGATGGTGAGAGATTGTATTATGAAATGTGTAGTTTGGTATTAGTTTCCTTTCTGCAAATTTAGATATATTAAATTGTGCATGACATCTTCAGTTACCTCTGAAAGCCACAGCTAGACTGATGGTGAGGGATTGATGAATGTATGGTTTGATATTAGTTTACTTTCTGCAAATTAGATATCAGTTACTCAAGTTGTTTATGGTTACTTCTGAAAATCATAGCTGGACTAATGATGAGGGATCAGAAGACAAGTTGATCTAATTTGATTTAAATTTACTTTATTGCAACTTTTGGATTTCTTTCAGCATAATTTATTTTTTGTTTAGACAACAGCAAGAATAGTTTGGTTTCATGCTCACTAGTTCACTGTTTTAATTCATTAGATTAGCAACATCTTTTCATTTCAGCAGCGCATTTTCATTTCCTTTCAAGTATTGTCATTGTAATTTTCAAATTCCTTTTTAAGTTTCAAGTTGGTAAATCATTATAGAGGATATCATTTCCTTGAACAAACACAACCATACTTGCTTTCATTTTAGAATTTCCATTTCATCTTAGAAAACCAAAAACGACAAAAAGTTAAGAAATAGGTTATCTTGCACATATAGTGCGCCGCACTTCATCAGCTTACGAATCCCGGATTGACAAATTAAATGCAGAAATTTAGGACACACTAAATTGACCAAAAATTTTGGCGCCGTTGCCGGGGAAGTGTAACTAGGTAGCCAATTTCTTAAAAAAAAAAAAAACACAAAATCATAAAAGAAGGGAAAACTTGATAACTTCTTGAAGTATGCTCTCCTCTTGCACCTAGTGTGATCTAGAGGATCAGAAAAGAGAGTTATTGGTTCAGTAATTTCTTAAGTATGCTCTCTTCTTGCACCTAGTGTGACCTGGAAGATCAGAAAGAGAATTATTAGCCCAACTTTTTAAAAAATAAAAAAAAATGACATGCATAGAGCAAGATATTCTAGGGGAAGGTTTATAGCTAAAGCCAAGAGTTCAATTTTCACAACTCCATCTTCTTCAAGGCATATACCAGATTCACCACCATCTACCCCTAGCCTTAAGATTTTTGGAACTCAAGGAGCAGCTAAATTAGAGGATTCTCCTATACCATCTACTCAATCCCATTTAGAAAACAAAGAGACTCTCTCTCATCCTCCCTTGGTAGAAGAACTAGAGGACTTTAAGGACTCTAAAGAAACTATCATGGCATAGGAAGTAATAGATGGAGGTAGAGGTAGAGGTAGAAGAGGAGGAAACAATGGAGACAACAATGGTGAAGGAAATAATGGTAGAAATAGGGAAGGAGACAACTTGTTTGGATTCCCTATAGTTGATGAGGAAACTCATGCAACGATGAAAAATATCTCACCATCTGTTCTCCCTAACTTTTATGGATTGCGAAGTGAGGATCCTGAAACATTTTTGTTTGAGTTTGAAGTTGTGTGCCGAACTTATGACTATATGGAAGACTCTCAAAAACTCAAACTGTTTCCTTCAACATTGAAGGGATCTGCTTTGAAATGGTTCATGGGATTAGCCACTCAATCTATCAGGACTTGGAATGATATGAAACAAAAAAATTTGGATAGATACTTGGACTATTGTATGCCCACCAATCACAAGGATGAGGTATTCAAAATGATGCAAAAAGAAGATGAAAATTTGGAAGATTTACTTGAAAGATTTCAATACAACTTAAAAAGAGAAAAGATGAGAAACTTAGATGATGAAACCTTGAAAGCCCTCATATTAAAAGCCATTAGAGATGAATGGATAGATATTTTAAACATGATGGGGAAAGGAGACATTTCTCAACTTCCACTTCGTGACATAACAGAACTATGTGTCCATCTCTCAAGAGAAAAATCTAAAACGAGAAAAGGGCCTAGGGATCCTTCTCTTATTAGGGCTAACAAATCTGCAACTGGATCAGTAAGTAGGGCAGAGATTGGTAATATGCTTGATGAATTCAAAACTGATATCTTAGGGAGCCTTAGTGAACAACTAGACACCCTTAAAATCCAAAACAAGCAGAAAGCAGAAACAGACGCTTTAGCCATCTTTTGTCCAAAATGTAGGAAGAAACATGCTTTGAGGGAATGTCCCTTGGATGCAAAAGTTGTAGAAACATGTATGATTTGCTCAGAGAATCATGAGATCAAGGATTGTCCTTCAATTCCTGGACTCAAAGCTGTCTTTCAAGAAGACCCAAATTCGGTAGAATCTCTCTGTTTTGTTGCAAGAAGACCTTGGCAGGGACAACAAACTCAAGGGTTTAACAACCCTATGAATTTTCAAACCCCACCAAATTGGAATCCTTGGCAACAACCTTGGCCCCAACATCAGAATCTATATTAGCCATGGGTACAAGGGATGTAAAACCCTTATGGGAGATTTGCTCAATTTTATCAATATCCTCCATCTTTTCAAAATCAACAAGCTCCACAACTTCCAAATTCAAATCCACAACTTTCATTGCCATTTCCACAACAACAACCTTCTCAACAAAATCCAAATCCTCAACTCATGCTCCCATACCAACAAAAGACAAATCAACTTCAAGCTCAGCCATTGCCAAATCCTAATAATAAGAATCCTCAGAATACTTACATGGTAGAAGGACAACAATTTCCTACCTATATGATTGTTCCTCTCAATGATGTACAACTCAGATCTGGTAGAGTTTTAGAAAAACCTTCTATAGATATTCAAGAGCAAGATACCTCTGAGGAGGATTCTCTTCAAGTTAATAAGGGTTCTGAGGAAGAATCTCTTCAAAATTCAAGCATTCAAAAAGAAAAAGAAAAGTCAACACCCACAACTCCTATAGTTGAGCAACCTGCATCTTCATCTACACCTCCTTTTCCTGAAAGACTACAAATTGACAAGGGGGTAGAAAAACAAATCTTGTTGCCTAACTATGACTTTCTAGATGAATTGAAGAATGTTTGTATCAAGATTCCCTTGCTACAAGTCATTCGAGAAATTCCTATTCTAGCAAAAACCATAAAGGAGTTGAGTTTCAAAAGACCGGGAAGGAAACTAAAAGACACAAGAAGAATCCACCTGGTAGGAAAGATTGCAGATATTATGATGGGAAAAATTACCATGCAGAAGTATGTAGATCCAGGAAGTCCAATTGTCAAGACACGTATAAATGGGATAGAAATTCCAAACACATTGATTGACTTAGGGGCTGCTATTAACATTATGAGTAGACAGACTATGGACCAGCTAAAACTTCCTAACCTTCTTTTTACACCTACTTTACTGCAACTTGCAGATCGATCAATTATTAAACCAGATGGTGTATTAGAAGATATTTCAGTCTCCTTAGATTCTTGGGAATATCCAGTGGATTTTATGATTTTGACTCCCAAGAATAATCTAGGAGGGCACCCACTTATTTTAGGAAGACCTTGGCTAGCCACAGCTGATGCTTTTATTAGTTGTAGATCTGGGGACATGTACATTTCTAATGGTAATTCGACAAAGAAATTCAACTTGTATCCTCCAGCAAGAGCAATCACAGAAGTAGGAGACAATGAATGGGCCGACGATGAGGACATTATACAACCTGTCTTTACCATTTCTGAAATCAGTGAGGATAGTCAAATTCTGAACACATTAGAAAATTTTGAGACATCTTCAGAATATGACCCCACACAATTTCAGTTGGAATCTAACATAGAATATTTATCATCAAGACAAATGTCTCTTTACTCTATGGAAGAGTTTGGTAGTTCTACCATTGAGATTTTTCCAGGAAAAACATTGAATATCAGCAAACATTTGGAAAAGTCACAACAAAAAGAACTAATCAAAATCTTGCAAAAACATTCTACTGCATTTGCATGGGAGTATACTGACATGAAAGGTATTGATCCTAAGACTTGCATCCATCACATCTATATTGAGGAAAACAGTAGACCAATCGGACAACCTCAAAGAAGGATGAATCCAAATCTTTGGGAGATAGTGAAAGAAGAGCTCCAAAAACTTCTCAATGTAAACTTCATTTATCCAATTTCAGATAGCCGATGGGTTTCTCCTTTGGTTATAGTACCTAAAAAGAATGGTAAATGGAGGGTATGCATTGATTACCGGGAATTGAACAAAGCAACTTTGAAGGATCACTTTCCTTTGCCTTTTATTGATCAGGTATTAGATACATTAGCAGGTAAAAAGTACTTTTCATTTTTGGATGGTTTTAGTGGCTATAATGAAATTCAGGTAGCACCTGAAGATCAAGATAAGACCACATTTACTTGTCCATGGGGAACTTTTGCCTACCGAGTGCTTCCTTTTGGGTTATGTAATGCACCAGCAACATTCCAAAGAGCAGTACTAGGAATTTTTTCTGATCTAATCCATGATTGCGTAGAGGTTTATATGGATGATTTTACAGTTTATGGTAATTCATTTGAAGAGGCATTAGAAAATTTGGAAAAAGTTCTTATAAGATGTAAAGAAACAAACCTTTCATTAAGCCATGAAAAATGCTTTATGATTTTTCTTGAAGGGATTGCTTTAGGACATCATATTTCAGGAGATGGGATTAAGGTTGATAGATCAAAAGTTGAAGTCATCTCCAAGTTGCCTATTCCAAATTGTCAAAGAGATGTTAGAAGTTTTATAGGATTTACTGGTTACTATAGAAGATTTATAGAAAACTTCACTAAAATTGCATCTCCACTCTTCAAATTGCTTACAAAAGACTGTGAATTTAAATGGGATCCTGATTGTCAATCAACTTTTGAAACTTTGAAAACAAGAATATCTGAAGCACCTATCTTTAGAGGACCAAATTGGAAACTCCCTTTTCATATTTCTACGGATGCTTCAGATACAGCTCTAGGAGCTGTGTTGGGTCAAAAATATTTAGTTCCTTATGCCATTTATTATACCAGTAAAAATTTGACTCCCACAGATTTGAACTATACTGTGACTGAAAAAGAGTTTTTAGTTGTTGTTCATGCAATTAATAAGTTTAGACATTACATAACAGGCTATGAAACTTTTATTCATACTGACCATTCCGCAATTAGATATTTAATGAACAAACCTGTTACTAATGGCAGAGTGACAAGATGGCTCTTACTTTTGCAAGAATTCAATATTACTGTGTTGGATAGACCAGGAAAACAAAATACAGTAGCTGATTTCTTGTCTAGGATTCAGAATACTAAAGAAGATTCTCCTGTAGAGGATAAGTTTCCTGATGAATACTTGTTTGCAGTAACTATTAAAACTCCTTGGTATGCAGATATTGCTAACTATTTGGTTACCTTCACATTTATTTCCAAGTGAAAAACGAAAAATTATTCAGGAGAGTTCAAAATATTCATGGATTTCTAACGAATTGTTTAAAACAGGGCCAGATCTTATGATCAGAAGATGTGTCAGGGAGGATGAAATGCTTGATATTCTTAAGGCATGTCATGATGAACCATGCGGCGGACACTTTGCAGACAAAAGGACGGCCTATAAAATCCTCTCTTTAGGATATTATTGGCCTTCCCTCTTCAAAGATGCAAAACAATATGTCAAAAGGTGTGACAACTGCCAAAGAGTAGGGAAACCTACCCTTTCAAATGAAATGCCATTAAAAACACGGGTACTCATTGAACCCTTTGAAAAATGGGCTTTAGATTTCATTGGACCTATTAATCCACCATCTAAGCAAAAGAAGTATATATTGGTTTGTACTGATTATGTTACTAAATGGGTAGAAGCCAAAGCATTAGTATCTGCTACTGAAAATTCAGTTGTTCATTTTCTTTATGAGGATATTTTTACTCGCTTTCATGTTCCAAGAGAAATTGTGATAGATCAGGGGAGCCAATTCACATCCAACTTGGTGGAGAAGTTGATGGAAGAATACAAAATCAAGCACAGAAGATCTACTCCTTACCATCCGCAAGCAAATGGTCAAGTGGAGTCCACAAATAAAGTTCTTGAAAGTATCATCACCAAAATTGTTCATCTACATAGAAGAGATTGGGTAGAAAGGCTTCCTGAAGCCTTGTGGGCCTACGGAACTACATGGAGAAATACAACAGGACATTCTCCCTATGAACTTGTTTATGGGAAAGAAGTCTTGCTCCCCATTGAGTTCCAAGTCAAGACCTTCAAGATAGCAGTTCAGTTGGGGATGGACTTATTAGAAGCCCAAAAGCATAGAATGGAGTAGTTGAATGAACTAGATGAGATCAGACAAGAAGCAATTTTAAGAACTGATCTAGTTCAATATCAAAGAGCTAAATGGCATGACAAGTACATCAAAGAGAAGAAGTTTCAAGAAGGAGATTGGGCATTGTTATTTGATTCCAAGTTTAAAGATTTCCAAGGAAAATTTCAGACTCATTGGCTTGGGCCATATGAGATTGACAAGATCTTTAGCAATGGACGGTAAGAGTCAAGACCATTGATGAGTTTCAAACTCCTCTTATTGTGAACGGCCATAGATTGAAAGTTTATCATAAGCCACTCTCAAAAGAGGATTTTGTCAAAATGTTTCAAGAAATTTCTGCAATCAGGCTGGTACAGAAGAATTCTTCTTCTCCACCAGCCTAGCTTTTGTTCTTTTCAATTAAAAAAAAAAAAAATAATAATAATGGTATAAGCCTGAAAACCAATCACTGATTGGCAGTCTTATACAGAAAATATAGGGTGAAAATCAAGAACACCTGACACTCTATGTTTTCCAAAAAAATCTCTCTCTTTTATTTCACAAGTCTTGTGACCACCCACTCCATTCCATCCCACTTCATTCCATTTCATTTCACTTCATTTCACTCCATTCCATTTCATTTTATCTGTTTCATTCCATTTCATCAATAAAAAAAAATTTCATGACCATTTCCATCTGGTCATTTGTCATCTGTTCATCTCCATTCATCCAAGTAATAGCCATGTCAGTTTCCGCAGCTGACATCTGTTTCCGTAGCTGACTCCAGTTTCCACAGCCAGAAGCAGATTCCGCAGCTACAACTCTGTTTTCAAAAGAATGTACAGCCAAATTTTATTTGCATAATCATGAAATAAAATGCAGGTGAGAGGATCAAAAATGAAGACCTGGAGCATTCAAGACACAAATGAAGAGCAATTAATTGAAGACCAAGGGAAAAGGAAAAGATTCCAAAGGTATGAATAAAATTTATTTCAAATAGCATTGAAAAACACATTTTATATAGTTCTGAACCATGAGCTCTATCCATTATGTGCAATGATTATATTGACAATTCCGTAACCTTTCACGATCTCCATATTATCCTCTCGCATTCATTCTCAAACGGTTCCATCATTAAAACCCCCGATCTTCACTCATGTTCCAATATTCCACCGGTGACAATGAGACGTATTTGATTTGACCACGGACTCTTACAGCCGCATAAATCCATAACCGTTGTTGAAACGTGCTCATATTTATTGTGCAACCACCAAAATTCAAAACGCTGCCGGATGTGTTATACTCTGTTAAATCTCTCTGCCGTGCTCTCTGTCGTGCTTACGAAACCCCACTCTGTTCTGTCTCACTCCATTCCACTCTCTATTACGTTATAATATGTATACCCACTCTCTGACATTTACCCACAGTCATTGTGCTCATCTCTATGCATTCAACCGTTCTGTTTCCATTAAACACTCACGGAGGCAAATTTGTGAAGAGCAGAAAAGAAGAATGGGAAAATTGCTAAGAGCAGAACCGAAAGGACCTAAGTTTATGGAGGGATATCCACAAGTAAGTGATATATTGAAGAAATAAAATTGGCTGTGGTTTATCCAGAAATTCAGAGGTTATCATAAAGAAGTGACGAAGGCATTCGCAAGGTCGTTTAATGGCTTGGAAGCAGAGATTGGAGACCTTAAGTTTGCGGTCAATGAAGCATCTATAGCAACAGCCACGGAACTTCTTCAGGAGGGTGAGCGTTGGTTTAAAAATAAAAGCATCAGTGATGAAGCATGGAGAACAATATTACGAAACCAAGGTATGGACATAACTGTTTTTAAAAGAGGAATTCCTGTGCATGCATTGAAAGAGGAATGGGCTACTTTACTGCTAGTTGTTCAGAAATTCATTACATGTGAAGGCCGTTTTGGGTCAATGTATATGTACCATACCAGGTTATTGATGAATTTTCTAGATAATCAAACTCTCAATCTCCCATATTTTCTATTCAATAGTTTGAAGAAAATGTCCGTGACTGTTCAGAAGCATTTAGGAGATGTAGAACCCCATCTATATCACCACGGCCTTGTAAAAATTTTGATTGAAAAGGAGTTAAAGGAAAAGAAAGACACATGGGAACAATTTCTGGTTAGAAATTTCTTTGAGGAAGCTCAGGAAATTTCTGAAGGTAGTACAAGAAGAAGGATTAGAAGAAAAAGAATAAATGATGAAACCCAAATTACTCCTACTCAAGAAATTCCTGAAGGTAGCACAACAAGAAGAAGTAGGAGAAAAAGAACAATTGATGAAATTCAAAATACTCCTACTACTACAATTGAAAGAACTGATAGGGAAGAGAGACTATCAAAGAGGAAGAAGAAAGAAATCAAGGGTAAGAAGCCAATAACACCAAAAGAGAGAAAAACTATTGAGGCTATACATAAAACCCCTTCTTCCGAAGAAGAAGATCACCAAGTGTTATCTGAAAGATTAATTTATCTTCAAAAACAGTCCTCTATGGCCAAGAAGACAGAAAAAGGGAAACAAAAACAAAAAGATAGTGTACCACAGCGTGTGAGAAGAAGCAACAGACTTAAGGGGAAATTGAGGAAAACACAAATGAAGGGTCCTCATTTCATTGATTTGGGAGAGGAGACATCTGAACAGTCCCCATCTGACCATAGTCCATCTCAGTCAGTTAGTGAACCTGGTTCATTTCATTCCCAGTCAGACATTGAACATACTCCATCCTATTCTCAGCAAGATGTTGATGTAAGCCCTTCTCAGCCAGATTTTGAACATAACTCTCTTTCACAGAATTTTGGGGACAGCCCAATAAAAATGACACCTGAAATAGACCCCAAGCAGCAGGAAGTATATGACTATATAGAATCTTTGGAAAAGGCAGCTACAGGTCCAAGTACTTCGTCCATTCAGCCTCATACAGTACAGGATGATTTAGTCCAATCACTAAAACAGGAAATCTTTGAGCTAGAGCTTTTAAATCGACACATCAAAAATGAAAATGAGACATTGAAGAAACACGGTAAATTGGACAAAATCATCCATGATAATACCATGCTACATCTGGGAATATGGCAGAAAAAGAACAAGAAATTGAAAATGAAATGCCAGAAGTTGAGCAGAGCACTGGTTAATATCAAATTTAGGTGCTTAATGAAGAAACCCAGAATGTTGGCAGCACCAAGGAAGAGGAGGAGAGGATTGGATGTGCTGGCTGAAGTGTCAAGGCACATGAACTAAGGAAGGAATATCAAAATTTTCGTTGCATGAGGACATGCAACACCTTCACAGTGGGGGTATGTTGAGTCTCAATTCTGCATCTTTTCCATACATTTTTCTATACCTTTTTCACCCACCTGAACCTCCCAAGTTTTCAATATCATTGTATGTTAATTGCAAAAGAGCATCTAACATGGTTTTTAACTATATTTTTGTGTCTGCTGTTTGATTTAGATTTTGTTCATTTAGCTGCGGAATCTTACCACTTTCCGCAGCTGCTGCAACTTTCCGCAGCTATTTTTTGAAACTCTATGTTACAGGTGTCTACAGGAAAAACGAGCCACATGGGCAAGTCAGAAATGATGTGGACATGGTTCGTGTCCTATTGGTTCGAGAAAACTCATCTAAAGAAGCTGCGGTCAAAGGCGTCCAAATGGAAGTCAACCATAGAGTCTCACGGTGACAGGACTCTGTTTCGTGTCACGTGAAGGTTCATATGGCCGTTTCTGAGTTGCGGAGGACAAGTCGACATCTGTACATGGCTCCATAGCCGAATTCAAACATCCACTCCTCATAGATTTACTTTTCAATATGGCCATGATCCTAGATCCGTGGACGTAATGGTCTACGTGTTATCCACCAGCATAAACTTTAGGAATTAGTTATGTTTCTTTTGTTATAAATAACGCGTTTGCATATGCATATAGAGTTAGTCTCGATTAGTTTCTGTTATCTTTTATTAAGTCTGCTCTGTAATGTAATTACACTGCCTTTGTGCCGTAATACTACCTTACTGTTATGACTGCATTTTAATATAAGAAGACTCTATTTTCCAACATAATTCGTACTTGAAGATTGTTGCCAAGGCTGGTGTAGAGGGCCCCTGCACTTGCCAAGGTTCTGTGCATTATTGTATAGTTCTTATTTCATTTCTTTAAAGCTCATTGTACCATAATCCATTCACATGTTTATACATTGCATTTTTCATATACTTGGCTTCTGTTTATAAACTTTCATGCTTTCCATTTCACTCTGCTTTTCATGTTTTATGTTGTTAATCAACGCACGTTGCTCTGCTTCATGTTATAGATATATGTACCGGTCATTTTCATAGCTTTTTGACTAATGACATGGAATTAACATTGTTCTGCTGTTAATTTGTTTTTCTTAGTTTCTGTTTAATTTCAGTTTTGCTTTGTTTAATTCAGTTTTGTTTATTTGCTTCAGTAGTTAAATTTAGACATATTAAACTGCTCATAACATCTTCAGTTGCCTCCGAAAGCCACAGCTGGACTGATGGTGAGGGATTGTATTATGAAATGTGTAGTTTAGTATTAGTTTCCTTTCTGCAAATTTAGATATATTAAACTGCTCATAACATCTTCAGTTGCCTCTGAAAGCCACAGCTGGACTGATGGTGAGGGATTGTATTATGAAATGTGCAGTTTAGTATTAGTTTCCTTTCTGCAAATTTAGATATATTAAACTGCTCATAACATCTTCAGTTGCCTCCGAAAGCCACAACTGGACTGATGGTGAGGGATTGTATTATGAAATGTGCAGTTTAGTATTAGTTTCTTCGCAAATTCTAGATATATTAAATTGTGCATGACATCTTTCAAGCAGCCGAAAGCCACAGCTTGACCGATGGTGAGGGATTGAATTATGAATGTATGGGTTTGATATTAGTTTACTTTCTACAAATTAGATATCAAGCATCAAGTTGTTTATGGTTACTCCCAAAATCATAGCCGGACTAATGATGAGGGGACCTTCAAGACATGTTGATGTAATTTGATTTAAATTTACTTTATTGCAACTTTTGGATTTCTTTTCAAGATAATTTATTTGTGTTTATTAAGAAGAATATATTGGTTTCACATGCTCACTGTCTACCGTTTTTGATTCATTAGATTAGCAACATCTTTTCATTTCAAAGCACGCATTTTCATTTCCTTTCAAGTTTTGTCATTGTAAATTTCAAATTCCTTTTTAAGTTTCAAGTTGGTAAATCATTATAGAGGATATCATTTCCTTGAACAAACATAACCACACTTGTTTTCATTTTAGAATCTCCATTTCATCTTAGAAAACCAAAAACGACAAAAAGTTAAGAAATAGGTTATCTTGCACATATAGTGCGTCGCACTTCATCAGCTTACGAATCCCGGATTGACAAATTAAATGCAGCAATTTAGGACACACTAAATTGACCAAACACTAAGTACTAGAAAATCCTCCTCTTTTGAGAAGTCATCTTTCTTCAACCTGCTCTAGTGACCAATAAAAACCTTATGAATATTGACCCTACAATAAGCATTTCTTGCAGCCACTACATGATCCATCACGGTATAAGGAGAAAATTATTTTGAAATTGCAATTTGAACATAATGTCAATTGGAGCGCCAGAAAAAGAACCATTTGCATGGAGTAATCCAAGATCCTGTTCATTTCCACTTTTATTTTCAAAAAGTCAAAATAGAATTTTGAGCCCTCATATCCCTTATTAATCCACTGCAGCCTGAAACAAACTCAGACACCGTTGGAAATATATTCCCCTCTGCTTCACCTCCCTTTGAACCATTATGTCCTACCGTGCATCCTCACCATAGAGGGACACATTGTGGAGATCCACTTCAATAGCAATGCACACCTACTGAAGTTTACCTTGCTGCAACTCCTTTTTGCCTTTTGCGGGCCATCATCCTACCCCAACCTCTCATGGATTTGACAATACAACATCTTTTTTTATAGCTTATGATCCAAGTAGATTGAAATGAATTTTTTACTGTTTCTCTAATGGAAGTATGCAATGTCCGTAGGTAATTTTTGGCCTTGGGGTTCAATCCTTATCTAGGATTTTCCAATCATGAAAATAATCATAACAGCAATGCACATTTATCAACTCATATAACAGTAAGTACCCTTCTATATAATTCACTAATGATATAAGAGATATTTAACAGTCATTTGTTTCTTCAGCAAACCACCACAAGTTAGGGCTAACTGCCTAAGGAACAATAGACCTATAAAACCAATAATCCAACAATATAATTCTGACTGTAATTTCAATATTCAATAGATAAATATTCCAACTGTAACTCACACTAGCACTATCTAAGTTTAGTTGGTAATATACTAATTAACAGCTCACTTTCTAATTGTTCTGCCTCCAAACTTGTTTGCTGTTAGGAAGATCTTGTGACAACCCTTTTTTAGTGGAGTTTCAATTTGCAGTTGAAGTAGTCTCCTAACCTAGTCAAATGGCTGGTTAGATCTTATGAAAGTCTCCTTTTGATCCAAATTTCACCTGCGGTTGGAGATTTGATCCTGTTGCTACATCATGTCAACAAACTATAGGTTCTGGAGGCCTGCTTGGGATGTTTAGTAATTGTTGGCCTGTAATTCGAGGCCTGTAACTGTTGGGGAGTGGTTTCAAAGCTTCATGTGATGACAGACTCCTAAAAGAGATATCTTCTGCAGCCCTAAATACACTCAGGAGGAAGGCCGCCTACAGGTGATGCCCTAAATGATTCAAACTGGGCCCTAAAAACTACCTAGTAACCTGCTGATCTCCTGTTTGGTTGAGAACAACATTGATACCTCCTGTTTGGCTTTAGTGCCTCAGAAAGGACCCCTCACAACCTTACCTTTCCTTAACCAATGGTCTGAGCTTGGGTGCACCATAGACAGATCACAGAGAGAAGATCTTGCTGCCCAGAAAAACTAATGGTGGCCAGGCATCCCATAGAAAGACCTCTGTTGTCTTGAACATGACTTATTGACAAAGAATAACCACTAAGAATCTGTTTCCCTACTTTCCAAAATGAATCATACATGCTCCAAAATATTATGTTGTAAGAGGTGTAACGAGTGGTTATTGTATGGCATGTTACAACTTTGAATCTATCTTTCAAAGCCATTAATCTAAATCTCTGTTTTAATCTTTAATTTTTCTGTTTCTTGTGTTCATTGGAATAATGCTCTATTTGGGAGCAAATGGATGGTTCAAGAAGCATGTAGAACTGTGGGATGTTATCTGTCTAACAATCCCTTCCTACTTATAGAAGTGACACAGTTAGGAAACGTTGCATGAGATGAACACTTTGTTCAATTTGGAAGAAATTTATGTGTTTACTATTTAGATCAAGTTTAAATATGTAGTTGTTGCCCAACATTGCCATTTTTAGATAAGATGTGGGCAGTCTCTAAGTTGGGGTCAAGGAGTGTTAACTGTTATTTGTTTTGTAGGCAATAAACTCTTATTTGTCTACTTTTTGGCTCCTGGATGTAATAACTGTAATTCTTAATGAAATATCTGTGCCATTTGCCCCTAAAATATTGTTTTTAAATTGCATGTCCCCTATTTATATATATTTAACAACAAATGCTGTTGTACTAATTATTATGTAAGTGAAACCTTCATTCAAGGGTTTGATAAAAAAAGGTATGTATTCATGATCATTTTTCTTTTATTCACTTCCGCGTTATATTTTATCATCATTTGAAGTGATAAACAATTTTAAACTTGGGTAAATAAAAAAAGTGTAAATAAAAATAAAATTGGGTTTTGACCCTATGGGGATTTGACCCCAATTGTAGGTTAATCAATTGTATTATCATTAGCTTTAATCATCTACTCTGAATGATGGGATGGTTTTTGTTATTATCTATTCATTTCCCTAGCTTCTCTACCCATAGATCCAACACTTAAAAGTGCCTCTACACTTGTGGGTGGCCCCCAAGGGGTGGTTTAGCTTATTATTTTCCACGTCTTCATGCATTTCTCAGATCTAGAGGTGCATAACAGCAAGTTACTTTATCATCTACAACCATTTACTAAAGTCTATAGCAAGTTATTCACCTCCCAATTTGTAAGGGCTCCTATCAGTCAACTTGGTGCTATTTGAAGAGTTATGTCTAGTATTTTGAGTGTCTTTATGCTTGCTGATTTGCATTTTTCTGTAGTCATATTTCATTTTTATATTTACTCTCATGAAGACCTTGACAAGACCACTATTTTGGGTGGTTAAACCACCAACTGATTTGAACAAGACCTACCCACTTATGATCCAATTTCAAACCAATCCATTTGAAACTAGGCAACCCATAGAGCACAAAAATGCATAAAAACCAAAAAAAAAATAACATAAAAATGCACCCCCTCTCTTAAAGCCTAATCCTCAAAATTCTCAAGTTTGAATTGGATTTGCAATAGCCAAAAAAATACCAGAATGTATCAAACCAATGGAAGGCTTTAACTCTAGCCTTTCTCATAGTTGGACAATACCTAGCATGGAAGTTGGGTTCAAGCCCATGGGTCAAAATTGGCACAGATGCAATAGTTGTGATTGGGGACAATGTCTTCCTGCTAGAGACACTTATTTTTCAAATTCCAAAGACACGTCAATGAACACTTAATAGAAATGTTGTTGTCAATTGAATGAAAATTTGGAGATAGGGATGGGTCCAAGCACAGAATTTGGGACATGAAAGAAAGCAAGGCCCACATTCGTTTAAGTGATTCGAATGATGAAATTGCTTGGTCCTATAACACCTCAATTTGACATTATTTAACTAAGTTGGGGTATTATCTAGCAATGCAAAACCTAGAAACATCAACAAAAAAATGGTGGTTCAAGAAGCTGTGGATGAAGGGAATTTCGTCCTCGTTTTATTTATACTAATTACTCAGCCCGACAATATTGGGTGGACTGTATAACAAAGAAGAAACCAATTCCATATCCTCTACCCACTGTGGAAAGAAGAAATATGGAACCTATCATAGGAAGCTTGCCCATTCCAATGATGAATGTCAAACATTTAGGCCAAAAGAGCTCCAAAAGGAAAAATACTTCATTTATAAGAATTATTGAGTGGTTGGAGACTTAGAGGTTGATGTCAAAAATCCCAGCTACATTGACCCACACTTGATGCTAATGCATAAAGATAGCCTTGCCAACAACAAGGAAGCTCATTGTACATAGAACTGCCAAATCAAGCACAAACTAGCATATATGGCCGTTGATAATGACAACCGTTGATAATGACAACTAGCTTCAATTGGAAAAGGAACTTAAGTTACCAAACTCAACTCATCCCAACTCACATTACCTTATATTGGTCAAATATGCACATTAGCTTGTGCTAATCGGTTGAAAAAGATCAAATTGTTACTAAAAGATGGCAATATTTTGCCTAATATCTCATATGTTCTTACAAACAAAGATGAGAAGACTCATGAAAATAAGATGATGATAACAAGTTTAACTAATTGGATAAGTTTAAGTAATATAAGTGGCATTTAAAAAATTAAGTGGCTGTGAGGGTAATACAGCTATGGGCATTCCTGGAAACACATTTGGCAGCTCAAAATTGCATTCCAAGTTTGATCAAAACATAAATATAACACCTACACTGCATTTTGATGTCGATGATGAGTGTGGTAGAGATAAAGAGAGGTCCATTCTTAAGACAGATTGTGAAGTGCAAACAATGGGATGCTTCATTCTATCCAGTACTCATTTTGAGGCAAGTTTTAATGACCACCCTGTTGAAGAAGACAAAGAACAATTTCCTACAAGTTTTTCGGCCTGCTCAGCTGGCTTTCTACACTTGGACATTTCTCTTCATTTGATTCACACATATCAGTAGGAGGGTAGGAAACAACTTTCTACCAATCTTGCAATCACCCGAGAAGACTTAGCACGTGATGACAGGGGTATCATGCCATGCCTTTTTTATACACTGGAAAATTGAAATTTAGCCAACATATGACAAAATCTTGAGTGCAGATGGAGATAATGGATGAAACTATAGTTCTAGTTTCTCTGAAAATAGGAGTAATAATAAACTCATTAATGAAGGGAAAGCTTGAAGATCCCCTAAGGTTCAAGAGACCAACAGTCCTATATGTGATTTTGAAAATGGTAGAAACTTTCGCACCCATAATGATGTGCATCTCCAATCAACATTACCTATTAAGTTCGAATAGAATAGTGCAAGATCCTATATTTTTTTCTTTGACATCCATCCTACATATCACATGGATTCTAATGAGGAATAAAAGAACGTTTATCATATCATCAATTTGTTTTGTGAACCATATGAGACAAAGGAAGAAATGTCAATTCCATTTTTTGAAGGCATCCTTATTGAAGATGAACAGTCTTGTCATATTGGAAGAACTAACTGATATCCAGGAATACAAGAGGATGTCCGAAAACCCATAATTGATTTACATAGTGAGCAGAATCATTTCCAGGTTTGTATCTTATTGTTCATAGTTATGATAATTGATCTTCAAAGGAGGTTGTTCTCCTAACTACAAATTATATTCGGTTAGCTCTAATTTCCCATACAAAACAGCCCCTTGTCAGCAACAATGATGTTCATGGCCAAGATAAAAATGTTCCTCTGTTTGATCCAGAAACATTGGAACTAAAGTCTCAATATTTCCTTCGACCATAATGACCCAAGGAGACCAGATCTTTATAATTATGGAAAGCCATAAATGGACCTCTCTCCCAACTCAAGGTAGAGTCTCAAAAGGCCCAAAATATACCCTCTACACCAAATTATTTTGTGGGTTGTTCAATAGTATTAAAAATAAGTTAGATTTTCTTCTATTTCCTCCTCAGGGCATTTTATGCAAATTGGTTCCAAGATTGAAGCCAAGTTACATAAGACCATTCAATTATTTTAGATGAAGGGAATTTCATCCTCAATTTCTTTCTAATAATTACTGAGCCCAACAATATTGGGTAGAACAAAGGAGAAACCAATACCATATCCTCTACCCACTATGGCAAGAAGAAATATGGCACCTATCATAGGAAGCTTGCCCATTCCAATGAGGAATGTCAAACATTTATGCCAAAAGAGCTCCAAAAGGAAAAATACTTCCTTTATAAGAATTATTGAGAGGTTGGAGACTTAGAGGTTGATGTCAACAATCCCAACTATATTGACCCACACTTTATACTAATTCCCCAAGATAGCCTTGCCAGCAACAAGAAAGCTCTTTGTACATAAAACTGTCAAATCAAGCACAAACTAGCATATATGGTCATTGATAACGGCAACCAAAATAACCTTTTCTTGCTTCAATTGGAAAAGGAACTTAAGTTACCAACCTCAACTAATCCCAACTCACATTACCTTGGATGGGTCCAAGATGCACATTAGCTTGTGCTAATCAGTTGACAATAGATCAAACTGTTACTAAAAGATGCCAAGATTTTTCCCAATATCTTATATGTTCTTACACCAAAGATGAGAAGACTTACGAAAATAAGATGATGATAACAATTGTAACTAATTGCATAAGTGTAAGTAATATAAGTGGCATTTTAAAAATAAAAGGAACACTACAAAAGAGGAATGCCACAAATGCAGATATATTGTAGTACATAAAATCCAAAATATAATGAACTCAATTGTTGCAGAAATCAATGGGCTCATTGGTAGTTGTTTGTCTCCTAAACATGAGAGTTGCAATTAGATGTTTACAAATACACTGTGATACATTCCCACTTGCCACTTGTCACCTAGTATTATTCTCACCTCTTCCTCCTTGCTTACAAGGAATTGTTCCCTAAATTAGCAAAATGGAAGCCGCGTGTTTGAAATTGAAATGGGTGGCTGTGATATATCTTTGGGTGATGAATGTGTAAGAACACTAGTAACTAGTTTTTTGAGTTAATAATTCCAGCAAGTAACTAGATTTGATTTGTTTTCTTAGATAGTTGGTTTTAGGATAATTTAACATCCCAGTTCTATCTTTATTCAGTAGATTTTTAATCTAATAGGTGGTAAATTTCTAGGATGGTGGTTTCAAAGAAATTTTAACACATACTATCAGATTGGACATTTTGATAACATGCATTTTCATTAGTTTTCATGACTTCCACTAATTTTCCATTGCTCATTTTGTTGGTTAACTAGAGGATGGCTAGAAGCTAATGGCTTTAGAGCACTTACATGTCTTAATTTTCAAATTCTATAATTTAAGTGTCAACGAAATCTAACTTAATATTTAGTATTGCCCAAGCCACATGCCTAAAATTGGGCATGGTAAAATTCATGAGTTCATATCTTTGGCATAATTTCTATTCTTCAAACAATTATTCTGCTCGCATCCTATGAATAAATACAAAATGGAAATTCCTACATCCTAGCAATATCAGTATGCGTACATGATATGGTTTACCACGTGCCTATCATGAGTCCTTTAATGATTATCTGTAGCCATTTTCACATAGATACCAACAGAGAAAACAATTTGACATGGCATTCACAGCATTGCATTCAATAATTGGAAATTTCTGCAATTAAATGAGGTATTCCACACTATATTATTTTATGGAAATTTAAAGATCAACAATATATATTTAAGGTAGTAGAGAAATAATGTTCCCATAAATTAAAAATGTCTAGTTCATCTAGAGAGGAAAAAAGTATACGAGAAGCCTCAACACATTTCTACAAATTGCAATACTGAAAGTAGTATGACTGTACCTCAGTCCCAGCTTTTAGCTCAAGTATCTTCTTTGACACAACCCCAGCTGCTACTCTTCCAATTGTTTCCCATGTTGAAGATCTGCCACCTCCCTGCATTTTATAGAAATGCAGTTATAACACATAAATCACTAAGTTGTATCTTCAATAGCAAGAAGCATTTAAAGAGAGGCATACTACTCAGCAAATAGGCATGCTTAAGCATACCTGAACTGAATGAACACCATATTTGAAGTCATATGTGGCATCTGCATGAGATGGTCGATAGGCTAATGACATTTCACTGTAATCATGTCAAGTTCAGTAAAATGCAATCAAGAAAGAGTGGATTTGGAATTTCAAAAGCTCGTGTGCTATAAACAACTATCTCAATTACTTTGTAAAACACAATGACGAAATTTATGACACAATCCTATTCTCCATTCAGAGTATAAACTCTGTAAACAAGCGCTCATGATTTTAGTAGATGTAATCATCATAGAGTGAACTGTCCCTGAGAAATTTTATGATTTATCCAATTACTTATAACATACTATTACTATAATGACATATGGTTAGACTTACGAGGACCACATATTATTCCTAGAGGTCATAATCATGTTTAAAATTCATCTATTCTTATACAAATTTGTTCATGAAGAAATTTGTCATTATGAAAATGTCACTTCCAGGTTATCTAGTACCATCATTCTGAACTCCTCAGCTAACTAGCCATAACAAATATTGTTTCAAATCATAAGGTTTCTCTACCTCTCATTTTCTTTAAGGATCAAGAATGCTTGATTCATAGTCAATCTCGAATAAGGGTGTTTCCATTATAGACTTACACAATCTTCATTCTCTTATTGTAACAGTACCCATGATGACTGAAGGTGTTGCTATCACTACTTTTCATGTTGCGCTTTTCAAAATCAAATGATCTGCTTCAGACACCCTAAAAATTATGAAGGAGAGGTCCTTGACTAGATCATGATGGTCTGATGGGTTTTGAACGTTGTTCAATATCTTAGTTTTTCTACCTTTTATAGGAAGAATGTCCTGTAATGTGAAGAAATGTGAAACTTATATTCTTGAAAGGATCTGTGAATTAGATGCCGCTAATCTGACTTGTACCCAGCCTTACACTTACTTCAACTGATGATAATTCCTTCAAATGAGAAAAGATAGAAATCAAACTAATTTGATGTACCTCTGATGTCCTGAAGATGTATGTTGTCTGCCTTGGCATTATGAAGATCAAAATTTTGGAGATGTCACAATAGGTTACTGCTCACAATTCAAGTCCTTGGAGAGCTAATATTTGAGATGGTCTTACTAGGAACTGAGTCTTGATCAAGAATTCTGTTGTAAACTCTTGGACTAGAGAAGTCCTCTTGCAAGTTTGAACTCATTCTACATCAGATGTATACTTAGACAACTAGCCTTTCAAATAGTAAAATATTCATGCATGAAACTTAAGTGAGATATGCCAATGACACTTCTGTTCTTTAGGCCGTAGTCCTAATAAAAAATATTTATCATACTTATGTTTAATAGTCTTGTTCAAAGAGTAGAGGAGGGGCCACAGCTTTCCAACCACTGCTTATGAGAACCTTAAACAACAACAAACTGTAATCCAGTTTAGAACTTCAAATGAAATTTAAGAGAATTCAAGCCAAATAAATCTCGGTCTATATTGAGGTTGTTTCAAGTTAACAATCCGCAAGACAGGTCGTTTGGTTATAGGGCAGAAGAGAGTGATTAAATAAATCCTCAAACTCGGACAGAAGGACCTTTGTACCTAGATTTGTAATCTTCCATTAAAAATCAGATAAGAATGATTTGCAATCTTTGAAACTTGGATCAACATGAGCTGAAGTCATTCTTAAAACTTGGACAGGCATGAAGTCTTATCAACATATAGCTATGACTCATATAGCCAGGTGTCAAATAGTTGTCAAAAAATGCCTGTGGACTGAGCCCTTATAGTCTTTAATACACCTTCATGTATCCAACGAATCCCACACCACAATAGGACTATCACTTCTCCAAAAGTTGAAATATTTCAGAGCATACCCACTTGAAGTGACAGACATACAAAATGAAGAATCCAAGATCAAACAAAACCTTTTGTCGTTAAGGAGGTCCAAATGACTGCTTTAGGACTACGGGCAAGTTTAGCATTTCATTCTTATAGTGGTACTACAACAATACTCCTTTTTTTTCAGAGTATAAGAATCAAGTCAATACTAGGCCTCTTGTTTGATTTGGCCAGACTTCGATGAACTCAATTCCTATTAAAAATTTTGAGCTGCCTCTTATTCTAACATACAAATAACTGCCAGGATCCTATGCAAAATAATGTCAGTATGAAAACTCGACGTTTACTAAAAAATTTCATAGTCAATGTAAGGATCCCAGAGGAAAAATATCTCCTATGCTATCTCTCATTTCAGCTACATACCTAATGAGTCATGCTTTCAAGGTAGAATATCTCACTTCTCAGTTGTATTGCATTCTCTTCTTGCTTGGGCTTGTCCTCTCCTATGCTCTGATATACATGGATTGAAATTATAGCATACACCATGGAAATTTTGTAACAATCCACAGGGCTTAAATGTGTCAACAACTAAACCTTTAATGCTATATAGTAACATTTCACTACTGCCAATTCCTTGAAGGAGTTACAACTCTACTAGATTTCACCCTCAATACCTCTACTAGATGTCTCCATCATAACCAGTTCGTTTGATAAATAGCTGAGTAGTGCTCAGGTGCAGCCAGACATCTTCATTCTCTTATTGTAATAGTACCCATGATGCCTGGAGGTGCTTCTATCACTACTTTTCATGTTGCGGGGATAAAGAATGTTTATATAGTATAAGATCGACCATGTTGTGCAGTCCCTCTATTCTTTGAGTTATGAGACTGATAAATTTGATAACACCCATTGCAAATGCAATTATTGGGCTTCTCCCCATTTTGACGTAAATACAGTATTATTCCTTCATATTTTTTTGTCCAAGGAAGATTCCCTGTAGAGTCTAGATCTGCCTATCTGTTCTATTGGACTTAGACAGAAAACCCATCAAACCCTTCTTCAAAACAATGTTACACGAGGCAGCAAATGGTAGGATTTGCTGAAAACAAACCTGGATTGGCCAAACCCACCACCACTAAAGGTCATCCTGAAATGGAAGGCAACAAAGAAACAGTGCCATTAGGACAAGAAAATGGTCGTCAAGTTCTAGGTGACATTGGGAATGTTGTTTCTGCCATGCCCCAAAGGAATCCACGTGCTGTTGGTTCTAAAGAATTTTTTTCTGTTCAATTGTCCAGTGACAAGGAAATATGTTGCCACATTAGCAAACAATCAACATTTTGTACAGGATTCCCAACCTGTGAATAGACCTGATGAGAATATGTGGGTGGGAGCGAAGCAAAAAAGACACTCTCATTTACAGGGAACAATAAACATCAAATTGCGCATGAAATTGATATGGAAGATCAGATGACATTAGAACCGACTATACCTTCTGTGGTTCAGACTGAGGAAAGCTATGAAGTGGAAATGGTAGATTCAATTGATTCGATGTCAAACATCGACGAGTCTGATGCAGGAGACCCAATGGTTCTTTCAGAATATATACAAGACATTTACAGTTTGTATAAAACTAGGGATAATTTTAGTTGTGTTCCGCATGATTACATGTCCCAGCAATCAGACATAAATGAGAGAATGAGGGATATCCTGATTGTCTGGCTCATTGAGTTGCACATGAAGTTTGAGCTCATGGATGAAACTCTATTTTTGACTGTCAACATTGTTGACAGAAAAATTTCAAGACATAAAGTGATGAGAAAGCATTTGCAACTTGTAGGTGTCACTGCCATGCTTTTGGCATGCAAGTATGAGGAGGCCTCTATTCACGTGGTTGATAACTTTGTTCTTATCTCTGACAATGCGTACACTAGAGGATAAGTTTTAGAAATGGAGAGATTGATACTTAGTACTCTGCACTTCAATATGGCAGTGCCAACTCCTTATGTCTTCATGAAGAGATTGTTGAAGGTAGCTCAATCTGATGAAGAGACAAAGAGATTGTCTTTTTCTGGATGGAGCTTTTACTGGTGGAGTACACTATGTTGAGATATCAACACTCCATGCTTGCGGCGGCCGCAGTTTATATTGCACAATGTATCCTGAAAAGAATTCCATGTTGGAATGGAAGTATTGAATGCAACTTTGGGAATCTACCAAGATGATGGTGCATTATCATCAGAAGGCAAGGGACAGGAAGCTTATCAATGTTCACAGGAATTACTCTGCCTCCAAATACGACCGTGTAGCCAAGATAGAACCAGCTATCTTTATTAGAGACATGGTCCTCTAGGATACTGACAGATTAACAATCATTTTATAGCATGGTTTACTAACTATGCAAGCACATGTCATGTCTTTTATTAGGTTTTTATTTTATGGATGCGTATTATAGTTGGAGTTCATATGCTAAATTAAGCTTTGAAGTGATCATGATGACATCCTAATTCTTTGATGGACAAGAAGAGCACTGGCTTAAGTTTAATACCATCAGGATTTCCAATAACTGCTAAAACAAATAAATTGATGGTGTCTCAAGGGCTGGCTCAAAGCACTGAATCTTCCTCTGACCCTCAAGCTACTGCGGGTATATCTGGTGGAGTACCTAGTAGTGGGGCTAGTATAAATCTGAATACACAAAATGGATCCATTGTATCGAGTACAGGTAGAGGGCCGGCCATAGTGCCAAGTTCTCTATTGCCTACTGATGTTTCTGTTGTATTACAAAGTCCCTATAGGATTCGTATCATTTATCGCAAGAATTTTGCAGTTGATATGTGCTGCTTTGCTAGTGATCAAGTATGGCTGCAACCAACTATACCACCTAAGGGTGGTGCTCCTGAAGGAGACTCAATGCTCTATCCACAATTTCAGCAAGTTATCGTGAGGTATGTTGATGTCAGATTAAATACTATGGAAACTCATCTTAATCCACATTTAGGGGTCCCAGGAACTCTAGATAATTCAAGTATGAATGTCGGGTAGTCTCCTATCGGCAGTGCCAATGAAGTAGGCACCGGTTCTCCTGGAATTTCTCAAGCAGCACCATTAACCCGAAGGGAAGACACTATATTAAATAGAGTAACTAACATAAAAAATGTGTTGGAAATGCAATGTCTGGCGGCACATAAAGCGCGAATGAATTTGGTTGAGTTTCCTAAGACTACAGGAACTGATCTGCCAGTGGATGAGGATGAAGAGAGGCCTATTTTTGTTCAACATGGGAATGATAGTGGTTATGGAGGTGGTTGGGTCCCTCTTGCTTCTCTTAAAAAAAATTATGCAGCATTGCGAAGTATCTTGGAATTCTATGGTAATTTTACCAGTTACTAGACATTTTGCGATCGACTTTGAAAGCAGATGGAGAATTGGTTGATTACTTATTCTGTGATCCAGCTTTTATTTTTCGTGTCAGGGGCCATGTGTATGAACTATGAAGTAATTTTTCCTAATTTAGGAGGACAAAATAAACTTCCAATTCAACTTCGTATGCAAGGTATAAGTGTGGAGAATTATAACATGTACATGTTAGCACATTAGCAACAACAACCACTACCACGAAAGCAAACAAATAGGCAAGATGAACTAAACTTTCAGGAAATTGATGAACTATGTGACTTTTTTAGCAGGGGCCATGAGTATGAAGTAAGTTTTCCTGATTTAGGAGGACAAAATAAAATTCCAATTCAACTTCATATGCAAGGTCTGAGTGTGGATAATTATAACTTGTACACACTAGTGCAGTAGCAACACCAACCACTACCACGAAAGCAAACAAATAGCCAAGATGAACTAAACTCCCAGGAAATTGGTGAACTATGTGACTTTTTTAGCAGGCGAGTTGTATCGGAACCATATGATGCATTTAAAATTGCTTCCTTTGTCACTTTGTTATTGATGCCAATATGAGTTCTTCAAGAATTTTTGAAGCTCATTGCATGGAAGCAGGGGATAGCTCAAGATCAGGGTGCTGATATAGTTCCCTCAGAAAGGCCCCGTGTTGAATTATGCTTAGACAATCACTTACAGATGAATTCTTACACAGTAATGTCTTCAGACAATGCAAATCTGGATTTTTCAGATAAAGTAGCCAGTGCTCTGTCAAAGAGCAACATTCATTATGATCGCCCACACAATGCAGTGGATTTTAAGCTCATTTTTTTCCTTGATCCTGCTTATTTTTCTCGTGTAGATGCTACCAGTGGTGTAGGTGGGTTGCTTCAATGTGTTTCCTTGAGATTGAAATATGCTTTTGGTGAAAATCTAAACATGTCTCTTCTAAGCATGGAATTTAGTCATCGTGGATGTGCCAGTGGGCCTTGTACTGAGGATTGGGAGAGCTATAAACAGAGAGTAGCTAAAGAAGTGAAAATTGTTGGACGTGGAAGTGGAGTTTGTGGGAGTTCAATGGATGTTAGTCAAGGAAGACTGTAATCTGTGGCTGAAACAATAAAGCAATACTTTCAATCTTCTTTTCTTCATCTCTGATAGGGTGCAACCGGTAACACCTTCTGTAGGTGGCTTCACAGCTTGAGTTTTTACTATTGTACTATTGACCTGTCCCTGGCTTCTTTCCTATCGTCCACACAATCTAGTGGATTTTTGGTTTACTGTAGTCTTTGATCATTCTTCTGTTCATGATGTGAATGTTGGAAGTGCAGCTTGGTTTCTTCACTATGTTCCTAGAAGGTTGAAATATGCATTTGGTGAAAATCCTAATTTGTTTTTGAGTGGAGATTGCTAGAAGTGAAAGTGGAATAGGTGGGAGTTCAGTGGAAATTTGTTAAGGAAATTGCACATTGTAGTTGAAAATTCCAGCACTCCTAGCGATCTTCTTTGATTCAGCACCAAAAGGTGTACATGGTAGCACTCCATTTAGGTGGCTTTAAAGCTTGAGCTATTATTATTTTACTATAGCCCTGTCTGTGGCTTCTTCATCTTCATCATGCAGCATTCGGTGAACTGTGGATAATGTCGTAGAGTCTACCTCTGTGAAAAGGGTTGACAAAAGATGAAGGATCTTTGGCAGAAATAATCCATCTGCCTGAAGATACCATTACATAATGCATTCTAATTTTGTTCCATCTAATATCTCCTATTTATAGCATGGTCAAATATTTCAGATGCAGCTTTGACTAAAAATAATTGCATTCTTTTAACCAAATTGTTGGCAATGCCAACTTTCTTGCAACTTTGTTCCTGTACAGAAAAATGATTCACTTTGGCCTGTAAGTTGATTTTGATGTGTATTAGACAATCCTTCTATCTCCTGTGGGATTTAAGTTGGTTATGAAATTCTATATCTATTACAAGTCGAAAATTCTTGTCAAAGTTGTACTATTCCTTGTATCTTCATAATCTTTAGTAGATGACCGTCATGTGACAATTTAGTAATGACTAATAGACATGGAAACTCACCAACTATCACAGCTATGATTGCAAGCAGAGCTGCCAGACTACCATAGGAGAACTTGACGGACATGTTACTTTGAAAATAAATCTAGTAAAAAAGAGGTCTGGGAAATAAAATTTGAGCATTATAAAAATAATAATAATATCATCAAATACTTGTCATGTTTGTATCAAACATATTTTGTAAAGAAACTATGTATTGATTTCTATAAATGTTGAAAAACTGAGACATGGGTTTCAAGTTTTTGTCCGTCTTTCTGTCTAGGCTATGTGAAGTTTGCAATAATTCCTTTGTTTTCATGAGAATAATTGTGCAAGAATATGACAGAACACTTCTGGAGTCAAAGGCAATTGATTAGAAATTTTAACTCAATGGTGCTGTAGAAAATGGTGTCCAAGGATGGTGGGAAAATGATAAATAAAATCCCTAAATTATAAATACAGTACTTATGGTAAAAAGATAAATAGGATCACTAATTTTCGGTGTCCAAGGATAGTGGAAAATGATAATGATAAATAGGATTAGTAAATTATAAATGTCACTAACGGTCATGAGGGACCTTAAGCATCTCAATAATAAGTCCTTAAAATGGTAGAATTTTATGTCTTAAAAGTAGTCCCTGGGAAACCATTGGAGAGGTGATGAATATTTTTAAAATGCACGGGTGATTGATTATTATCAACTGAATCCCAGAATTCATGCTTGAGCCTCTATTGAGCTATAACAAGGAACATAAACCCTTGGCATTTCTTGCGTAGCAACCCTTGGTCATCGTAGACGATTTGACCAATGACTTGGGACCAGTGTCTTTGTTCTGCTTTTGGAAATCTCTAAGGGGCTATTTTGATAGGATCTTGGAAGGTGAGTTTATCATGCTTGGTTTTGTCATGATGGTAGCTTTTGCAATGGCATTGAATGGGGCTTGCTTGGTCTCTTGGACAGTTGCTTGTAGCTTCTTCAATGCCTCCTTTGTTTTCAAACATTGGTAAATAAGCAGTCATTTCGGTGAACCTCTCCTCTTACCAATTACCTAGCTAAATGAATTTACTTCATAATTGCAAGAGTTACAAGATGCTCTTGTATAATTCTTACCTCATGTTGGTGAAAGAGTCTTGGCGTTTGGCTAGTTCTTTTTCCAGCTCATGTGCTTTTTGCATCTAATATCAACTTTCCTCTTGGATCTATCTATTTAAGTCTCTTAAGTATTCAAGCCTCTCCCCATTCAAAGCTTTTCCCATGCTAGGTGTCCTTCAAATTCAAGTGCTAAGAAGTCTTGACATGAAGAAGTTTTGAGGCATCTTAACTTTGACTGTGGTAACAACTAAATTCAGATTATAGTAGCATCAAAAAAATGGACTTAGGAACTTCGTGTTACTTGGAGTCTTGAGACAGTTATTTTGGAGTATCACTCAGAGACTATTTGGAGCACTCCCAAAGTCATCATCTATAGTCACTAAACATTTTAGAAGAAAAATTTGGATTTGACACAGAGAATTCTTTGGAGCAGTATTGTTGAAGTTTATTGAAGCACTTCCTTTAGAACATCCTTGTTGAAGATTGTAGAAGCATCATTTGGATAGTCTCATTAAAAAAAAAACCTTTGGAGTAGTCTTGGAAATTTGTTAAGGAAACTACACGTTGTGGTTGAAACTTCCAGCACTCCTAGTGATCTTCTTTGCTTCAGCTCCAAAAGGTGTAAATGGTAACACTCTCTTTAGGTGGCTTCACAACTTGAGTTATTATTATTTTACTATAACCCTGTTTGTGGCTTCTTCATCTTCATCATGCACCATTCGCTGAACTGTGGATAATGTCATAGAGTCTACTTCCATGAAACGACTTGACAAAAGAGGAAGGATCTTTGGCAGAAACAATCCATCTCCCTGAAGATACCATTACATAATGCATTCTAATTTTGTTCCATCTAATATATCCTATTTATACCATGGTCAAATATTTCGGATGCAGCTTTGACTAACAACAACTGCATTCTTTTAGCCAAATTGTCGGCAATGTGAACTTTCCTGCAACCTTTTTCCTGTACAGAAAAATTATTCACTTTGGCCTGTAAGTTGATTTTGATGTGTATTAGACAATCCTAATTCTTCAATCTTCTATTACTAACTGAGAATGACACTCGTAGGTGGTGGTCATGATATGTTAAGATGGTCTGATCTCTTTATCTATTAGAAAAAGAAGTGGGCATGCTCATCCTCCTCCATTGGAGTGATTAGGGATCAAATTTAATATTTAATAAATATCTATAAACCAAAATATACATGCAGATCTTCCGGAGGGATGATTGGTGCAGGATCAACTTCTTCTCACTCATGTTACAAGTTGCCAACACCTGGCTAAGCAAAGTTATTTCACAGCTGTTGGACTTATGGTTTTAAGTCAGATCATTTTGGTAGGCTCAGGATATGAGGAGAATTGGTTGTAAATTCAACAACCAAAGCATTGTTAGTAGTTGAATAGTTTCCACTCCGCTAGTTGTGATTTGAGATAATAACAATAATGATTCAGAGTAACTATTTTCATAATTAAAAAAAACCATCCAATCAACCTTAAAACCAATACCCTGTCATGTAAACAACTTTTTAAAACATCGCTTTAAGATTTCATTTTGTAGAACCAAATTGCAAAACCCATTACCACGAAATCATTAAAACAAAAATCCCAAACATAAGACATTCCAGAAATCTTGAGAAAATATCTTAGAGAGTGCATAATTTAATCCAAGCTCTAATAAATTTCCCTTCATCATAAACTATGACAGAATGTTATGCATTAGAATATAACTAATCTCCAACAAAATAAAAGTAGCAGGGTTTTCCACATATAATCCCATCAGCAGGAAATCATTTAAAGAAAAAACGCAAACATGCGACATTCAAGACAGCTTGAGAAACATTCTTTGAGAATGCATAATTTAATCAAACCTTAATTAAATTTTCCCCTCATTCCAAACTCTAACAGAGTGCCATGCATTAGAATATATTTAATATGAAACTGATCTGCAACAAAATAAAAATAGCAGTGATTTCCACGAATATCAATTGGGATTTTGTACTTATAACCACCAACCACCATGTAAACCTAAGAAAACCAGAGAGGGCACTGATCAAAGCTATCCCAACATGATACTACCATAGGTTTATGAATAGAAACCAATAGAAGTGGAGACAAATGTAGAATACTAACCAATTCGGTGACATGAACGGGAAACCCATGTTGGGCGTAGCCTTGCGTTTTTCTTTGGCATTGCCGCAGGTCTGCAAAAGAGATGCATAGATATTGAAATCAACTGAGATTACCTTATGGTGCATTGATGGAGTACACCCAAAGCTTCGTTCCACTGGCCTCGCTTGCACTTGCTGCAAGATGTTGATGATGCAGGTACCAAGGTCGACAGTGTTACCGATTCTGAATCAATGTGTTTTGTGGGCATTTTCATGGCAATCCTCGTTGGCGGGAAATGAAATTCCAAGTGAAAAAGGCCAATGTAAAATGAATATTATTTAAATATAATAAATATTTTTATTTTTTAGAATATTATTTGAATATAATAAATATTTCAATTTTTTTTTAAGTTATTAAAAGTTATAAATGTTTTGATGTTTTTCAAAAAGAAAGGCAATTGTATTTATAAGTTATTTTGTTTTATCCTAGGTAGTGTTAATAAAAAATAGATGTTAATAACCAACCTAATACATCACCAATCTAAGTTGATCATCTTGACAAAATATTGGTTTTTTCAATGAACTAAAATGCCTTTAATGAACACGACCAAATGTGCATGATGTTGAACAAGTAAACCAACATGGCATACCTTTAACAATAGTAACAATGTGTGCAATTTGTGGATTGGGAAAACCAAACTAATATACCTATGATAATTAGAATCAACCATATGTGCCTATTGTGATCAACCCTTCACAAGTTCTGTTGATTTCGTGCAAAATTAAGCATGTCATGCAACACATAGACTAACTTTGATACATATACAAATTAAGTTTGTATTTACTTGTTAGAATTGTGTTAAATTATTTCCCTTTTAAATGTCACAGGTTTGAATCCAAGGGAAATTGAGGTGTGTATACCTCCATGGATTAAATAGTTAAATCATTGCATGAAGGGCATCCATTGTCCCGCGAACAAGGGGGTTTCACATGCCAATTTAGCATATACCTATATTATAACTTTATATTAAATACTATTATTACTTTCTTGTGTTACTATGAGTGCTTTTAATAAATATACAGTTAAGTAGATTACCCCTTCACTAATTCGTGAAGTATTTAATATTGGATGAGAGAGTTGTAAGGTTGAAATTTCTATACCTCATGTTAATTTGGCTATTTGTATCATTTCAATGAAAAATTGGATTTCATACGTATCCATGTATCCATTAAATCCATTTACACATGCCAGCCAACGACATTCAATAGTTGGGTTAGAACTAGTGGTTGGGAGGAGTTCATTATCATATGCATCCAAGGGTTTCCATACTAGAGAAATTAGGGTATGTGCTTGATTTATGGGCTAATGTTTGAATGATATGAGGAGACGAGTTAGTGCAAGTCCTTCTTATGGCAAGGCCCTGCACCTCTTCCTTTATTTCTTAAAGTAAAATTGAAAGAAGTGATTACAAATATATGATACATATAATGTTCAAACCATTCACAACATCATGACATTAAACATTTACACAAGATGAAACTTATTTCATGTTCAATAGATTTTTTCCTTTAAAAAATAAATATACGGTGCCATGATATAATATATTGATTCACCAACATTGACCACCAAACAAATGACCTAAACGAAAAATGTTATGTATGGTGAATATCATCCACCATAAATTATGATTATTAGCCACTCTAACACCCCTAAGTTTATTTTCACTCATTGAACATGACTCCAAGAGTTATTTCGAGCTTCTTAAACTTATTCTTTCCCAAAAGACTTACAAGGATGCCTCATTACAGTAGAATTTTTGTTTGCGTCTTTCATCAAATTCTCTACAACCACGGTTTTATGTTATCCTCAATTGAAATTTCAATTCCACGTGTTTTCTTATTGCATGTTTCAAAGGGTTTCCTTCATTCTCATGGCAAACACAGAGTCGCATTCATGGGTCCTTCTTTGTTTTGGGGACCATATCATTAGTTGCAGTGGTTTCTCTCTAAATCAACACATGGCAAGCGTGGTATGTGATCAACCAAAACATATTAGCACCTAAAAGGCCATCGATTTCGAGTTAATCCCTACCATACGCCATGGCAAAATTTTTGGTTTGAATAAATCTTGTCAATGAATAACATCATTGTGAATAAAAAGGTAATGCAATTTGGCTTGGCATCTGCTTGTTGCATTAGGGGGTTTAATGGGTTAGGGGTTAAGGGTTTAGGGTTTAGGGGTTAAATGGGTTAGGGGTTTAGAGGATTACGGGGTTAGGGGATTTAGGAGTTAAGGATTTTACGAGTTAGGGGATAGGGGTTAATGGGGTTAAGTTTAGGGGGTTAAATGGGTTACGGTTTTAGGGGTTTAGGGGGTTAAATGGGTTACGGTTTTAGGGGTTTAGGGGGTTAAATGGGTTAGGGGCCAAGAATTAGGGTTTAAGGGTGAGCGGTTTAGGTTTTATAGGTTTAGGGTTTAGGGTGTTAAATGGGTTAGGAATTAAGGGTTTAGGGGTTAGGGGTTAAGGGTTTAGAGGTTTAGGGTTTATGGGTTAAATGGGTTAAGGGTTGGGAATTAGTGTTTAAGGGGTTAGGGGTTAAGATGATAGTTTCGTTGGTCTCTGTTTGTGCACAATAGTTATTTATTATTTGTGTCTCAATGTAACAATTTTTTAGGTATTGTTGATTGTTGCCATGTCTTCTCTATCTATTAATTTCTAGTATTTGTTAGCCATTTATTTACATTTATCGATGAAAATTTCTACTGCAATTAAACCAAATGTATGTTCAATCTCCAGTTTCAAACTCAGCCACAGTGTTGTCACATAATTTGAGTCCGGAGAATGGACATCTGATGAAGTCTTAATAACCACATTGCACCTCATGACTGCTACAAAAAAGCTTAAGTTCGAGTGTCCCACATTCATGAGAAAGTTGGCGATTATACTCTTGCTCCACCTGATTGTGTCCTGGAAATACCCTTGTTTGTTGCAAAAACATCCTAATGTTGTTGACCTTGTCCCTTAACAAACCAAGGAAACATATGAGACTGAGAAGAATGGAAAGCACTACAAAGTTGGAGAGAGTAGAAAATACTAGGATGATTTAAAGGATAAGCTTGAAGAATGTAACAGTGATGAAACAACTGAAATTTGTCCCGAACAAATAGTTGATAATGTGAAACCTTCTTCTGTACCAATCAAGCAAGATTACATTCATGTGAGAGCAAGAAGAGGCCAAGCAACTAATAGGAATAGCTTCGTAGAGAGGGTATGGTTCACTCTTTTTAATGAAATATTAGATCTACATTTTGTATATCGAAGATTAACCATTTTAATCTTGCCAACATGGGGGAATTAACCCGATCATAGGTCCCAACTAGACCTTCTCTCGTTTGGAATGGATAGTCTCAATGAGTTTTAAGGACCGTTATAAGGGTTAGGGGAATAATGAGTTATTGGTTAAGGGATTAGGGATTAGGGGCTTAGGGCTTAGGTTTAGGGACTATGGGAATAATGAGTCAGTGGTTAAGGGGTTAAGGATTCAGGGGTTAGGGGTTAGGGGATTTAGGCACATTTAGGGGTTAGGGGAATAATGAGTTATAGGTTAAGGGATCAGGGAATAGGGTTAGGGGAATAATGAGTTAGTGATTAGGGGGTTAGGGTTTTAGGGGTTAGGGGTTAGGGGATTTAGGCCCATTTATGGGTTAGGGGATTTAGGCATATTTAGGGGTTAAGGGATTAGGGATTGGGTGCTTATGGGTCAAGGGATTGAGGCGCAGTTAGGGGTTAGGTGAATAATGAGTTAGTGGTTAAGCTGGGATTAGGGATTAGGGGCTTAGGGGTTAGGGGATTTAACAGTTAAGGATTTTAGGGGTTAGGGGTGAGGAGTTAATGGGTTATGGGTTGAGAGTTACTTGCTTCACTTTGACAATTCATGTTAAAAATAATTGTGCATTGGAGTTCGGAGCTGGTGAAAGGATAAGGCAAGGGAAGATGAGGGAGCCCAACATTAGACTCCTAAATATGGTTTAGTGCTGGTATTAATGGTGGCCTATGAAGAGGAAGTGTAAACATCACAGGAAGGTTTACGGAGGGAGTGCACGTGGTTTAATGTGTGTGCTTGTCGTGGGAATTCACTAGTGTAGTGTGTTCAATCGGTCCTTGTTGCTCAGTTTCTTAGCCATTGACTACGTCTGGGTTGAGGATAGGAATTTGAAGGGAAGTGAGATCACTCGTTTCCATTTTTCTTGGCTTTTAGTGAGCCTATTTTTTCATGATAAGAAAGGAAGCTAGAATTTGTAGTCCAGGAAACCTCGAGGGTGGTGGCAAAAAACTAGTTTCTTTTCCAAATTGTGTGCCCTCCAGCGTGGGTGTGACGGTGTTTGGTGGATTGGTGTGTGGTATCTATGTGGAGAATTTGGAGGCTGGTCACTACCCTGGGGGAATTACGCTCAGGCATCAACTACTTTGTCATCATTTGTTGTTGAATTTCCTGTGTTAGTTTGGTGGGTGATAGTATTTGCTTTTGCTGGTGGTGGAAGTATTTATCTGGTAGTGGGAGGTGTCTCTGTGCTTCCTTGTGGTGGTGGGAGAAGACATTTGCTTCCCTCGCTGTTGGTGTTAGTTTTCTATAGTGGGGGGTCTGGTCTCTCGACTCTGCACACAACAGGGTTCCTCGACCTTGGTGAATTATGAAGCTCGTGGTGTGGTGTGGGTGTTCTCTCTCCCCTGTCATCCATGGCCATGTGGGGGTGGTAGACTCATAAATAATCATGGCGGCTCCACGCCAGGGTGGAAAGACTGCGGCGCGTGCGCGACTCGCTAGTGTGGGTGCACATGGGGGTGGTGGAGGAGGTAAGTCGGGGGATAACATAGGTGGGGGTTTGAGGGTTCAAAAACAGAGTCATCAGAACAGAGGAGGTCGTGGTGGCAAGAGGAATCGTGGGTTTGATTAATTTGAGGTAAATGAAGGGCAGGTTAACCAACATTTTTTCCTAGAGAAAAATCGTGCACTTATCAACAACCTTATGGAAAGAGTGGACAAAACTGAGAGATTATATCATGAGGAGCATGCAGAGCAGATGGCAACATTGGACTGAATGCACTATTTACAGCGCCAATTCCAAGAGAGATATTGGTAGTTGTTTGGCGAGGCCAAAATCAACTCATTGAGAAAGTATAATAGCTGGAGACTTGGTTAGCACACTTTGAAGGGCACGGTCAGTGTGACTTCTATCCTCCACTGCATCTAGGAACAACCCTGAACAACCCTGCATCCATAACGTTGGACGAATAGTATGCTATTTGGTGTTCTTTATGTTTTATATGTGTTTTTGTGTCTTTGGCCCAACCATTTATGGACAATGTCCCTAGTCCCTCTTTTGCATTTTTTTTTCATCTGGTGCAATTTTTTGTCAACAAACCAAGTCGAGGTGAGATCACCTGCTTTGTAACTAGATATATGTACTCCTTTTTTCCTACATGAATATAACATTGACTTACAAAAAAACAAAGGTTCATACATCATTAAAAATTTAATTAAGTTTCATACTTAAATTAACAAATGTTCATACCTATTTACTAAATAGGTCTATAAATATATATTGTAGATTTATCTATTTAGTATTTATCAAATGTAAATATGATGATTTAATACTAGATTTAAATGAACTCACATGTTTAACATAAGAAATTTTATATTTATCTAGTTATTAAATGTAAATATGAAAATTTAACCTTGGATTTAAAACAACTCACACTTTTAACATAAATCAATGAAGTTTAAAAATTAAACTTTATGGCCAAATATTAAATATAAATATTATAAATATTAGTTTGGCTATCTAATTAATATTACCTTTACAAAAATTATAATGAAGGCATTAGTGTAAAGTTGATAGATGATACATGCAATTATGTTAATTGTAGATGAATCCATCTGCACTGTTAAACTTTAGAGACCAAAGGGTATTCATAATTTTAACACTGTAAATTCATAGGCCCCTTTGTCTCTAAATTTTAACACTGTAAATTCATAGGCCCCTTTGTCTCTAAATTTTAACACTGCAAATGGATCCAGAGACACCGGCTATAGTGAAATGTAACACTTCGGTACCAAAATTGAAATTTTCCATATATGGAGTGACACAATTAAAAATCACTGACATAAATGACTAATTCATATACTTGTTGTACTTGTTATTTGGCCATATTTTTATTCTTAGACTATAATAGTCATTTACATTAATCATTATTAATTTTTTCACTTATTATCTATTCATATATTTTAATCCTAGACTAAATTAGTCATTTAAATTAGTCACTTTTACTTTAGTCACTTATTATCTAGTCATATATTTTATCCCTAGACTAAATTAGTAGTTTAAGTTAGTCGCTTTTAGTTTAGTCACTTACTATCTAGTCGTATATTTTATTTCAAGATTAAATTAGTTATTTAAGTTAGTCATTTTTAGTTCGGTCACTTAAAATTGCTCAAATTTAGTAGTAATTCACTTGAAATAATTGCGGTGACTAACATTTTTAGTCTCCTAGTCATTAATTTCACCATTTTTTACTAGTGTTCTAGCTTCTTAATTCAACCATCTCTCGTTGCAAATTGTGCAACATAACCATCACAGGAGCGTTGAGATCTAGTGTATTATCCTCATCACACAGATCAACATAAATTTCCTCACCTTCAGCCATTTGAATTTTCTGTTTTAGTACCTCTGTACACTAAAAAACACATATCAGTAACATAAAAAAATTTCAACAAAAAAAAAATAAATTATGCAGTGAGCACAACAACAGCCCAGTTTTTTCTAACATGAGCTTTGATACCATTTGTAACGTCTCTTCATTTCCACCTCCAAATTTTTTTATTTTTTTTCCTTTCTTTGATAATTTAATTTTGTTCCTCCATTGACCATAGATATTCAGATCTACCTTTGAATTTCATTTTTAACGAAATTCTATTAAACATGGTTTTCATGTTGGTTCAATGGTTAATATATAAAATTCAATAACTCTTATGGTTTTGTTTTCATGAGTTTTTTGTGGCTTCGTTTTTATATATATCTCTCAATATATATATATATATACAATACACGCATATATTTCATATTGTTACCTACATACATATAATTTATTGTATTTAATTAAAATCTCCACGTAACCCTTAATGGTTTCACTATATCTATGCATTTGATTTTTCATAATAATTATATCATACCCTCATAGGTTATATGAGTGATATATTATTGGTTTCTATTTATATCATAGCATGCCTCCAATGGCCATGATACTATGTATTAATTTCTATTTATCCAATGTTATGAGATGGTCTCCTTCTATGTGGAATCGTATATATTTTCCACAAGTATATTATATCCTTACGTCCATTATTTTCAATGTGTGTTCATTGTATTTGTATCACCATGAAGATCCCACGTACCTTCAACTAGAACGAAATCTCGGTGGGGATAGGCGATATTGTAATGGTTGTGCTTTTCGTGCTTCGTTGGCAAGATTGAATTAATGTGTTTGGCATTGGTAACCCCATTTGCCTTCTCCATGACAACTTGGGTTGGTGGTCCTCTGGTGGTTTTTAATTGATTTGATTCCGCAACAGATAACCCAGAGTTATGTTTATAAGCAAGGGTTGTTTATTTATTTTTTTATACTCTGCAATGTATATTTGCTCATTTATGATCACTGTCCATGTGATATGTTTGAGTACTTTGCAATTGATTCCCGTGGATTTACATTACAGTTGTTGGGGTGGCTATGTGTTTAATTTCGATTTTCCCAACCCAATCCGCATACATACCCTTGATCTGAGGACACCTGGATGGTTGAGATGGCCTAAGGCCAGCTAGGGTTTTTGGGGGAGGTCGTATTAAATCTCTGTATAGTTTCTGGGATTGTTCTTTCGCCTTTCATTTCTCCTCGCCGCTTCCTAGAGATTGAGACTCTGCTCGTTTTGGTGGAACTACACGTTATGCGTTTCTAGGCCTCTTGACGTAACGATTTACTTATTACATTTGACATTCAGGTATGTAGACTTGGTCGTTTCCGTGGCTTGGTTTTGCTAGTTTTCTCTCTGTGCAAGAACACGTATATACATCCTCCTGGACAATATTTATACTTTCGATTTGTGGTTCTAGATTGGTTGGGGTTTTTTTTATAAATATTTTCATTTAAATTTGTAAGGTCATCTCGGCCTACTGTCTATAAATCTCATAGTTAAATCTGCTCTGTCACGTTTGATTTTTTTTGTAGCTTAATCTCTATGTGTAAATTTTGTACTCTTCTTAAAGTGACGAAGAGGTCGTTCGAGCTCCATGGTTTTTCACCATTAATCTCTCTCATTATGTTTAGAATCCTTTGAAAATTTGTGAATTTAACACTGGAATCGATGTCTGGTAGGAATTATTTTGTATGGTATTCTATGACCATACTTGTTTTGTTCGAGCCGAGTTTCCCTGGGCTCTAGGAACCTCACTTCCGGCGACCAAACGATACCCTAGGTATGCCAATCGATTCAAATTTTACATTTCACCACTATTTCTATAATTCCAGGTAGATTTCATGGTCTTGAAATTTTAATCCCAATTAAATCTCTCTCTTGTAGGTTGTTTGGAAACAGGGTTTCCACTTACGAGGTAACAATTTGTTTTTCTTCCCGGTATTAATATTTTATTTCTGTGAGACATTTACACTAAAATAGTCATTGCATATTTCTTACTTTTCTCTCGTTTTGTTTTAGGTAAATTCAAATCCTATTCAGAATTACCCCAAACTAGTATTTGGATAATTTTTCTTTCACTCGGAATTGACTTCGTTCCACATTGAACTTTCAAGTCAGTATCGACATCATCTTTAGTCGGAGTGTAACCAGACTCTCACGTTTTTAATAGATATTTTGTTTAGACAATTCCAATCTTATTGTCATAAAAATTTCAATTGTAATAATGGACTTTTAAGAGAGACTTGGATTGCTTAAAAATCCTGATTTTATAAATTCAGGGTATAATGTTTTCTGTGGATATGTTATGGAACAAGATATTCTCGTTTAATTAGTTTTGTTCAGGAGAATATATATATATCTATTCCTCCTCTGTTTCATATCAACAAGTTAATCATAGACTCTGGTTGTTTCAGATCTCTATTCCATGTTAATACTCATGTCATATTTTATTTCTACTGTGACTATCTACTTCAATTTAAATTATGGAATTGATAAATTTACTCGTCTTGACTTACGTTTTTGTTCCCTCCAAATTGTAGTAATATAAATGTATATATAAAACTACTAAATGAGTTTACACAATCTGTCATAGTCTAGTAACTTCTAGCTGTGTATCCAAAATTTTCATTATGTCTACGTATTCATGTATATTCTAATACTCCAATAGTATAGATTCGCGTTCTACTTCTTAGTGTAAAATTTTCATATGTTTTTTACTTTGTAACAATAATAAGAGACTTTGGAATTTTTTAAATAATTGATGTAAGATATTCAATAATCCTGGCTTTCTAGTTAAGACCTCTAACCAGAAATTTATTAATATTTTGTTAGTGTAATCTTTGTTATTCCAGTCAGCTTATGAATTCTGCCTGCAATTCATCCAAATTTTCTTATATGTATTTTCCTATGTATTATTCAATTTGGACATATTACAAGTAGAGGATGTCATCAATGCCATAGTTCAATTTTATTTCTCTAACTAGAATTATTTACAAGTTCATTTAAAGTAAAATTAACCCAACTCTTTTTTGTTTGAATGTATCTAGCTTTGATATCTGAACTTATTTCTTTTTTTTTTCTTAGATATTTCCTTGTTGTAGAGGGTTAATATATATATATATATATATATATATATATATATACATGCACTTGAGAAAATATACATATATGCAATATTTATACAGTACATAACATCTCTAATTTCCTCCCACTTCATGAATGTTCTCCTAGCTCATGCATAGATAGATTTAGATTTTAATAGAAGAAGATTAAAGTTACACATTTATGAATTATGGGAGTAACATAAATCTTCATATTTGAACCAGTCACAGGTTTAGAGTTTCTGGTTGATTTTCCCCATAATTCTTGTTCCTACAACTATGCAGAACTGAGAGGATTAAATTCTTCTAACAATTCTGTAAATGTATGGAATACAATTTTCAAGAATTAAAAATTAAAATAAAATCTACAGTCATTAATTCACTACCCAACAACAAGTAATTCAACCATTCATAAACACTATGGCCATACCACTTCTGCAATTGACTAGTCCTCCCAACCTTAGAGTTCCTCTGTCTCCAGAACTCACCCTTGAGCTGAGATCGCCTCCTAGAACAGACCAACCCCCAATCTATTCTGGATTATCTTATTTAAGCTTATGCTCCCCAAAGCCTGTTTCTAACTCTGCGTCCAGAAGTACATGATGCTTTTCTTCTTGTTTGCCTAAGCTTCCCTGATTTAGGGATTTTTAAAGCTGCTTTATGCTTTTCCAGCTTTTTACCTCTTCCCAATGACTCTCCACCTCATTGGGGAAAATCTATATTTTTCCTCCAAAATCTAAATTAGAAATGATTTCTTTCAAGGATTTTTTGAAAGATTTTTGGGGATAGTTTTAGCCTCTTTCCATACCTCATCGATTTGGCCATTGATCTCAAGAATCTCATTTGGTCACTATGCACAGAAATAGTTTATTTATTTTACATAATCAAATAATTAATTACATCCACACCATAGCTATCCATTGGGGTCCACTCCCCTTTGGACTTAAGTTCAACTGTCTAACTTGAAAACATAAAACTAGGGGTGTTACAATACTTGTACTTTTGGATAATCATTGTAATGTTTAATTATAAAGTTTGGATTATCCACTCTTAGCATTATTACCATGGCAGATTAGTGTTCCTTTGTGTAATTTTAATATTTAGTTTTGAATTTTCTTCCCTATGGTTAATTAACCAGATGGTATTGGAAATTTTATTCAAATTTATCATGAATTTAATGACATGTTACCTCTAAACTCTGCACATATATATACTTGTATAGAACTAAGGTCCCTTGAAATTATCTCCACCTTGGAATTAGTAATGTGCTTCAAATCAACGGTTCAAATACCTAAGTTTTAAATCTATGGTGATAAATGAGGATTCACGGTTATGGGAACGATTACCTCCCCTCCCTTTATCTCAGTTGGACCCTTCCACTTCACGCGAGAAAGATCTACAACTCACAATCTTACATCTCTCAGATTTCCCTAATCCATGATGATTTGGTTGTCACCATGTAACTTTGAATTCAGATAATTCCTTCTCATAATCTTGTTTTTGAGTTTTTGAGTTAATTATCATTTATCTGTAACCTCCTTTCCAATGTCTTAACATAATACCCTCCCTCCTTTGATCTATTTTGCAGGTGTATTGTCTCTAACGGTAACACTACATGGTCGTTCAGTGTATTCTCTAAAAGAGATTAATGCACAGAGAAGAACCCTACCCTGACTTCAAAAACAGATACAATAAGTCATCATTCTATGTTCCAAAAGTGATTTATTTACATGGATCTATTTTGGTTAGATTCCTCTCAGGTTTTATGTACACAGTTTCTTCAATTAATACATGTTGTTTTTATCATGAAGGCTTGCAAGAGTTATGATTTTACCTCTAAGATTGTACTTACACTTAAAACCCTAACCCTCACTAGGTTTTCCATGAGTTATTTTATTGCATAAGCTAAAATTTCTAATATGAATTTTATTTATGAAAAACAATGGTTAGGTATCCATATTTGCAAGCAAATTTTCTGCTTCATATGACTGCCTTTGTTCTTCGTACCGTCACTCTAAGTTCTAATAAAACCCCTATGTATGTTTTATGATGCTTCGTGTTCTTGAGGAGTTGAAGTCAAATTTAGGAAGTAGGGTTTTAATTACGTTTTCATGGCAGAATTCTAGCTTAGTTTCTTGTTATATAAGTTAAATTATAAACCTCTTGTCAGCCATGTGGTCTTGAACACTCAACAAGAAGGTTGAATTATTGCACACTCGTGAAATTTGACTACTTATTATAGTTTGATTTTAACTGCTAGATATCTTGGAGACTGGTGCTAGTTATGGTCTTGGATTAACTTGGGTTTCACCACTGAAATTATGGATAGTTTTATACGACATATGGCCATTCACAAATATTTGTTATATAATTTATGAAGTGTCTCATTCTACCATATGAATTTGTGTTTCCAATTTCAGTGGAACATTTTATTTTTAGTAAATATGTTACTTGCTAAATTTTTATTATAGTGAATATGGTTTTGTACGCATTTATTGAAATTTATATGAAATTAATAATTTTTATGACCCCTTTCTCTTATTTATTTATTTATTTACCATACAATGGTTATGATCTTATTCATTTTTGTTTACGGATTTTAAACTGAGTCTTAAATGTTTGAATCAAACATTATTCTTATTTCTTGTAGCATCAAATAAATTATTCTATTAGTGTTAATTACAAGTATAACACAACTGGGGTTTTACTCTTGGTCACAGACCCTGCTATGCACATATATGACATTATTATTAGTGGTATGGGTGACCGATGAGACATATCAGAGGGACTTTCCATACGCCTTCGAATCATATTAACTTAGAGATTATGATTGTTTCAAGTTTGGGATTAGGTAACATCCTTGTCCATTTAATCCTGGAACTAACCTAACTCTATTCATCAACATTATATTTTCTTACCATTCCATATTATCGGAATTAAAATAAAACAATTGCACAACGTACAAAAAATTGATGCATACAGGAAAACGATTCATAATATTTCACTAACTTATTTTCGAGTATCTCAAATTGCCATGAAAATCACAGTGAGAAAAATAATGCTCCACCTAACCAATGAGGATTGGTACCCTCTGTCAAAACCCCCCCTGAGCCAGTTTCACATCTGTAACAGTATCCCTTGATAGATTCCATTCTAGATCCTAACACAAGACACTCGCTGACCACACATGGTCGAGCCTAGGGTTTCACTCACCACACAAGGTCCAACTTTGAATTCCACTTGAAAACCAACCCAAGAATTTTTATTTTTTATTTTTGCGGCATATTTCCACCCTTAACAACATCATGTTTTAAGGGAATCAAACTAAAAAAATTTCAGTTTCCTTCCTTTGCCTCCCTCCAACCAGGATCCAAGTTCACAAGTTTTCCCATGGATTTGTCCCCTCTCACCCTCTTGGATCCCTTTTCCCTAACTAAGATCATTTATCTTTACGAAGAGGAATTTGGTATGGAAACTACCTCTTCACATAATTGTATTTTAACTATCGGAAATGTGAAACTCTCTTTCAACATCTTTTCCCACCATAATTTTCGTGGTCAACTAGATGCAATATTTTATTAATAAAAAATTAGGAAACAAACATTTATGTTCATCATTTATTCATACCAGGCCTTTATCATGGGCCTATAGTATGCCAAATAACATTAGCAAAATTAAATATAATATTCATAATTAATTTGGGGTATTACATTCCCCCCCTCCCCTTCCCCGAGGGAAACACCATCCTTAGTTTTTTTCCTAGGCCTTAAAATAGGCTAAGATATGCCTCACGCATAAAATTATCATTCTCATATGTAACCTCTTTTAGGTTAAAGTGATTCCACTGCACTTTAACCTGGGTTATTTCTCGCTTCCGTAGCATAATTTCTCTTTCATCGAGAATGTGCAGCGACTTGACCAAGAATACTCCATCTGGTTCACCTACACCCATAACCATTATTTAAGAAAAATATATTTAATAATTTCAAAATGCTTTTTTTACTTGGAAATTTACGAATCATGCAAATAATTTCAAAAGGCTACTCTAGCATAACATCTAGTTGCAAAATAGGAACAAGGTTTTAATGTTTAAAATTATTCACAAGGTAAAGCCTCAAAATCACCACACACTTGATGGCCTAGCTCAAGCTACCCTTGAGTTCAGTTTAAGTGGTTGTAACGAATGAAACATGGTCAAAGGACATCTCAGCAATTTTTGGTTAAGTTCAAGAGAATTTACATTTTTTTCAGCTAAAGGTCATTTAATAATCCTTAGTTAGTTGCTGAAAATCATCCCCCAATAATTGGCAGTGAGGCGCGCTCTGCTTGACCTCCTTAGCTACCGAATGTAATGTTATGGACAGAAGACAATCATTCTCCTCGAATCACGACAAATCAACTTCTACATGATGTCCAAAGCCTCTAGAGAAATATTTTAATTACAGTTCATCCTAAGCATGTTATTGACATCTCCAATTTGGTCATACTGGACCTTAAATAAGGTCAAACCAATCTAGTTTTGTTGGAATTTTGTCATATTTTCCAGATTAATAGGTTGTAATGGGTAAGAAGTATTGGTTGCTTTTTCCTTTCGAGTATTAGAGATCGAATATTTTGTAATAGATCAGGAGATAGAGCATGGTTGTAAAAGAGATCAAATATCTATTTTGGGTAGAACGCAAATAGGAATTTTCCTGAAATATTTGAAATAGTTATAACAGATATTTAATCATCCCTATTTGTAAGATCTGAAATGTAATGGGGAAATATTATAAAATATTTTATGTAATATGAGAAAAGGGTTAAACCAAAATGGAGGAACCTATTTTAAAGTTGTTTAGTTGGTTGTAAGTGACTTTTTATTGAATTAATGAAAGGACATTTTTGTTTTTGAGATTCTTGTGTCATGTTTCAATGATGAAGTTCTTCTTGATGAAATCTGCTATTCTTTGATTTTGACATTACTTTATTTCATTGTTGTTTATAAGAAAATTATGTTCAAGATTTGTCATTGGACATCCTACTCAAGCTTTAAACAATATTTATGTTTTCTTCTGAAGTTTAAATGTTGAATTCAGATAAGGTATGCTATGCATTTAGATGGAATTTAGTATTTTCTTCTCTTCCCCTCACAATTTGCAAAGATCCACTAGCATGACTATCTTGCCTGGTTATACACGATCCCATTCATTCATTCATTTAAATTTGCTTTAACCTTTTGACTCCATCAGCCCAATGGCCCTCTTCTATTGTCTCAACCACTAATTTCAGCAAACCTCTTTTCCCTAATAACTAGCCTAAAATCAAAAATAAAAAACAAAGTTAAATCAAACAAAGAGATCCCTCTATAGGTCTAGGAGGGCTAGATCCTAGGCTTGAAGCAGTTTTGATGTTGCATCTCGGATTAAGTCTTCAACCTCAGAATTACGGAGTGCTAACAGGTTGTTGAACCTAACATTCCTTAGTCAGAAATTTTGATTCTTGAGGTTATCGAACCTTAGGAGCCTCAACCATATTTACCTGTTACCTCAAGACCTTCCTATTCACTTCATTTTTCTGAGTAAAAAGCTATATATCTTGGATATGAAAGTGAACCTCTTCCATACAGACTTGTGAGTATTAAAGAGATCCCACAACAAGAGCCTTGTCCTTCTACTCTTGTTCGTTGGGAATTACTCCATTTTTATCAGATTGACCCTCTTCCTCTTCAAACTCCAACAAAAACTCCTTTGTCAGATTCTTTGGAATTACCTGCAAACCCCTTGCAGGAACCATCAATAATATTGTTAACCATGACTAAAACTGATCCATCCTCTCATACCCATCAACCAATTTCTAGTTATGAACTATATATAAATGGATCTATAAGTTTTATGAGACAATATTGAATAAACATTTGTTATGTGCAATGGATTTATGGGTTTATAAATTTCATTGAGATTAATATGATTTCAATTTTAGCTCTTTCTTCTTTGTTAGATAACTTCTTTAATTTTCTTAAATGAATTAGGATAAATTTTTATGATTGATAACACCTTTTGTTTGAAAAATAATTATGTCTTATTTACAAGATAATTTCTTTAATTTTCTTAAATGAACTGTGATGACTTTTTATGATTTATAACACCATTTTTTGAAAAATACTTAATTAATCAAATATAGGATTAAGAAAATATTTCATTTCTTTTATTTTAACTTTACAATACCAAATAGAGAGGCATGAAAAAATAAAAAATAAAAATATTTTTTTATTAGATTTCCATATATATATATATTTATTTCGAGAGAAACATTCTACTACCATATGTCAAAGCTTCTCTGTGTTCAACATGGAGTTAAGGCATGTCCCTTTGGGGGTGATATAGAGAAAGAAAAACTGGAGACAAAGGGAGATAGCGATATAGTTAGAGATGGGAGAGAGGTAAGAAGAGAGAGACAAAGGGAGGGGGGGATAGTGATTGATAGATATGGAGAGACAGAGAGAGATGGTGTGTTTTTCGGAGGTGAGATAGATAGATAAAGGAGATATGGAGGGAGATATAGATATAGATTGCGAGGAGAGAGAGAGAGAGAGAGAGAGTTTGGAGACAGAGGGAGTGGGGTAGAGACAGAGGGAGGGAGATGAAAAGGGGTGAGAAAATGAATAAAAAAGAGACACACATAGAGAGAACTATAGATATTTTATAGTATTATATAACTACCCTAGATGCATCTCAAAGTGGGATCTATAAGATCAAATATTTTGAGGTACAAATATTTGCTCAAATTTTTCACTCAAAGAGAGGTTTGCAACTCAAGAGATTTGATCCCTCAAGGGATAGATCAAGAGTTAAAATGGATGAATCTGGGCTAGGAATAAAGAGGTAAGATGGATGGATCTAGGCTAGGAATAAAGAGTTAAGATGAATCTAGGATGAGAATAAGAAGTAATAAACATAAGTAATATATATGTTTTGATTGTTCCATTACTCTACAAAACTCCAAAAAAGAAAAAATACACATGCAATATTTATTATATTTTCTTGTTTTATTATGATTATTATTTTGACAAACTTATATGTTATCTACGTTATATCAAAATCTATACCATGATACAATGAGGACTTGTCCAAAAAAGTTTAAAAAGAAAAAAGAAAAAAAGACCATCAAACTTGTTTGGAATTATATCTAAATTGATTTGAAACAAACTTATAAATTTTTAGAATTATATTTAAATTGATTTAAAAATAACCTATAACTTTTTACTTTTATTTATTCTTTGATTGAACTTCTATTTAGTGCCCTGTAAAGTGCATTAATGAATTAAAAAATATATATAGAAAACAAAAATGTCTATTGGGATGCCAATTTAGTTGATCAATGAACTTAACGATATTGTCTATTTGAAAAATTTAACTCACAAGGGAGATGAAAAAAACTTGCCACTCTTATCCATTCTATTCTATTTTGAAATACTCCTAAAATAGATAATAGATTTAAAACAAGCATAGTTATCCATGAAACGTTCCCCTTACCAGTTGCTTTACTGCCGCCTGGGTTGATCACTCACTCCTTTGTACCTATTTAGTTCTAGAAATTTTGGAAAAAATATAAATTTTGGAAACTTCATCTTCGAGAAGCTTTCATAGTTTGTTACAACCATTTACTTAAGAAGACAAAACATTAAGATCGTATCCTATCCCTCCTTGGAATTTTTATTCCTTACCCTTTGATCCCATCCTCCATCATCCCATCAAATATAGATCTAAAACGTTAGATTGGAAATTTGTTCTGTTGTGGTGAACAGGAAAGATTTGCAATTAATTATCATCGATAAATTGAACTAAATATAACTAATATGTATCGTATCGGTTTCGTGAACTCAAGGCATTCATTTATGTGACATTATTTAAATATCCAGAATGGTACATTCCAAATGCAAAATAGCTTGAGTAACACGCTGAAATCAAACCACATCTTAAAAAAGAGTGAACGAGTGAGTTTCTTGTGAGAAATATGACGATGACAAGGGTTCTGAATACTCGTGCACGGCTTTTGCTTCTGCTCAGCGTGCTAATCATGTTGACCAGCTTATCCTCTTCTCACGCAGGGACGGCAACACCCTCGGGTATGAACATGATATTGGGTTAATCTCTCTTTATATAGTTGATGAAAAGATATGATATAATTGAATTAGTGCCTTCCAGTTGATGATATGATATGATATACTTGAATTAATGGCTTCTTGTTTTGTTGGGCTATGACGATTTGCAGGTTTTCCGTTTGCGTTTATGACTATAGATGCGGAGAAAGCAGCTGCAAGAAAATATGATTACATTGTAGTTGGAGGAGGAACGGCCGGCTGCCCCTTGGCCGCAACGCTGTCGACCAAGTATTCAGTTTTGCTACTAGAGCGGGGAGGATCTCCTTATGGCGTTCTCGAGATTGAGAACGCCGATGCTATTGGGAAGCGGAAGCCATCGGCGGAGACGTTTATTTCAGAGGAGGGAGTGAGTAATGTGAGAGCGAGAGTTCTTGGCGGTGCAACTGCGATCAATGCGGGCTTCTACAGTAGGGCGGGCTCCGAATTTGTTCGTAATGTGGGATGGGACGAGCGACTTGTAGAGGATTCGTTTGAATGGGTGGAGAAGCAGAATGCCTTCAAACCGTATCAACTGTCGCCTTGGTCGTTGGCTATCAGAGATGGCCTCCTGGAAGCAGGGGTTCTTCCATACAATGGATATACGTTGGATCATGTGGATGGAACCAAGATCAGCGCCTCCACCTTTGACAGCAAAGGAAAAAGACACACAGCAGCAGAACTTCTCCGGTCAGCCAATCCCGACAATATCCTAGTCCTTCTCAATGCTACCGTCAGCAGGATTCTCTTCAATTCTCCAGCACAAGGTATAAATTCATTTAAATTAACACAGGAAAGGAAAGGAAATTGTTTCTAGTACGTTTTAATATAAATTCGTGCGAATATAGATTAGATTGAGTAGTGTTTTGAATCATGCAAATAATATAGATTGAGTACTTTTTTGAATCATGCAAATAATATATATATATATATATATATATATATATATATATATTTTGAGTGAGGATGAATTGGATCATGCAGAAGCGAAGCCGAGAGCCAGTGGAGTTGAATTCCTTGACCGCCATGATCGGTCTTATCAAGCTTTCCTCAATGAAACGTCAAGCTCCAGCGAGGTAATCCTGAGCGCAGGAGCCCTAGGTAGCCCCCACCTGCTCCTCTTGAGCGGAATCGGCCCATCCGAACATCTCAGAGAATTCAATATTCCTCTAGTTTTACATTCGCCCTTGGTAGGCCAAAGGATTCAAGACAACCCCCGTGCAACGGTAAGCTGGCAATCTCACGAATTCTACACCGCACAGGTAGTGGGTATTCTTAAAGGCTCTCAAAATTACATCGAGTACACGAGCTTCTTTGTAAATGCCAGTGCATCTCCACAGGCCCCCAAAAAGAGCAACGCCGTTTATACTGAAATAATTACTGAGAAGCTGGCATTTCCATTATCGAGGGGAGAGCTGCGGTTACGCAGCAGGGATCCTCGAGACAATCCGTCTGTTCGATACAACTACTATTCCGACCCTCTGGACCTCCAGAGATGCGTGCATGCCGTGAGGGTGATCGATAAACTCCTCAACACCCCATCTCTCCGGAGATTTAATGGTGATCCCTCTCATGACTTCAATTTCATTGGGCCAGCGTTGCCAAAAAATATATCGGACGACGCAGCCGTGGCACAGTTCTGCCGAGTTACGTTGAGCACAATATGGCATTACCACGGAGGATGTGAAGTTGGTTCTGTGGTTAACGAGAGGTATAAGGTGAAGGGTGTTGATAATCTAAGGATTGTGGATTCGTCAACGTTCAGAGACAGTCCCGGCACCAACCCACAAGCAACCACTATGATGCTCGGCAGGTAACTCAAATATTTTTAAAATTTCAATGCTCTCTCTATATACAGAAATGGATGCGAAGCATAACATTAAAATTGGTGTGGTTCATAAATATTGCAGGTATATAGGAGTGAAGATTCTTCAAGGGTGGGCTGAATGAGAAACCTTTCTCACTGCCATGTGTTGTACGTTGTAGAGCACTGTCTTTATTATTAGTATTCGCTTAACGTTAAATAAAAAATTATCGAGAAGTCTATGTCGGGGTCCGGGGATTATGTTCGTTTTAACGTTGGATTATTACTGCCATTTAATAACATATTTGGTGTTTGTTTGTATTTCTTCGAATCATATGTAGTTGAATTTCATTTCACTTTTAAAATAAAAATTATTTTTTTTTCAATAAATATAATACAAATTTATATATAAATGAGCTTTTAAATGTAGTGTTTGGTTTAAAAATAATTGAATTTAAGTTAGTTTAAAGTTTATAAATAGTTCAATTTAAGTTTTAATAATTAGTAAATTCAGATATTTTGTTAGTTGTAATTATGCATTGCTTTTAGGTATGAACAACTTTCTTGCTAATTTCATTTTTTATTCATCCATTATAACTCAATTATGACCTAGAACTACTACTTTTGATTGGCATGAGTGAAAATTCACTCCTTTCCCTCATGTCATCATACACAAAAAGATATAATGGCATATTAACATTTTACACATTAAGAAAAGATAAATCAGTAACTTTTAATATTCTAAATTTATATTTATTTAAAAATAAATTAATAATTAAATAAATATTCAAAGAAATAATTGAACATATAAATAAATTTAATTTTAATGTTTAATTATAAAGTTTGGGTTATCCACTTCTATTAGTCATTATATAAATTCACATACAATCACACCTACATCTACGGCTCTCCACCCTAAGTGTACTTTTGGATAATCATTGTAATGTTTAATTATAATGTTTGGGTTATCTACTCCTAGTGTTATTGCCATGGAAAATTAATGTTCTTTTGTGGAATTTCAATATTTAATTTTGAATTGTGTCTCCTCTAATTTATTAACAAGATGGTAATGGAAATTTTGTTTAAATTTGTCATGATTTTGTCAATATGTTACTTCCGAAATCTCCACATCTAGATAGTTGTAGAACTAAGGTCCCTTGAGATTTTCTCCACCTTGGAATTAGTAATATGCTTCAAATCAATGGTTCAAATACCTAGGGTTAAATCTACATTGATAGATGAGGCCTCACGGTTATAGAAGTGACTACCTTCCCTCCCACGACGTTTCTCTGCCTCAGTTAACCCTTCCACTTCATGCGAGAAAGCTATGCAACTAAAAGTCTTACTGTTCACAAATTTCCCTAATCCATGATGATTTGGTTGTCACCACGGAACTTTGAATTCAAAGAATTCCTTCTCACAATCTTGTTTTTGAGCTTTCGAGGTAATTATTATTTTTGTGTAAACTCCCTTCCGATGTACGAACATAATACCCTCCCTCCTTTGGTCTACATCGTAGCTCAGATGTCTCTAATGGAGATACGAAATGGTCGTTCGGTGTATTCTCTTAAAGAGCTTAATGTGCAGAGAAAAACCATACCCCAACTTCCAAAATAGATGTAGTCAATCATGGAGTCAGTTATGGTTCTAAGTTCACCAAGTGATTTTTTTCATAGCTCTATTTTGGTTATATTCCTCTTACGTTCTATGTACACAGTTTCTTCAATTGTTTCTAACACACTTGTTGATCGTGCAAGCTTGGAAGAACTACGATTGTGCTCCAAGATTATACTTACATGTAAAGCTCTAACTCTCACTTAGTATTCCATGAGTTATTTTATTTCATAAGGTTGAATTTCTCATATAAATTTTGTTTTGGAAAAACACTACTTAGGTCTCCATATTTGCAAGAAAAGTTTTGTTAAAGAACGTAATCTCAACCACTTTCTAGATGTCAGATCTGTCAGTCCAAGTGTCCAAGTTTAGTCCAGTTTAGTCGAGTTTATCTCCAGTTATTTATTGCCGATGTTTCCAATGTAATCTATTTAATGTATTCGTAATCTTCAGAAGAGCAACTCTCTGCTCCAGTTCGTTTTTAATGTTTCAATTCTTTTCATGGTATCGGAGCCGAGTTGCATAAGCCTCCCTGGAGAGCAGCAACAAAGCCACGAAGGAGCAAAAGAGAAGAGCAGTCAATTGGCGCGACTGTGAGTTGATTGGCGCTGGAATACACGCCATACCCGCGCCATTTTCGTGCCTCGCATAGTTTTGAGAAAGGCGCGACTGTTTCAATCGGGATCGCGCCAGCCAGCCGTGTGAAAAAGTTTATGCATCTGCGTTAAATCAAATGACGCAAGCGTGCTAAGGTACGAAGCGCTCGTATTAAAAATATTTAAAAAAATCGTTTTTTTCAAACGGTACGAACGTCAACGTGGATTTTAAAAATCGATTCAAAGGGAAATCGATTCATATTTTCTATGTGTCCATTTTAAAACAAGTGAAAAGCATGTTTTAAAGTGTCGATTTTAAAAAGGTAAATGAAAATGCATGTGAAGTGTTTTGAAAAAAGCTTTATAAAGGTAAATGAAAATGCATGTGAAGTGTTTTGAAAAAAAGCTTTATAACTGACGTTTCAAACGATGCATGAGACTCCGCTTAATTTGGAAAAAGGAGTTATCTCATTTTAAAGAAAGTTGATTTTTTTAAAGTTTTTTGTATAAAAACTTTAAATTATGAAAGGAAAAAGGGTACATGATTTTTAAAGATTTCATCTTAAGGAATTTAAAAAGAGGAGGAAGCCCAAAACTTAGAATGTGCAAAGGTATTTTATAAAGAGATTACGCAAGAGCATGTGCTGAAGAGTAATTTTTTTTAGAAGGAGAAGTGAAGTTGCATAAGACTCATTCAAGAGCAGCAAATTTTTTTGAAGAAGTGAAGTTGCATAAGACTCATTCAGGAGCAGCAAAATTTTTGAAGAAACAAGGTATTCGATGCACATGTAGAAGCCAAGCAACGAGGTCATGGGAAAAGCCAAGAGGCTAAAGCAAAATCAGATTATGTTCGAGATCTTTCTAGATCTGGAAATCAAGAGGCAAAAAGACGCCTATGCATTAAGATGCATAAAAGAATCAGTTGATGAAAGTATACTTCCCTTGATTTCAGAAGCCAAGACAGCCAAGGAGGCATGGGATACCCTTGAGAGATGTTTTGGTACAAGGGGGAGCATTGAAGCAAAGGGGAGCTTTGAAGATGAAGATGAAGGTGGATCTGTAGCAGCAGATCTACAGCGAAATGAAGAGTTTGTTGAATTCCACTGTGCGCAGTCACAGCTAGCTGATGTCTGCAAAGAAATTGCAGATAAAACAGAGAAGCAGCATGAAGATGCTCGTGAACCCCACTGTGCATGGCCACTAGTGGATGAAGAGATTCCAGCAACAGAGATTGCTGACGAAGTTTTAATGATACCAGCTGATGAAATGGTAAATCCAATGATTGATATAGCTGATGTAAACTTTGATAATGAAATTTTTGCTAATGATTATTGGTTGCAGATGATGCAACAAAAATATGATATCGACATGATGTTATTTGGTGAGATTACCCCACTTCAGTTAGTGGAAGACAACTTGTTTGCAGCAGCACAGGTCAGTGAAGAAGAGGCAGACAAAAAGACAGAGACAGAGCAGAAGGAAGAAACAAATAAAGTAGCAGAGACAGAGCAGAAGGAAGAAACAAATAAAGTAGCAGAGACAGAAACAAAGAAAGAAGTTTGCAAAGAGAAAGCAGAAACAGAGAAAGAAGAAGAGACAAAAGCAAAGAATGAAGTCTGCAAAGGGAAAGCAGAAACAGAGACAGATGAAGAAGCAGATAAGGAAGTGCAACAGCAGAAAGCTCTCATTACAGAGCAAAAAGACCAGAACCAATGTCGTTCTGAAAATGTTTTTTATTCTAACATTGATTTTCAGTGTGCAGGTACACAGAATGATTATGAAAAAGAGCTAAAGTTTATTGAAACATTGCTTGCAACACCATGTCTGGATGAGATCTACACAGAAGATGTAGATATGAATGTTGAAGATGACATGCATGAAGAACATGTGAATGAAATTTTCATGCGTTGGAGTTTTGAAGAGATAATATTTTATTCTAATCCTATGTTGCAACAGATTGATGATGATCAGCGCATAACAGAAGACAATATGTGGCAGCAGCTCACATTCAAGTCATTTTTTGAAGAAGTACAGGACATGCTTAGGCAACCTGGAACAGTAAAAGACCTGCACCAGCAAACCAAGAATCCGAGCTTTGAAAAATACAACAAAGCGAAAAGTCTGAAACAATTTAGAGGCTACAGAATATGGAAAAAGAGAAGAAGAAAACTAAGTTTAATTAAAGTCATTTTTTTTTAATTGTAAACCTCGCTGAGACATAGACCAGCAGGTATCTTAATTAATTTTTTATGTGGTTGAAATTAAAGGGGAGTGTTAAAGAACGTAATCTCAACCACTTTCTAGGTGTCAGATCCGTCAGTCCAAGTGTCCAAGTTTAGTCTAGTTTAGTCGAGTTTATCTCCAGTTATTTATTGCCGATGTTTCCAATGTAATCTATTTAATGTATTCGTAATCTTCAGAAGAGCAACTCTCTGCTCCAGTTCGTTTTTAATGTTTCAATTCTTTTCAAGTTTCGGTTTCATACGACTCCCTTCATTCTTCGTATGGTGATTCTAGGTTCTAATAAAATTCTTATGTATGTTTTATGACATTCCAGGTTCTTGAGTAGCCAAAGTCAAATTTAGGAAATGGGGTTTTAATTGAGTTTTCATAGAACCATTCTAGCTTAGGTTCTTGTTTCATAAGTTAAATTATAAACTTATTATGAGCCATGCGTTCTTGAATACTCAACGAGAAGATCGAATTATTGCACACTAGTTAAATTCGACTATCTATTGTAGCTTGATTTTAATTGTTATATGTCTTGGAGACTGATGCTAGTCATGCTCTTAGTTTAACTGAGGTTTCACCATTGAAATGATGGATAGTTTTATATAGCCTATGAAAATTCACAAGTATTTTTTATATAATTTATGAAGTGTCTCTTTCTACCATATGAATTTTTGCTTCCAATTTTAGTTGAACATTTTCTTTTCAGTATATATGTTACTTGCTCAAATTTTCTAACAGTGAATATTATTTTTGTAAGCATTAATTGAACTTTATATGCAATTAATAGTTGTTATGACCCCTTTCTCTTATTTATTTATTTATTTACCATAAAAGGTTTTCAGGTTTATTGATTTTTGTTGAAAAAATTTAAACTAGGTCTTACCTATTTGAATCAAACATTATTCTTATTTTCTGTAATATCAAATAAAGTATTCTATTAGTGCTAATTACACATATAACACAACTGGGGTTTTATGCTTGGTCATAGACCATGCTATGCACATATAAGACATTATTATTATTGGTATGGGAGGCTGATGAGACATATCAGTGGGACTTGCCATATGCCTTCCAATCCTACTAACTGAGAGATTAGGATTGTTCTAGGTCCAGGGGTTAGGTAACTTCCCCGTCCGTTTAAGCTTGGAACTAACTTAACTATAGTCATTAATATTATATTTTCTTACCATTCCATATTATCAGAATTAAACTCAAACATTTACACAACATATAGAAAAAATATACTATACAAGAAAACCATTCACAGTATTTCACTTATTTGTTTTCCAACAACTAAGATTGCCACGAAAATCAGAGTGGGAAAAGTAATGCTCCACCCAGACAATTTGGATTGGTACCCTCTAACAAAACTCCCCTAAGTCAGTTTCACATCCATAAAAATATTTGTTGATAGGGACCATGCCAGGTCCTAACGCAAGACATTCTATGAACACACATGGTCGAGCCTAGGGTTTCACTGACCACACAGGGTTTAACTTGGCATTCCACATGACAACTAAGACAAGAATAACTTTTTTTTTTTGTAGTGTCTTGCCACCCTCAACAACATCATATTCCGAGGGCATCAAAGTAAACAAATTTCATTTTTCTCTCTTTGGCCGCATCCAACTAGGATCCACGTTCACAAGGCTACTTGAGGCTTTGTCCCCTCTCACCCTCTTGGCTCCCTTTTTCCTAACCGAGATCATTTATCTCTAAGGAGAGGAATTTTAGCAGGAAACCGCCTCTTCCCAAAATTGTATTTTAACTATCTGTAATGAGAAACTCTCTTTGAGCATCATTTCCCACCATAATTTTCATGGTTGACTAGATGCAATATTTTATTAATGAAAAATTATAAATTAAACATTTATGTTCATCAGTTATTCATACAAGGCCTTTAGCACGGTCCTATGGTCCACGAAGTAACTTTAGCAAAATTAAATGTAATAATCAAAATTAATTGGGGGTATTACAGATCCCCCTACCCAAGGGAAACATCGTCCTGAGTTTTTTTTGGGCCCTTGAAAAAGGCTAAGATATGCGTCACACAAAAAATTATCATCCTCCTAGGTAGCCTCTTTTAGGATGAAGTGCTTCCACTTAACTTTAACCTCGTTGATTTCTCGCTTTCGTAGCATAATTTCTCTTTGATCAAGAATGCGTAGAGGCTCCACCAGGAATGCTTTGTCTAGTTCAACTTACATCTAAAATCATTATGGCTATCATTAGTTTCCAAAAAAGCATTATTTAAGAAACATATATCTAATCATTTCAAAATGTTTTTTTTTTTTTTTACTTGGAAATCTACGAATTAATAATGTGTTTAGGATCATGCATGTATTTATTTAAAAAAGAAACATGAAATGCATTGTATATGTGTATATGACTAGGTGATGAATCGACCATAGGTCCAATCCTAAAAAAAATTCAAAAGAGCCACAAAACTGAGGAGTCAATTTCACACGAGTTCCCCATATTAAAGTGTTCCTTTGTTATTATTTTTTTAAATGGTTTAACCTTTACATACACATCATCGCCTATTGGAAACTCTCTCTAGCGTCATATTTTATTGATTCATCAATATAAATACATCATTTTTTGAAATAGACAACAATAGATTGTCATGTACCCATATCTAATGTACATTATAGTAAGATTCTTTATTATTCAATCTTGACATGAGATTAATTAATTTCCTAACTATACCACTCACACAGTAATCATGATTTTTATCATTATCATTTTTTCAAGATTTTTTGTTTATTTTTATCCTGTCCCCATGATGGCTCACCACCAATGATCCATCATTTTGGCACCATCATAATTTCACAAAATGAAATATGCCACAACAAAATATTACCAAGATTTGAGGACACTTACTATTATCATTGTCCTTTGTTGAAGTGGACCTAGACATGTCCACATTAATTATCCGTTGGTTGTTTCGTGAATTTTTTTTAATTAGGGTTTTATAACTCGGTTCATTATAAAAAACATGGAAATATTAATAGGAACCATTATGAACATGGCAATATTAATAGGAACCATTAGGAACATTCAAGGGCACAACCTGAAGTAATACGAGCATGTTTAAAATCAATGAAGGATAAGAAGAAAATTACATCACCAAGTATTACAACTATACTTATTCAACACACTTCACCTATGAGTTTCTTAAAAATCTCTGCTTGGGGTTTATATCCACCTTTATTTTATAAAATATTGTTTAAGGTGTCTAGAGGTTACATGTGCCCCACTTTTTTTATTTAGGTGCAATCTTCTGTGGGGCCTTTCCCCCTTGCATATCAATATCTTTCAATTGCTTCAACACATCATGTTAAAATGGATATCTTGACGTAATAATTGTGTAAGCATATGTTCATTCTAATCAACCAGTTGACGAAAGTTCATTTGTGTCTATTAAAGTAATATTTAAGTTCTTTAAGGTACTTATATAAGGTACCATTGACTAGTGGCATGCTACACTTCCCATGTTAGAACATCACATGACAACAAAAAAGGTAATGTTTGTGCCATTATGCTACCAACATTCTCTTTATCAAAGCTTTATTTTTTCTTAAGATTATGTACCACATTTACTTTTTGTTACCTTACTCATCTATCCACCTATTTCTGATCACATTTTACCTATATACACTATTATTCCTTCAAGTCACATTTAAACAACAAATATCTGGAAGTATTTAATATACACATTCGTTGTTTTGTGTACCTAACATACATATATATACATACTTTCCTATGATGTCCCTTTTCAACTTATGATATTTTCCAAGAAAATTGAAGAAATATCATCCTATGAGCATAGACTTGATTAAGGGTAACCCTCCCACTATTTATGATGGTATCATTTAACCTTATTTTATATTTATATCTTTTTTCTACAGTTATTCTAGACTTCCCGTGGAATATAGGTTGCATCTATTCCTATTCATCATACTGTATTGACCCAGATCAAATATTTAGCTATTGCAGTTACTATTAAGAATCATCTCAGTCAATTAAAATTATTTATTTATCTTGATTTCAATCAATTTAAAATTTTCCAATAATGAAGTGGTTATAAAATATACCAATTGCTAATTTTTTTAATGATTCGGTGTTACAAGTGTGTAAATCACAACAATATTGAGCCCTCTACATCCATATAGTATAGGAAATTCAAATTTATATAGATATATATTTTTTTAATATTTTATAGGCCATTACATTCCCTTCCTAATAAATTTTCATATTATTTAAATTGACTCTAACCTTTGTCACTTTATACTTACTAAACTTGATGTAAAGATGGTACCTTTATGACTGTGAGTATCACTATTTTGAAGTGATTCCATGTTTATTTTGTGTCTTGGAGTAACCAATATATTATCATGTCACTTTCAACTTAAAAGTTTCAATTATGTTTATTACTTCACTATTTCCAAGACTAACTTCTTCCATCACAAGCTATTATAAATGTTTTATCACAACTTACTTGAATTTTCATTTTTTTTAAGAAAACATATTGATGTCGCTCCATGCCATAGTTCTTGACTCATTATTGATAACTTCTTTGGTAAAAAATTCCCTTCGTTCAATTCACATACACCAATGTTCCAATGATCTAAGGATCAATTCCTACGATTTATTTTACTCAAGGAGGTCAAAAATATTTCTCTTTAAAAATATAATAGTTTTAATATGCCAGAATATATTACTACACACAAGAGACCCTATAATTTAAAATGTTATCAAATTTTATTAACTTACAAACAATCCTACATGTTAATGGTTTGGTCCTATGATTATATTGTTGTAACCAATCTTTTTGTGTCTCCTTTCAAGAAGAGACTTCCTAATGAGAAAGTTCATTAATTCCCTTACCAGTTTTTTTTCATCAGTCATGAGATCCATACTTACTTGTACCAATGAATTATTATTGCATTGGACTTATTTATACCTAAGTTATATTCTAGAAATATAGGCTTTTATTTTTATTTTCATTATTATTTATATCTACAAAACTTCTCATTAAATATGACCATGTGACTTCTTTGGGTGTACCTATATACCATATATTCACTTTACGTATTACAGGGTTATCGATCCCTATAATACACTTTATTTTGCATATATTCTCATTTCATTTTACAACTTGGTTTGAATTCAAGAACTTTTCTTCAAAATTTGGGTTTAAAGAACTTTTTTGGAAGACATTTTCTGGAGGCGGCGTGATTTTTCTTGGAGGTTCAAAGTTTGAGTTTAAAGAAATTTTTTGGAAGACATTTTTTGGAGGCGGCGTGATTTTTCTTGGAGGTATGTACATGTTTTGTGTTGAAATAAATCTTTTGAGCTTCTTTGTTCAAAAACTTTTCTTCAAATTTTGGATTTAAAGAATTTTTTTGGAAGACATTTCTTGGAGGCGGTGTGATTTTTCTTAGAGGTATGTAGGTATTTTGTGTTGAAGTACGTGTTTTGGATTGGATTGCGTATTTTTTAGAAAAGATTTTTTTAAATTAAATTTTTTGTGATATTGTTTGTAATTGAGTTATTGTCTAATTTTTTGAACCTCATACCCTATTATCATGGGAAATCGAAGAACTTGTGTGAGAAAATATGATCGAAAAAGAAAGCCTGAGGAACGTAGAGAAGAGACGAAACAATATCACAAAAGAAAGTTAGAAGCTCTCTCAAATATTGAAGAGGAAAATCAACCTCAAGCAGAAATTGAAGCAGGTATGTAAATGTAAATATTACATGATCTATTGATATATATTTAAAATTTTCCTAATGTAAAATGTGAAGCTTAATTTTTATTTGATGAACTAGTTGGAAAAATATTTTGTTTTATGTAAACAGATAGAGATATTCCTCAAAATATTGAAGAAGAAAATCAACCTCAAGCAGAAATTGAAGCAGGTATGTAAATGTAAATATTATGATCTATTGATATATTTTTAAAGTTTTCCAATGTAAAATGTGAAGCTCGATTTTTATTTGATGAACTAGTTTGAAAAATATTTTGTTTAATGTAAACAGACAGAGATACTCCTCAAAATATTGAAGAAGAAAATCAACCTCAAGCAGAAATTGAATTGGGTATGTAAATGTCAATATTATGATCTATTGATATATTTAAAATTTCCTAATATTTATTGACATATTTATTAATTTAGTTATTTATTGAATATGTACTATTTTTTCGAATATGTACAGATGAAATCACTATCGATAATGAGATGTTAGAAAATGTCGACACTCACACATATCGAGATAAAAAACCTGACTATGTTATACGATATCGTGTCGATAAAATTTTTGAAATGTTTTTCAAAACTGAGCAAGTGACAGTTCAAGCTCAAATGTTGAAAGGTCTCCTATCATCAAAGAAATTAAAAGAAGTGACGACACTATTGGGTATTCGAAAATCAACCAAAGATAAAAAAATGAAAGAAGAGGTGATAAAAAATATGAGTAGTGCTATAGAGTCAATTAAGAGATCTAGAGATAAAGATGTTTCAAATATACGTAGAGGAATACAGATGGCAATGGTTTCACCAAGTACTCAAGAGAATCGTTTGATAACATCTATGGCACGAGCACCGGGAACCTCGCGAAAAAATCTGCACAAACATAAAAAATTTCGACTGCAAATAGATATAAATGATGAACTCGCTTGTTGGAGAGCTATTTGTAGGCAACCATACAAAGATAGACTTGGAGAAGATGTTAAAAAAATAATATATGAATATTGGAAGAACAATTCGCGTGTTTCACCCACTGCAAGACATGTGATGCGAAGAAGAATAGCATGAAATCAATACGAAGAACATGAAAAACATCTCTTGGAAACCACTCAAATAGAATTATTCAACAAGTTCAAAGAAGAGAGTCGTCAAATTCAAGTTTCACTCAGTGCTTTTGTTCAACAAAAACCATGGTATGTAAAACCTATCACCGTACGCGACACTTGTTGTTGCCGTTATCATGTGGAATTTGAGTTATATTATGACACATTCCTTGATTTCGGTAGAAAATTATGAAAGGATTCACCTCCTCCTTCCACTATCCGTGAATTCATATCTCAAATTCTATGTGAAAGAGAAAGAGATGAACTATTTTACAAAAAGAAATGTGTTGGTGATAAAAAATGCGATGATTGTGGAAATTTGACTAAATTTCAAAACAAATATCGTATTGATATAAATGATCAATCATTGTCCAACATGAAAGTGAAATGGAAGAGATATGAATATATCAGTACATCGATTCAAGGTGTAGATAGTGTTAAAAGAATCAAATTATGAGAAGACGAAATTTTTCTAATAGACTTTTTGAGAAAGTTTGAAGCAGAAATTTACAAATACACCAAGCATTCCCATAGAGCTCGATGGCAAGACTTGCAATTCAAAAAATCTCGTGAAGTTTTTCCACCAGGAACCATTTTGTTAGTGATTGATTTTGCAGAAAACTACACATTTTTTCCACAAAAAGAAATTTAGAGTGAATACTATCACTCTGACCAAGTCTCCATGCTTGTCCATATTCTATATAGACATGCTGAACAAAATGTCGATCATATAGAAAGCACGAGTGAAAATCGACATATCATTAAAGAATATCATTTTTATATCAGTGACGATCGTACACATGATACACATTTTGTACAACATTTTTTTGGAAAAATTTATGATTCATTGAAAAATCGTGGAATAACATTCAATGAACATTGGATATGGTCAGACGGATGCGCAGGTAAATTCAAATCTTCACGATCATTTTTTTGGTTGTGTCTTCTTCATAAGAAAACTTGCATTAAACATTGTTGGAATTTCTTTTAGACTGGCCATGGAAAAGGAGAACATGACGGTGCAGGAGCATGCATAAAACGAGTACTTCGAAGATATCAAATGAACCACTTTGCACGCCGACTTGTGAACGCTGAAGAAGTTGTTCAATGGTGCAAAACTGCTTTAAGCCATGAGATTAACCCATCAAGAGAAGTGCGAAGGTACATTCAATTTAATTTATATTGGTAATCTAATTTTAAACATCGTACATTTATCATGCAATGATTATTTTTAATTGTATTTTGATATCATATTTACAAATTCTTTTTCTAATTTTCCATATAAAGGTTTTTCTGGCATATTGGAATCGGAGACATAAATAGATCAATTGGAAATGACGTTGAAACAATAAAAGGGACTCGAAAATTGCATTCAATTCAAACAAAGTTGTCCACAAATGTGTTTGCATTGGATAAAAGAAAATATTCTTGTTTTTGTGATGTTCGCATAGACAACACAAAATCCAATGACGTCTGTGAAAACAAAATGTATGTGAACGATTGGAAACATACAGAACTAAATACAAAGGGAAAAATGTCTTTTGCAATGTTTGAAGAAATGGAATCAGAGGAAACTACAATATCATCCGATGGTGATCAAGTTTCTGATCTTGTTAGAGAAGGTAACATTTGAATTACTTTTTAATGATTTAAAGATCTACAAATAAATTTAAATATGCATAATTAAATGTTAAATTTATTTTATTCTGCAGGAGATGTTTTTGCTGTAGTTGCACCTATTGACAACGATGAAAATGTGAAGTATTATTTGATGCGTTGCACTGAACAAAAAATGAAATTATTACAAGACTATAACGATCACGGATTTCAGTATGATAAAGGGTCTATTATACTGAAAGGTTATTTTTTCAAACAAACTCGTCAAAGTGGAGACTTTGTTTACTTTGAAAACTATGAACCCGATTCCATAAGTTGTCAATATAGTCACTTGGTGTGTGCAGCACGCATAAAGTTGATAGAAGTTCAATCAAAGAAAAAATAAAAAATTAAGAAATGGAAAATGTCAAAATCCGATCATGAACGGATTATTGAGGATGGAATTCCATTAGAATTTTTTTGAGTGAAGTGTCCAACAATTTATTATCTTTGGATTAAAAATATGTTTTAGAACTTTCAGTACTCAACTAAAAATTGAGCTGCTTATGTTATTTGTAGTTTGCAGATGTTACAAATTGTTTGGGTACAAGCACGTGCTCTAGTATCAACTGAAAGTAGTTTTTCTATACATGTGCATTGATTAAAAATGTTATATGTATTGGATATATATATATATTCTAGAATGAAATTAATTGTTCTTGTATATTAATTGTTCTTGTATATGTTCTCCGACCATATGGTACAAATTATTTCACTTTATTTTGTAAAGTCAGATTCGGTCCCCATATGGCGTAGCCTCCAAGGACGAGATAACAAGTGGTTGTCCCCACTTGCCCGAATCTCGGCTTTTAAGTACAATTTTACTGTTTATGTCAAGCATCTTACATGATGTCCTAGCCAAAGATAGATTCTCTTTGTTTCAAGTTTCCAGTAAAAGTTGTCACCGAATGACCTGCTCGAACTCTTGTAGTAAACACCATACCTCATCTCTCTTGCTCTCCAATATTATTAGGTTTAATTATTATAACACAAAAATCGTTCTACATTTTCAATAATTTTTTGCGCTTAAACACTTAAATCAATGAACACTATTAATCCAATGTCTTTACAAGTAATGTACCATCATACATGCAATTATATCAAATTAGAAATCAACATATACAATGAAATCAATGGGGATTGTCTTGTTATAAGTAACATAATTTCAATTTACCATATGTGCAAATGTAGGTTGAAACCATCCAAAAATTTAAGTTTTAAAACCCTTTTGATTATATATTGTGCATCATTAAAACATTTAACATTTAAAGTTCATTAAATATCACATGCAAAATGTAGATTGAAACCATCCAAAACTCAAGTTTTAAAAACTTCACATGCCATGCCAATTATAATTCAACAATCCAACAAAAACATTTAACAGATTAAATATCACATGCCAAAGTCGTTTCAAGTTTCCGGTAAAAGTTGTCACCGAATGACCTAATAGGATATTATAAATACTAACTTTGTAAGATCATTTGGCATTCGGAAAAATTCGAAAGTCTTAGACTGTCAATCAATTTAAAGTATCATTCACCCTAGGGAGTGTAAAATATTCAATGTAGGTTGGTGACGATGCTCACTCCTAGCTTGAAGCAACGCCAATGACCAATTCTTTAATGAATTCCAATGCACTAGACCAAAGTTGGTTCAACCTACTTGGTTTTTCACCCAAGAAATTCCAAGGATGGACTTTCTAGACAAACTGTTGAAATTGAAAAGCTTGACATGGAGATACGACAAGGTGAACAAGGACTTCAGAAACTCTTTATGGAAAGGGCTCACTTGAAGGAAAGAAGCACCACGTTGCAGGCTAAAGTCAAGAACATGGAAGATAAGATCAAGAGGGACTTTCTTGATCCGAAACCTATTGGTTTGAAGAAAGAAAATGCATGTGTTGACACACTTGGAAAAGAAGACGACCACACTATGAGGATTGGTGCACTTCGTTTGGAAGGAGTCAATATATGTCGTATTGGAGCAATTAGACAAAATTCGTAAAGGAAAGAGCTTGAACCAATTCAAGCAGACCCAGGATCGAATTGTTCTATGGAGCTTCATGAGAAGAGATATGTGAAAAGTACTGTTAAGCCAAGGGCTAGTTCGAAAGACATATTGGAAGAGGAAATGTTGAAGAAGATTGTGAAAGTAAGGCGCAAGACAAGGAGGAGGAATGATGATGAAAGTTCCTTGGACTTGAGATTCATGTCTACAACCATACATGGGAAAAATTTCTCTTCTTTGATAGACACGGGGGCTACCCATAGCTTCCTAAGTCGAAAGGCAGCTTCATCTCTTAGAAAGAGGAAGGCTAGCATCGAGAAAGAGTTGAGTGCTTTCAAGGCACTCAACTCAAGGATAAAAGTAGCACGACTGGTGTCATGAAAAGCACACATGTGAGAGTAGGGTCATGGTTTGGAAAGATAGACTTAAGAGTCATTGACATGGATGATCATTCTATGATGGACCATACCAATGATGGACCGAGACATTCTCTTAATTCTTGTGATCAATATTAAACTATTTTATGAAATATAGATAAACCATTTAAATATTTAGCTCAAACTCTTGTAGTAAACACCATACCTCAAGTCTCTCTTGCTCTCCAATATTATTAGGTTTAATTATTATAACACAAAAATCATTCTACATTGTCAATAATTTTTTGCGCTTACACCGAAATCAATGAACACTATTAATCCAATGACTTTACAAGTAATGTACCATCATACATGCAATTATATCAAATCAGAAATCAACATATTCTGTAATGAAATCAATGGGGATTGTCTTGTTACAAGTAACATTTCAATTTACCACATGTGTAAATGTAGGTTCACATTCTATCATTCATGTAGTTTTAAAAACTTCAGATACCATGCCAATTATAATTCAAATATCCAACAAAAACATTTAACATTAAATATCACATGCCATGCCAATTATAATTCAACTATCCAACAAAAATATTTAACATTAAATATCACATGTCAAATGTAATTCAGATGACAACATTACTTCACATTCACATGCCAAAAGTACTAAAACCATCCAAAGAACACTAAAATCAATGAACAATATTAATCCAATGACTTTACAAGTAATGTACCATCATACATGCAATTATATCAAATCAGAAATCAACATATACTGTAATGAAATCAATGTGAATTGTCTTGTTACAAGTAACATTTCAATTTACCACATGTGCAAATGTAGGTTCACATTCTATCATTCATGTAGTTTTAAAAACTTCAGATAGCATGCCAATTATAATTCAACTAGATCCAACAAAAACATTTAACATTAAATATCACATGCCATGCCAATTATAATTCAACTATCCAACAAAAACATTTAACATTAAATATCACACATCAAATGTAATTCAAATGACAACATTACTTCACATTCACATGCCAAAAGTACTAAAACCATCCAAAGAACACTGAAATCAATGAACACTATTAATCCAATGACTTTACAAGTAATGTACCATCATACATGCAATTATATCAAATCAGAAATCAACATATACTATAATGAAATCAATGGGGATTGTCTTGTTACAAGTAACATCTCAATTTACCACATGTGCAAATGTAGGTTCACATTCTATCATTCATGTAGTTTTAAAAACTTCAGATGCCATGCCAATTATAATTCAACTATCTAACAAAAACATTTAACATTAAATATCACATGCCATGCCAATTATAATTCATCTATCCAACAAAAACATTTAACATATGTCCAAAAATATGTCCAAAAAACATATTGTAATAAAATATGTCCAAAAATTGTAAATCTCACTCAAGTATCAAATTGTATCAAGTTTAACAAATTTTAAAACCATCTAAATTTTGAAATCAAATCAAATCTACTGTATATATTGTCCATCAAATGGAGGATCTAGCCTCTGGGTCTCGGTTAGCTCCCTATCCTGTAAATAGGAAACCTACATACACAATGCACATGTACTTGAACATTAAAATTTGAAGTTTTAAAAATGAATGAGAATATATATATCTAGAACTTCACGTAAAAAACAAAATATAACAAAAAAATCACGCAATACCTCGTAAGGTTGCCTCTCCATTTGATGAACAGGATCTGCCATAGAAACATCTCCAGTGGTAACCTGTACAATATACATGTACAGTTAAATATAAATATAAATATATACATAAATAATTTATATAAATTAAAAACTTTCAAATGAAAATGCACGTGTACAATATTAAAAAAAAGAACTAAAGACAACTTCTTCAAATGCTGTGGATGTTCCTATCTCCGTCGCTAAAACCTCGGATTAAAAAAAATTATACAAATTTCCAAATTCAAAAATTTTTAACTCAAAAATATAGATCTCTCTCTATATATCTCAATTTTTTATGGAACTTTTGAAAGTAACATAATTTTGGAACTTGTGAAAAATTACCACTTTGTACTCCAATGAAGTAGAAGGTATATCTCCTAAAGAAGAAGAAGGTACCGACATCCCAAAACATCAGACTTAACTGCATCTTAAAACATTTTATCGAATTAAATATATACATACATGTACATGTGTGGCAACAATTATTTATTTTAGAGTCACTTAAAAAACACTTAACACATGCCAACATATCATGATGGGCAGGACTCATCCGCATCGTTTGAGGCCGTAGGTCCCGAATCGCATTAACATTTTCTGTCACGCATCATGCCCGAGAACCGAGAAATGGTGTTTTAACATATAATCATACCTTTTTTGTTAGATTAATGTACACATACAAATAAATGTATACATGTGTACATACACACAGACAAGCAAATTGTACACATGTATATTTAAATATAATTTCAAATCCTAAGGTCACTAACACATACCGTTCCGGTGCCCCTTCCTCACGAAAAAATTAGGTCTTGCGTAATTATTTACAATTTATTACGTATGTTCTAGATCTTCAACATTCATGTTGTAAATCTCCTCATCCGTATACGTCAAATATACTGGGTACGTGCATTTTCACGTGCTCTCTGTCAATTTAAGCCAAGATCGACTCCACTCAATCCACTATGAACATTTTCGATCATAACATCTCTTGCTTCACGACTTATTTGAGAAGTCGCATCCATCTCCGTCTCCAAGAGCCTTTGACTCGAGACTACGGGGACTCATCATCGGCGGTCAGTACAGCAACTCCACATCTCGCTTAGCGCCCTTGTTTTTCTAATCACTTTCCCGAGCCAAAAATTCTCAAGGTCATTGTAGTCCGGGTTTCATATCCAAAAAAATCTGCATAAAACATTTTAGGCAAAATAAAGAGGAACCTCATCGTTCCATGGAAGCTTTCCAAAGGCCGCAAGACACTGCATTGTATAAATATTTTGTTTATTCAGTGCTGAATACCGCACCTTCAACATCTTTCTTTTTGGCCCTTCCTTATAATTAAACATTGACTTAGCCTGGCTCTCTTGGAAACTTTTTTTTATGTCCCGCCATTTACCCGGACCCATCAACGTTTCTCTTCTCTTCATCACTTCTACAAAACGAATCGTTATTGGCCCCAAATCTTTGTACACTTTTACCATTTCACTCAATGAATGTAATCATTCAGAGGCTTTGTCTACTCTCACAGGTAGAGCCAACCGGAGATCTCTCCGCAATTTTGCATAAAGGCTTCGACACCTTGTAAGGTGCATTCCGCCATGTTCGTTTCATGGTATATCGAAGAATCTCAGCTGGATAAGTTGTAAAGTAGTTGACAGCCTTCTTTTCAATGTAGCGCGTCGCTCGGCGTTCTTGGACACTGCCCAACATTTTCTTTTCTGCCTCTCGCATCAATATATATATAATTTCCTGCTATATTAGAAAAACACGTGTAAAAAAAGTCGTAAAAATTTAATGAAAAAATATTGAAATTGATGGCAACCTTGATGTTGTTGGTTAACATCATCTCCAACATGACCTCGCCGAGAACCGGCTTCTGCATGATGTCATGGAGAACCGCACCACAAGGACTTCGTTGAGAACCGGGCACTGCTGATTGTCGGCTTCGGGAATAATATCGTCCTCTCAGACCACATTGACCGGTCAAATTTTGGCCACGCTCTCCATTGATGGAGTAGAAAGCCTTCTCCCTCTTGCCTCCTAAAAATTAAAATATGAAACTTATTAACAACTAATTTCACTCACAAAGTTAATAAAAGGGGTCTATCTATACGTACACACATGTATGGAGATTTAAGATTATATTTAAATACCGTGAACATCCTCCAATCCCCGAGCCTCCATATGGGATTCGCCGATCTTCGTTCATCCTCCATGATATATACCTATTGGTCAACATTCACAAAATAGACTCTTAAAAAATCAATACCTCGAAGGAAAATCCAGCTTTGGGGTCATGAATCCGTATGTTCTATATTTCTTACATTTCTCGCCTCATATTTTTCTTTCCAAACAAGGTTTATAAAATAACATGAGAAGCAACATGAGACTTAGAACAATCATTTTCATTATCTATATGGAAGAAGAATGTGATTATATCCCCGAGCCAAGGGTATGTAGGTTTGCCAATTTTTTATCATATATTTTTTGCAAGTTTAAATGTTTTTTTTATCTATAGTACAAGTCATATGCTCTCCCAATTTTACCTTATGTAAAGCATGATTCTAGGATTACTAAAATTTGTACTTGGTTTTTTTAAGAATATATCAAATAAAGTTTTTGAGAAGGAATATAGTTTGTTCCTTAGAATTTGGCACTTTGAATTTCATTTCCATATTTGTTAATGAGATTATAACTTCAAATGGCTAATATTGTTTGTCATCATCATCTAAAAATTACTTGCTACATGAAAATTTACCATGTCCATCATCACTTCACACCATTCTTTACATGACCCTCTCTACATATTATATGAACAATTTGAATGTCGTTCTCTCTACCCATTCCATGAATGATTGTGACAACAGGTGAATAAAATACAATGTATAAGCGTATGATAGTTTCTAGCTTGTCCTCCGTTCATCCGCCCCATAGCTAGTGATTTCACTTTCCATCGAACTTTCTATTCCTCGAAACTAGCAAAATTAATTTATCGATAGCTACACCACTATACATATAAAATTTATCACATACATCTACTACATTAATGAACTTCTGTTGTTTGTTATTGTAAAGTCCAACAATAAACAATGCTAATTGAGTTTAGTAGTGTATATAACAATTTCTTTGACTTCCAAGTGTGTTGTGACTATTAGTATAGAATTAACTACCAAATGAATTCTCCAAATAAAATGTTGGAAGAGAAAAATAGGCAATCACTAGATATGGAGCGTGGAGGAGGACAAACTTATACTTAATCCCTTCCTTATCAAATTTTCTATTCACCTAATGTCACAATCAATCATGGTCTAGATAGGCAGATGACCTACTATAAATTCAATCATATAATGTAGAAGTGGTCATGATGCAGGGAAACGATGATTACAAACATGATAATTTTTCATCTACTAGGTCATTTTGAGATGATGTATCACAAACCAATGCTAGCCCATTAAAGGTTATAATCATTGGTGTTTGAAGGTGGACACAAATAAAGTTCGTATCAAAGTACAATTTAGCTCATTTTATTTAAGTGTTAGTTAGAAGAATTAGCTAGATTGGTTTTCATCAATTTCCCTCCGAAAATGAATGTGTACGTGCTTTTGAGACATTAGAGCATATTAGGAGTACCTTTCAATTTCCTCTCGAAATGAATGTATATGCTTTTGAGAAATTTTTTGATGAAAATGTGCTATGAAAGTAAAGGGTTTGAAGGCAAGCATATGTACAAGGCATAGTTGAGCCAAATGTTCTTCAAGAAGGGCTTCAATTATTTGAGTCTTGGTTATGGAAAACATGGAAAATGCTCCAAAGCCAAGGAGGTTTGTGAGGTTTGTGTTCATGATGAATGGAACATGTACATAAGCCATCACAGTTGTTGTTTAGGATGGATACAAACAAGAACTTCTATTTAGATCCATCTCCTGTGAGATTGGACTGTAGGGGCATTTACTAGATATGTCATTCTCATAAAAGATGAGATCCGCAGGCTACCCGGCTCCTTTTACAGACGCTCTATAGAATCAGAGAAGTAAACACTAAGGTGCATTAACAATATCAAAGAACGTTTCATGCTCGACATGGGAATGTGTCTCTTTCCACGAAAAAATAGTTCTTGAGGTAGTTAATCTTCACAGATGTGTCATCAAGCAAGTCAATGATCATCCCTCCTTCCCTCCTTCTAAAAATAATTATGTTTTATGGGAAGCCGAGCTAAAATATGGAGACAATTATTTACCAATCCAACGCATTAATTATGCATGATGGAGACATCTAGCGCTTTCCTTGTTAAATATATTAACAAGGGAAAGCGCTAGAGATTCTCCATCATGTACAATCGTACGTTGATGCTTATAGAGGAAAAACCGAAATAATCAACTCGTAGGTCATTTTAATGGTGGGCCGAGAATTGCAAAATTTTGCAAATTCAAAGTATATGTATGTTGCATGTGAAGCAAGATGTTGAGTAGAGTTATGAAAGATCCTCACTTAAAGAACAAATATAGAGCCGAGGATTGGGGTTGCCTATTAAGAGTGGGTTGAAGATTAATAATTGGTGTTATAGATGGCTCACTTTAGGGGGACGGATGGCTTCTTATCAAGTCAACTCGGAAGGCTTACTTGTGTAATAGTTTACTCTAACAAAGATCACAGTCCAATTATTAACAAGATCCAAAAATGCATGAGTACTTTGCGAATGATAGAAAGTGTAGTCCTCTTAAGCATTATGATAAGGGGTCACCAAATCAATAATGGTGGGTGGGCCTAAAAGCTTCAATGATTTGGCTTAGCGTTGGCCATGGAAAGTTCTTGGAGGACAACGCTGGGGACAACATCCGGAGAAAAATCATCATGGGATAACATTTTTCATAGTCAGTCGATCATGATTAGTTCTCAAGTCCTTTAGGACATGCAACTATATTAATTTGATCAATTGTATGGAGGGAATGATTACACCTTTTCGTTGGATCAAAAAATGGTTGAAATGGAAGGTTTGTGTGGTGAGATAAGGTAAAGCTAGGATCCTTCCAATAATTTGAGGTTGTGTCAAATTTATCTTTCCGTATCTTATTGGTCTTCTTGAATCTCGTGGAATCTCCAATCTTTATCAATTTTTTGTTGCTCCTTGAATCGTGCTTCAACCATTATATGGATGAATATTTATGACTCGAGTCTAATTGGTTTACTTTGCCGAGGACTAAAATGGTTTTATTAAGAATATTATTGGTGGCCATTTTAATGATGAGGAAGAAAATTATGTCCGGGCATGGAATCAATATTTTGGGCAAATCACAACCCATCATGCTTATTATGCAACAAAGCTATGTGACAGTAAAAATCTAGTTGGTGGCAACATAAAGACGAGGAACCGGTCTATTGCCTCAAAATTAAAATGTTTTATTTGCTGGCCTTAAGAAATCAAATTTATATGGGGATAAATGATTTGGAAAGGCATTTTCTATGGTCCAACATAGCCTTTCTTTGTTTAAATTGTTCTAATTTGTAGTACATTTATTTTTTTAAATGTGCTTACTCAAAAACTCTCTCTCGCTTATATGTCCTGGAGCTGTAAAACCTAAAAAAAGTTATTAATCTTATTGAACCATTGGATCATTGCCTCCTCAGGAAAATGATAAAACTCTTTAAAACCATTCTTGTTTTGATAGCGTGGGAATATGAAGAGTCAAAACACAATCATTTTTGTAAGTTATACTTTGGGGTAACCAATGGTGGTCTAAGGACATGGGATTTTTTTCAGTATCATCAAGCCCAAGAGACATACTCAAAATCAAATATTTTAGCTTAAAACTTCCTAGTTCATACTATCCAACAACTCGGGGTTTTTTCGATGGTGCTTCTCAAGCAAGTGGCTTCATGGAGGTGGAGCCTACAATCTCTTTCCAAGAAGTATGTCTATTTATATATGGCTAAACATTGATACATGTTCAAACACAAAGTTGAATTAAAGGAAATGTGATGTAATTTTTGTTTTTTGTAGCGTCCTCGAATATCTCCTCTATGCACATCCATACTTAATGTCATCAATATTTGGATCTTCTATTGGAAATTGTCCTTTATAAAAAAAAAAAAAAATCAAGAATTCCAACAAAATGTAAATACAATAGTATTATAATTGTTTCATAGAGGATAATAAAAATTATTAAATATTTTCTAGCAAATAGTATCATAGCATTCCTAAAAATTCCTTTATTAAATATTTTCTAGCAATAATATCATATCATTTCTCAAAAAATGTCTTTAATCAAGTAAAATTTCAAAGCTATACATTCATAATAATTGAAATTTCCAACTACAACCTTTAAATTCAAATATTTGAAAACAAATTACAAAAACACTTAATCATTAAAGCTATACCTTCACTTATGTATAAAAACAACTAAACTAATAAACATGTTTCAACAATCATAACAAAGAAAAAATCGTTTATATGAAGTTTATATGTTGATCACTTAATATTTATGAGGATGATGTTTCAATAGCATCATCTTCATTATCCTTACCTAAATTTGACTATACCTTAAATAATAGGATCATTACACATTCTATGATCCTCCATATGACACAATTATTATGACATAACATTTATGTATGACAAATGATAAAAGATACTATTAATAATGATTCTTTTTATTACTTAATATTTATGTGGATGATGTTTTACTAACATCATATTCATTATCCTCAGCCTAAACCCACTATACCAACAATAGATCATTACACATTTTATGTAGAACCCATATGACATACCTTTATTATGACATAACATTCAGCGATAAATGATCAAACTTTATTAACAAGGCTACATAGCTAGTGTTCCATGCTACTTGGTGTAATTATTAAAACTTTGAATATAGTTAAATAGAGTAAAACACAATACATATACATGAAGGGAAAATAATGTGTTTTTTTAGTATTAAGTAGAATACTGCGATTACGGTATTCTATTTGATGGTGTTTTTCCTTCAAAGTTTCTAATCTTGTGCATAAATTTTAATTCTGAAACTAAAACAACTTTTTTGCTAAGTACTGACTTTAAATGTTTCAATTGCATAGTTATGTAAAGCAAATTAAAGCAACAATTTTTTCAATATATGGATGTTAAGGAATATATGGTTCTCCCTTAGGAGTATAAACTGTGTAATGGATTTATAAGGTCCGGTACAAATTTTCATTCAAATCTACAAGATGAACAAATATTTGGGAAGCAATCAAGCAAAGAAAAATTAGTTTTGAAAGCTTGGAGAAACTTTTACAAATGAATCCTATGCCATATTAAAGAGGATTTTCCTCTTTCTAAAAAGCCTCACTCAACTCTTAACTCCTAAATATCCTAAGAGAAGTCGAAATTTAGTTAGAAAATATTATTTTTGGCCAGCCGACCTACACATTCACACATTCACGTCGGCCCCTCCGAACAGATGTGTCCTTTCAATTGTAAACTACTATAAATATGTGGACAATTTTTCATTTTATTTAATTTCGTATATTCATCTCTCAGATTTTTTAATGGGCAGAAGAGAAAGTGGTTCAGATTTAATGCAGTAAAGATAGTTTGTAGTTAAAGAAGAAAGGGAAACAATGAATATTTTTTATGGGTTCGAAATCTTTACAAGACAACGTGGACAATGGCATAATTATTTTGAACTAACTGTATACCCTTTGGGCTTCATAATTGAATCAGTGTGATGACCCCTGACTCCGGGGACAGTACATTGTTTTCCACTTGCGCTCTACCTTTATATCTTGACTCAGGCCATAACACTTATTTCTTATTCCTCGTGAAGGAGACTAATGGCAATGCTCTTGATAATTTTGTGGGTAAATAAGTAGCTTTAATTTCGTAATTGTGGCTAGAAACTTGTAACGTCTATATAACCTACTGGTAGAGCTGCTGGCAAAACCAAACCATGTTTCAATATTTGACTGTGTAGAGCCCAATATCTACCCTAATGGGACAAAGAACAAATTAAGGTACATTTCTGACCTATACATGAATCTAAACGGAATATTGCATCTCGACCATATTTATGTGGGATAATACGTAGTTCGGTATCTCTCCGTTTCCTGGTCCTCGTAGTCGTCACTCTCTCATCCTTTATAACAAATGCAGAGGCTCGTGACTATATTTCAGACTGGTGGATAAATTTGATCTCGTGGAGACTTTTTTTGAAGGATTAAAAAAAATTTGTGGGATTGTAGATACTTTATTTGTACACATCTTTTCAAGACTGAAGCTTTCTTCAATTTTTTGTCGGTAAATTTCATGTAACATACAAGATTTTTTGTTTGCACTAGTTAATATACAAGATTTATTTTGTGTTTGCACGACAACATACCAGATTCTAACATGGCTGGAATGAGAGATTTTAACGATGGCAATCAAATTTCACTGCATTAATACAGTAAATTTCACCAAGACAAGCATAACTCGCCAATCACTTGAATTTATTAATCACGTAATCAAAGAATGCATCAACAGCTAGTAACACTAAGTAATCAAAGAATGTATCGTTGTAAACCGCTACTAACAATGAAAATAAGAACTTGATTGGGCTGTATACGTTTATATAAATCTAGTTCGCCGCATCTTTAAATAAGTTCATTAACTCATGTTTGCTTCAACTGTAAATTTCATGAGCCATTGCCACGTTAATAATCTAAACGATTGATTACTGCATTGGATCTCGACAGTTCACTAACTATTATTTATTCAGTTGACCTTTACATAATGTTCTGTCAACGCCATACTAAAATGCTCTATCTTCGCCAAAGTGTAAACCTTTACCACGTTTCCGCCCATCTATATTTTATATTTTAACTTGGGTACATGTAAGATACATGACACTATGATTTCTTCTTCTTCTTCTTTTTTTTTTTTTTTTAATAGGTGCATTTGTTCTACTCCATGGGCATATGACACCATTTTCAGTACGTAAAATGCCGATAAACATCACACAAAGATTGTGAGTGAAGTCGAGTTCGATCAATCTAGTCTATAGCCACCGTGGATCAAAACTTGTTTATGGGATGTTAGGTTACGCTGAAAGATACAAGAGATCATTGAAGTGATTTTCTTCAATGTAAGTTGTATTTTTAAGTGCAAGTGGTGGGATACGGATCTGGAATAATGTAAAGACCCGATAGTAGGTTGTATCAACTTGTAGCAGGGATGAAGCTTAGGGAGCCCCATGTTTCTCCCCAAACACCGAAACCGTGTGTTTTTTACCCGTGATGTGTTGATAGGGATTATGGTTCTGTGATGGATACATGACCCTAGATCAAAACATATTTTTGAGAACAATAGTGTTATCATGTTGAGTCAAGATAATGAGGGTGACTATAGAACCGGTGAGGATATGGTACATGTGTGTTATTTCATCAATATTTATACTTTTAAGATGGTTTTTCTAAACATTATATTATACTTAATCAATTGGTAATTTGTATTGTGTTAATGTTAAAATCAATATTTCACTTGATACAATTTGCAATTACATTGATCTCAAAAACAATGGCGTATTGTAGACAGTTAATTTTTTTGTATGTAAGATCATAGTAAACATGACAATTTAAAAAACATGAATTTATTTGATTATTTTCTAAACTTTATTATGTTACAATAATTCATATTATTCTAAATTCTATTATTTTACAATATTTAAAATTTTACAAGTTTACAAATTTAAAAATTTAATAAAATCATTTGCTATTAATACAACGAAATTTACAAATATTTTTAAGTATGCAATTATAATTAAAATTAGAATTAGAATTAGAACTACAATTTTACAACTTCACATACAATTACAATTACAATTTTGTGAATTTTACATACAATTACAATTCTACAATTACAATCAATTCACAAAAAAGAATACAATTAAAATTTTACAAATATTTTATATAGAATTAGAATTGTTAATTTACACTTTAATGTGACAATTACAATTACACTACAATTTTAGAATTTAGAATTAAAAATTTCTATAAATTTACATATACCATTACAATTACAATTTTAGAATTTTACATACAATTAGAATACAAATATTACAATTTTACAATATCATGATCATTTAATATTAAATTAATTAATAAACATCACGCTTCGATAACCATCAGACAAACATCATATTTGGATTTAAAAAACACATTCAAAATTGCTAACATCATCGTGATCATGATCATTCAACAAACCCAATTAACATTATAGTAATAACATCACTATAACACAAACATCAATTATACATCCCATGTGAAATAAACTCGCTATCACATACACATATATCTCAAGAACTACACATTAAATTAACATATCATAATATCTAACAATATACACATCATGATGATCACCAACATGTAAATTAAGTATAACTCCAACATGAGCATAAAAATATGGACTATCTATATATATATATATATATATATATATAATGTAAAAATATACAAACGTAATATAAATCTCATGGATCTGTTTGGGGGTACATCATCAATAGTGACTAAATAGAGGCTTCACTAATCAATGCAGCAACCTCGACACGATGGTCCGTACTGCTTTCTGCGATGACTGCTCGATGCTAGTGGAGTACGCGACCTAGCGTAAAGTAGGTGAACCATCATCAGATGATGAGTCGCTTCTTCGGACTGTGGACTGCGTGCTACTGCCTCAACCACGCTATAACGCTCCAACGGTCCTCACGACGAATTTGCTGGGTCGAATGACATGCCGACGTTGTATATGTCACATGACACACCTCTCCACATATGTAACAACGCATCATCGACTAAGATGTCTTCATATTAATACTGATGTTCCATTTCAACAATCAGATGCGTTGAGTTGGTCACCCAACTCCATCTTGCATTCGCGATTGCCGACCGCGCTTCATAAAGGAGATAACAACACTGATGAGCAGGCCTTGTACTGACGATGATCCGCAGATTCGCATGCCCCGATTGTCATCGATCTGCACTGGATCGGTGTCAAGATGTCCTCGCCATCAAAAGACCAATATATGAAAAATATGTACAAGTACACAATACACGACACTTAATAATTTACAAAGGTTAAAGAACATGTTAGAATAATGAATAAACAGTAATACTTATCATCCGGGTTACCATCAATCAGGAAGACATGTTTTCGTACACCCGCCAATCCAAACCTTACATGGTGACAAAGGACCATAATGATGTGGACGCTGTCAACACCGCTATAACCGGCAGCATCATTCATCTCAAAGGGAACATGCTCTCTGCCTTTCTCAGAATCCCATCTCCCCCACATGTGCATCCGTGCCTCGAACATTGCCTACGAGGCTTGAAAACAGCAATTTAGCTTAAAACTCAAAAAATAAAATAAAACTTGCCAGGCAAAGCACCTCTCTGTGCATGAGCACGACATCTATCTAAAGGTGGCCAGACCCACGGTGGTACGGTAGACCACCTGACAAGTCGGGATCATATTAAAGAATCAACATATTAGAAGCAGCAATAATGTGGAGCTTCACACGGGTGGTGTGTGAAATGGTAAAATGAGAAGTGAGAGGCACTGTCTCCTCCCCACTACCAAATGCACCAATACGTAACTCACCTCCGGAGACCTGAAAATCAAGAAGACATTATATCAAGACTAAATGTATCTACTAGATTACACTAATTGACTCCCCGCTGCATAAACAATGTCTTGGGAACGAGAGACCCACCCTCCTCGATACTTCAGAATGAAACATATGACCTCCTAGTGGGCGGTACCACTGCTACGACCAACTGAAATTATGTCGGTGGGCATTCCACCTCGCAAAGATAAGATGTCTAAAACAAACCATGGTTCTTTAGGTGGGAAGCAGCCTCCTCATAGAACTTGAGAGGCCTACCCATTTTAGGAGCCCCCAGAAGGCATCAGACAGTGAGGCACGCATCTCTCTCTCCCTCTCTCTCGTGCCTCCCATGTGCAACCATGTTATCTGTCCGCCCGTTGTTGTTGTTGTTCCCGCTCTTCTCCTTTAGCCGCCTTTGAATGATTGACATATTAAATACAATTTTTATATTAAATGATACATGGCTTAGAATATACATATATAATTTTTTTGATTAAAATAAGAAGAAGAAGTGAGAAGCGAAGTCAATGCACTACAAAAAATGTGGATGCACCGGCACGGTATGACATTTTTATGAGTGTACCAGATAATATTCAATACACCGATCGATTTTGCCTCCAAAATTTTTCTAATAAGACCGCTGACTATGTATGGTGTTAGAGCGCAGTAAAAATACTAAAATCTACGCTCGGTGGAAACCGTCACAGATCGACTTATGACATCATCACATAGTCAACAAGCAGTGATTTTTTAATAGTCAGCATCGCTGACCTTGTTGAAATGTGAATGGCGGTGTAATCGAGATAAACAATTACTTCAGGGCAGATATTTAAGTCAACGACCACGCTGCTCATTCAAATTGGTCAATAATGCAACTGCAATTCCACCTAATTTATCTAAAAAAATAAATTAAAATAATATCAGGCGCCGTATCGCCCCAGAACCGTGTATAATAGTGCCTGGTTTAATAAAGGCAATTTCGACTAAAATCCAGAATGCTAAAGCTGACAAAACCGCCTGGGCCGGGAGATTAAGCCAATGCACCGCATTGCCGCTTATTTCACATGGTCAATGGTGCAACCGCAAAATGACCGCACTACACTTCTTTTTTTTTTTTTTTTTTTTTTAAATAACATGGTTTACCTTTTCGCACCAAATTTCCCGGAACTGGTGTTTTTAATAACGTTAAACGACGGCAAATACTTGTAAATTTAATAGCAACATCATCAACGTGTGATACGAACGACTTGAGTACACCGCGTTTGTCAATTTTTTTTCTTCTTCTTTAAATGGTTAATTTTCGTTATTTGAAATTTAACTGCTTAAAAGGATTAATTATGGAAAACAAGAAAAAATACCAGTACATTTAGCCATCGAGGAGGCATATTGGTCGTAGAATTTGGTAAAGAAAATGCCCACCGTTTTGCAAAATTCCAAGCCGGAGATTATAAATGCGTCAACAATAAGGCGGTAATGGGTAATGGAGCACCGAAGTGCTGCAGTGGCTTCCATAAGGATAGATTTAAAATCGGCATGATAGGAGTTGAGCACTGAAAAGAAAAATGTGTGGTTTTTTGTTGTATTTGATTATTTTTTTTTTTTTTTTTTTAATTTAACATTGTCTGTGCTGGCTCTTATAGGCACACCGGTGTAGTTTCTTAAGACCGCACTGCATGGTTTCCCTCGTTTGGCGGATAATGCAGACGCACCTGCGAAGACAGAAGTAACTATATAAGCACAGACAGACACACCGAAGTGTGTGCACGAGCGACGGTCTGGGCAGTTATACGGTGTGCACCGGTGATTTCTCTTATTGAATGCACCGGTATGTGTTTAGGATGATAAGCGACTGGCGAAAACATCCGTAAAAACCTCCGCCACCAACCTCTCTAGTAACCTCATAAACGAATGTCTATTTTGAGATTTTTATAAGGGGTTCCCAAAAACATTGATCTGCTAGAGGAGTATTTTGCAGTGAATAAAAGAAGAAATGGAGAGTATCTAGCAAAGGAGAATGAAGAAATATTCATAATGAAATAAAATATCATTCCTAAAAATCAAAACATTACTAAGCAACAAGGATGATGGAATAAATGAATAAGAAATTAGTCATGAAAGATGAAGATTGTGAAAATTAAAGTAGAAATTATATACTCTTAAAAAGGCTGAAGTTACTTTGCTTGAATAAGAACTTGGAAAAGATCTCAAACCCAAGATGACATCCTAAGTCATCAAAGACTTTGATAAATCAAAGTCTGCCAGGTGAACCTCAAGCAAGAATGATAATGCTTCAAATAACAAGGATGTGGAGGAAGCTTTGAAGAAATGATACTCCCAAAGCCCAAGAAAGGCAAGAGTCAAGATGACATTAGAAGAAACTTACTCCAAGGAGAGTTATAGATGATGTCAAGAATACAAAAGGCAATGAATATCATTAAAGAATCTCCAAGGAAAAAAATACTTTAAAAGCACTTGCTGAAATCTTCACTTAGGTCCTAAATTATATTTCTTGGATATTTATTCGTACAAACTTTGGGCACATGGCAAAAGATAGTAGGCATATCACAAAAAGACAAATATAATGGTCCCCGCCAATATCCTAGCAATTTGCAAGAAGTCAGCATTTATTCATCAACAAGATAGAAAATAACTAAGTAACATTAGACATATGGCACATGATTTAACTTGACTAGTTCCCAACAAGCTAAACCATGGTCAACCCAAGCTCGAGAAGAAAGTTACACAAGTATGGAGAAGGAGGAAAATTGGCTTCAGAAATATTTTTGAACACTCCAAACCAACAACACATGTTGTTGATTTGATGGCTTTGTCCTTGATATTCCAAGTGATTGATAATGAAACCTTCGCCAAAATGAGACCATGCATACAATTAGGGGAGTCTATGATTCTTGAGCATTCTGCTATCCGTGAATAAATCATGAAGTCTTTGATGAGTCACCCATAGACATTCATCCTTTGATAGATAATCTCTCAAGAGAAACCCATTGAAGAACATAATTACACAATGACTTTTTCAATTTACCTGCACAAGGCAACAATATTTCCTTGCTGCAGAGGAGTTTATGTATGATGAGTAACATACCAGTGAAGGACTACTATTCATGAAGAAAAAAATCATCTTGATAGGGAGAAGGAGGAGAATTACAAGGCAACAATATTGTCATCAAATGAAACCACACTGTTGGTTCGAAACACGTTGACAACGTCTATTGGTTTGGGGACACACCGAAAAGAGATTTTACAATTTTATATGGATCAAGGCAGAAGCATAGATTCTAAAAAAAATCAAGGTTGTCATTGATGACAATATGGCTTTGACTAATATGCCAATATTCTTGATGCTTTGTTTCCCATGATGATGTCTTGCCCTACAGTTTCTAAGTGTATGATTGGTGGATTCAGTCCCTAAGACAAGCCCAGTGATGTGAAGAACTATACTTTATGAAGCCTTACTTGTGATGATTATTCTATACAATTTTATATGACACACTTAATGATGGTGTTTGATGAAGATTGGAATAACAAGATAGATGTGATTGATGATTGAAAGAGACCTTTCCTAATGATACCTACGATAACATATCACATTTACTATGTGATACACTCATTGCTGAAGGTCTCTACAATGATCCTATGATAAAGGTGTTGCTAAATACAAGCCAAAAACCGTGAAGAAGCAACCTATTTATTCCTACCTCAAATTATAATTAATTAATGACTACTGTTATTAAAAAATGTTTTTTTTTAAACTATCTTAGGAGCTAGCCTCTGACTTGATACCTATGTCATCTTTTAGAGCAGGTTACATTTTCTTTTCTAATGAGCTATTACTTTACCCGAAAATCCAAAGTGGTCGGGGAGATACAGGAATTTTTCAAGTTAAGAAAATAAATCATCCTGAGCCACATACAGAAGCAGCTCACTCATGCTCAAGATACTCCGTGAGATGTGCCCCATCACTTGATGAGTGGAAAACGTTATAAATACATGTTTTTTTTCCTATTTAGCCATCATATTTCAGTGACTTTTGAGAGATTTTGAGTACATAATTAAAAGGAGGCCGAGAGTACATTATGTGCACCATTGCTTAGACAATTTTATATGAACAGGGGAATACTTATGTGGTATTCGGGATCCGTGATATATATTTTTGAGTTATTTTTGAGGGTTCTGTAGGTAAACTCCCCGTGATAGCTATCTTCTCCTTGGACCTAGGACATTGATACAATACATCCAAACAACACCCGCATTCTTCGACTCGTGAGCTCAAGTGTCTTCTGTAGACAAAGCAAGATTTTAGACTTTGGACTGGTAGCATGGGCCCAGCCAAGGTCAGATATGATGTAGCAACAGCAGCCCAATAGCTCAGACCATTGTTGATGTGATGAAACTCACTCATGTAGATCTCGAATTCTTGAATTGTGGCTCAACATAATTGAAACACCAGGCTAAAACTTTCTGATTGCTTCTACAAACTCGACATTCATATAGTGACCTGTCCATTCACCATTTATTACAAGGTTGTCTCAAGACTTTGATTGGCTGCATCATATCCTTCTTGGAACTCGTGAAGATTGGATCAGAGGTATCATTTGGACAATAGACAAGTGTTATTGCTGATATAGACATTGGTAAGTAAACAAAGGAGTATTGTCCCATTGCCTTGCTCCAATGGGAAATGATTAGACTGATTGAGTTAAAGGTACTGGCAACAATAATATGACTTGCAGTAACTTCCGACCCACTCTTTATCTCACAATGGTGGAGAGCAGTGCAACAAACATAATAAATAAAGGGCTTAACATTGTGATCTCCTTTGTAATCGTGATACACTATTACCCTCCTTTGATCGCAACAAATTCTAAGAAAGGCCAAGTGAAGATACCTTGTTGGGCAAGCAATGTGAAGACCAATACTCTGAAAGTGAAGTTTTTGGAAGGCCTCATGGGAGGAGAGATGAAAAGGGTTATTGAAGAATTTCTTTGAAGAACTTAGAAGACTTTGTTTTGAGTCTTGAGAAGTGATATTGAAGAAGATCCCGGATTGAGCCTTCTTTTTTAAGTAGCCTTGACTGACCTTGGAGATACTACTCTGTCACATTTTGGTGAGTTATTCTGAAGACATATTGAAGATCAGTGATGTATCATTATGAAATCATGATATGACTTAGAAGATTTGATTGGGTATCATGAAGGAAAGAGACACCTTCATGTGAAAAGACTACAGCTATTATTGATGATGTGATGTGGAGACAAAGTGTGACAAGTGCCTGAGAAGAATTAGAGTCGTGTATTATTCAAACATATTTTGATGAATTGAAGATAGGCTGGAGCCTAGGGATTGAGTCTCATGAAACCGTGCCTGAGTTCAACTGTAGATAGGGTTGGAGTTTACAGAATTTGGTGTTTTAAAATCAACAAGGTTGGAGCTTCAAAAGACCAAGTTTATTGGTACAATACATGTTAGACCCTGAAGATTGAGGTTTGTTCATATTAGCCCATATTATTATTGTAGTCATTTCACAAAGAAGAATGAAGGTGATTTTAATTATTCCATCATTGTTCATTTACAATTAAATAAGAGAAAGTATCTAACCTGTAAAATTAACAATTGAAAAGAACATATCCACGCCTCTAAGTATTTCAACAGCTTACTGGATTATATATAAATATAAACTAAAAATAATAAATTAACTTATCTCATTAAAGGATACATGTCTCATTATTTTTCTAATGCCTTTCTAAGGCATCTTCTTCTTAAAATACTTCTATCAAAAAATATTTAGAAATTATTTTTGTGAAATGTGTTGAGTTTATACCAAGTTTGATGTCCGAGGGAAAATAGTGTAAAGAAACTTCACTTTTTGGATAAAGGTTATTTTTCTAAAATATTAAATATAAGTCTGGATTTAAAGGAACTTAACATTTTTCATATAATACTGGTGTGCATCATATATTCATGCACCAAAGCATCTTATGTTATGATTTAGGCCTTCAAGGAACTTCTATCTATAATATGCTACTTTTATAAATAAACTGCCTATGTCTTTTTTTCTTGATTTAAGAAACAGTCATATTTCTGTTGTTGTTTTTAATGAATACGGTTGGATTTTTGTGTGTTATATTCGAACACCCTTTCTGATGCATTTTTTATTATGACATCAGCATTGTTTCAATTCTGTGCTTTTCTTCCTAATTTTTTGGGTTTGAGATATCCCATAAATAATTTTTTCACGATTAATATTTTGATTTTAGTTTTATGTTTAAAAAGATTACAACAAAATTTGAAAATGCTTGTAGTAATTTAGTGTTTTTTTTTTTTTCCCTTTCTATTGTAGAGTAGCCACCGTAAATTAGGAAGACAAGTGACCCTTTTTTATCATGACAATTTGTACTGGTATTGCATGATTGCATTAAGGTTGGTGTAATTAACTTATGCATTACGTGATGTGATTGATATGCCATTATACCATTTAAAAATATTAATAATTAGATCATATGAAATAAAATTAGTTTGGCTAGATGACTGAACATTTTACCATGTTTATTGTCACTATACACAATCAAGCACACAAAAAGGCAGCTTGGTGTATTTATTTTGTTGATATCAATACCATAGGAAGTTATCTCATAACCACCGTTGCAATGCCAATTTTTTCCATGAAAGTTTCTGGGATCATTAATTAAATAGAAATTACATGTTATATTTGCTTCGTGATGCATCATGCATATCCAGAGTGTTCAAAACATCGTGAGTGGTATGTTATAACCATGTTTAGTAGTAAAATAGTAAAATATTACAAAATTGGTAACGGATCGTGCCCTTATAAACATAGATATCATAATATAAGTTCCGTATGCAAAGAAAAATAAAACATAAAGCAAAACCATAACTTATCATAGCAATAAACAGGTTTGTGTGGCCCAAAATCCTCTATGAAAGGACAAGCATAATGCCGGGAGACATATAATCAAGCCCAGGTGTTATGTTATATAGTCGTGTTGTCCCCATGTTATTTGTGTTGCTTCTTTTGACAAGTAGTCAACGTCCTTGTTCCTTTGCTTCCTTTGGAGTCATTCCAAGTTCGTTGTGTTGGCCACTTAGGTGCCGATCCATTCAAGGTTAAGGAGTTCATGTACCTTCCAAGGTAGGGCGAGATGAAGAGCTGTTCAACACAAATCGAGATTTGCACCATATCAAAACCCTGCCTAGGTGATGCACGCTTACCTCTCGGAATCACACCGTCAATTGTTTCGTACGGCTGAACAATTATCATTAAGTGTATCAATGCCAATTTCTATTTTAGATGAAACTAGTATTTATGATGAAATTAAGAAGTTACATAAATCTTGGCATCTCTTTTACATGATAGAAATATTTTCTTTTGTTTGGAAATATCAAGATATAGTCTCAACTTCAAGGCCTTTATCCCCACCCATCGTAAGATCGAAACAAATGAAGAAGGAAAGGAAAAGGAAATGAATAATAAAAGTTAAGCATCATCACATACTCTTAATAATAATTGTTCTATGTATGATGGAAATGTTGTAAGTTTCTACCTAACACCATAATTTTACTATAACATCTATCTATGAGGGTGAGAATTACTTTGTGTATGAATGTTGGTACTGATATATTATATTCTCAACAATAGAAATGTTTTTTCCTTTAATTTCCATATTTATTTGATGTCAATTTGTCATTGTTAATTGGGATTGCTAAGTTGTAGGCAATAAGAAAAATATATATGTTTTAGAATTGGTTGTGGGTTTTCTCAACACAAACATAATAATTATATAGCTTAATATTGATGAGATAGACACATAGAAAGAGGGAGTAATAAAGTTCACACAATTGTATTATGAAATTATATTTGCTTCGTTTATTGATTCAACAACACCGGTTTCCAGAATAATTTAATTTGGAATGCACTCATTGATAGATGTTGTTGTTAATGTCCTTGTCACAATGATTCTTATTTTCATTTGGTAATCCATGGAATACTTGATTCTTTTGATTCTTTGTTTAATAAGTGAAGTTGATGGTATATACATTTGTAAGAATAATAATTTTGTTCAACACATGTGTGTATTCATTCTTTTTCCTCGATAGCCTTGCATTCCCGTTAGTTTCTTTTTTGTGTATCCTACACTAGAGCTACCCACCCAAAGCTTTGGTTTTCATGTCTCCTTCAATGGTGTTGTTGTAGGAGTGGTAAGTACATATCATTAACTCGCCTTGTCTATTAACCTTGTAATGCTTGAAAAAACCATGAAAGGTCATAATTAGAATAATCTTTTAGAAGGGAGAAGTTAGACATGTTTTGATAGTTGGAATCCTCAACTATAATCAATCACAGAGTCCTCATATTGTTGCTTTAGCAGTAGATACCCTACCTCTTTTTCTTTGAATTTCATGATTTTCACCAATGATAATTTTTTTTTTTTTGTATTCCTCAAGGCTTAAAAATGAATCAAGGTTATATTTCATCATTAGAGCGCCTCGTGAGAGATTGTTCAACAATCACATTCTATTCTTGGCTCTCTAATTGTTGTTTGACAATGGATATACCTAATTCTTTTTTTTTAATTTAAGAAGCCATCAATGATAAGAATATTTAATTTTTATTCTTGTATGCTTGACTACAGACCGAAATTATATTTCATTGTCAAAATGCCCCCGTGACAAAAACAATTCAACCATAAAATTATATCCTTGGTTTCGCTTTTCAACTACATTTAAGCTTCCCTTCAACAGAGTATTTTTCCATTAATAACCTAACATATTATGTGGTCTGCCACAAGTAAGTCTAGAATAAGAAGTGTTTTCACCGCATAAACATGTTATGTGATGCAAAAATATCTATATTAGGAAGCATTTGATTTATCAAGAATAGTGCTATGTGTCCCACCCACCTAAAACCCAAACCTTATCTTTCACCAACCATTGCTTGTCAATTTCAATCAAGAATAAATTTATTTTACACCATAACAATGTATTCATCTAACACTCCTACACTCACTCGGTGTGTGGGACTTAATTAGGCCAACAATGTCATATATAATGGAAAGTAACATCTTCCCCATCTACTCACCCAATCCACGGGGAAGAATACCAAGAGGAATGGCCCACCCTCCACGCAAGAGCGTACTACTCACTCAATATGCATGCTATGAGAGCCCAACCATTGTTCAAGAGCATACGACCAGCTTTCGAAGTGGGATAGATACGTACGATTCCATCTAATGCTAAATGAAAACAAAATTTTATCATGTTTTGAGTTACACCACAACCTATGACGCAGCCTCGTGGCTCCTAGTGTTATTAAAAGTTGAAATTGAATTGTGAATGGTTCAATGCAGAGCTCATAGAAATAGATATATAACATGGTCATGGAAATTGTTCGTCCAGCAGTAACAACCCTGCATATATCTTGGGACCGTAAGAAACATCTTTCCACTTGTGCTACTTTGCACAAAGAGTCAACCATTATACCATCCCAACCTCGCATGATGTTTATATGGTTTTACACCGGTTATTTCAGCCTATTAAACTCGGAGCTCCAAGTAGCAAAGTAAAAGTCCAAACAGACCCAGAATAACTAGAAGTTCGATACTTGGATAAGTATGTGGAAGGAAATCATAAAGATGTTACAAGAAGCAACAAGAACAAACAACAGACTTCGATGGGGAAATTCTTTATGAGACTTGGTGAGGTTATTTCACAAAACATCGTTGGACAAAAACGTCCCTAAGGTCATGATAAAAATACCCAATTGTTGAATTCTACCTTAGTGTTGTCATTTCCACCAAACTTTAAATTTTTGTAGTTTTTGGGTTTTCAACAAAGTACAAAAACTTTTGACATGTTAATACAAGATGGTGATGCCATATAAGCAATCCATATAGGGAAAATGAAGATAAAATCTTTAGAAGATGACTTGCAATTTGAGGTTCTTATGAATTTACACCCAAGTCCACTAAGATCGTTTTGAATGACTTAAGACATCATTTATCAAGGGTTGAAATTATTAACTGCATAGGTATTGTTAGAAATGCAATACTTGTTTTTTTCAATATTTTTGGAAAATGTTAACAATTTAACCAAGGCTAGTATAGGGAGAAATATCAGGAATTGTATAACAGGAATAGAACATAAATGAAAGATGGAATGTTTAACTTCAGCCAAACGCGTAACACAATTCATTGTTCTACTACATCTGGACCCAAAATTCCTAATTAGTATCTTGGAGCCTTGCCTTGGAACAATTATACAAGGAACTCAAGTTGGCCAACTTTTGAATCCTTCAAAGTATTTCGTATTAAGGCTAAGGAGACAGAGACCTATATGCATTTACCCTTGGCCAAAGGATTGTTATACCCAAGCCTCAAGATATCGGTTTATCTTTTGTGATTGATGGAGGAGTGGCATAAAACTAAGCATACAACACTAGACGATATGAATTAGTCATTTTTCGAAGCCCTGCCATGTCGAGGGTGACTTACAAGATTTTTTCAAAGCCCCAAGTTTTTTTCAAAGCCCCATTTTAGGAGTGATAAAAAGATAGTCTTATCCGTGACTTGCCAATGCATTATGGCACATGCCTATAGTTTGCTGATTGGTAACCTTTATAAAGGGATAATCTCATAAAGGGAGTTCGAATTCACTCGATCAATGTTTTTCTTGCTGTTTTTGCATTTTATTTTATAGCATTCTTGGGTTACCAAAGAAGCAATTAGAACAAATGCCATTTGCATTAGGTCAACATTGAAGCACTTCTTGAATTTGTAGGAAAGAAGCTCATCCATTGTGTAACTTCAAGAAATGAAATTCCAGAATTTCTTGACATGATTATAGTATAGATATAGTTACTCAATATGCAACAATAAGTTGTTTTCAGAATCAAGGAATCAACGAAGCACTTCGATATTTAATCATGCTCACAAGAGTTTAATTATGTATAAGAGATATAATTTGATGGGTAAAGGCACATCATTATGGATGTAATGACAAACTCGTTTCGTTGCTTACAATGTCATGCCATGGATACACATCTTATAGATGAAGAGAGGCCAAGAGTGGGGCTTGATGAGCTCAAGTGATTGAGCAAAGTATACAATGATAGAAAATCTATATAGGGTATGTCAACATTTCCATATATGTCTTCTTCCACTTTCAAGCCCCTATTTCAACAAATTTATTTACGAAGTCTTTACTTGTTTGATTCATTGTTCCTCTGGCTATTTGTGGTTATCTTCTTTATCTCCTCAGCTGCTTCTATGAGGGCATTCGATCGCCCGAAGGCTCCCTTGTGCTTCACGACAGGGCATCTAATCGCTCGACACTCCTCGGTGCTTCTATGAGGGCATGTGATCGTTTCAACAACTTGCCGGATTTTGATAACACAACCATGTCCTGGCTACTACAACCCTCTACTTTACTAATTCTTCCCTTTCCCCACACCCCGCCTCATGATTCCTCATGCCTTCCACGTCCACATCCTTTTTTCTTTGTAGTATATCCTTATGTCATTCTACATTCATCACACTTCTACCTGTGGTAATTTTGTACTTTTTGGTACTTATATTAGAGTATAAAAAATGTAAAGAGCTTTTTGGTACTTATATTAGAGTATAAAAAATGTAAAGAGCACGAAAACAAAAAACATGCTAGGTATAGTTTTATTTATTAGACAAAAAGGAAAACAAAGGCACATGAATACAAAAATATAATCACTTAGAGAAATAAAAGCCATGACTAATTTTTTTTAAAACAATTATATATTGTTCACTGTGGCTAATCACTGAGCTCACATTTCCCGTCCTCCTCGTCGTATTAAAATATGACACGTGTACCAATGTTTTCCTTAAGGATGTGACTGGCGCTCGACCGAGACGCGCGTTCATCCTCTGGTGCCTTCTCCGACAACTTCGCCGCATTATCTCATCCAGGACCACCACCAGTATTGGACACGAACTGTTGCTGTGAGATGGAAGGACGGGTTATATATTTTGCAGTCCCTTCCCCCGTATTCTGTTGCTTACTCCATCCTTGTAAATTGCGGAACCAGGAAATAACCGTCGAGGAACTCGGCACACAAGTAGTTCTGCAGTTGCTCCTTTTTTCACTCCTTGGTGAAAAATGCTAGTATAAGAGAGCTGATATATTTTGTTGGGAGAAGAAAGTACAATTGTTTCACGTAAATCACAGACTTTCACCAAAGAAAACTTGTGATAACGGGGAGCCTAAAGTCATTATAGAGTTTTCAACGATGAAGTAAATGCCATGTTTTTGTTTCAATACAATACAGGAGTTAGTGATAAGTTTTAATCAAGGTGTAGGGGAGATGGCTGTTTGAATACCACTGCTTAATTTTAGAATTCAAACCATTTTAGAATTCACAGTTAGTTCAAATGAGATATTTTATCATTGGAAGTCATTACCCTCTGGAAAATGACATGGTTTATTTGCATGGGTGACAATGGATCCAATAGGTTAAAACTTAAAAGTCAAGACATTTAATATTGGAAGCCATTACCCTCTGGAAAAAATGAGTTAGGTTTACTACAGGGTGACCGTGATGGCAGAGTATTCTAGTAGAGTTTAGAATTAAAAGAGCAAGCACGATTTGATAAGGATTGTCAGCTTTTCCCCCGACAATACATTAAGTAATCTAATTGTGTTAGGTCGATGTTACATCAATTATGTAAACCTTTGAAGGCCTACAAGTGCTTCACCTATCCGTTCAGCGGAAATGCCGCCAGGTTGCGTGCAATTCAAGCCAAAATGATATGACTTTTGCAGAACAAGGAGAAACACTTATGAACCTGGAGGGAAAATATTTGGCCGGAAGTCCATAAGGAGATACTAAATAAAATGTAAGCTTAATTTGGTTGTATAGACATTTGACGGACATAAACATCAATAATTTTTTTAAAATTCCAAATTTATAAAACTGACTGGTAAATCAATATGTAAGAAATGTCAAGTCAACGGAGACAGCTGCCTGACACTGCAAAGATTTAGTGAGCTTCAGAGCTAAACGCCAGAAGAACGCTTTCTACGTTAATTACCAACATAACCATCCAGAAAGAAAAAATAATAGTCATATAGTGCATGACCTCTTCATCAACTTTTCATTATGACTAGTATTTGGGACTAAACACAATGCTATTAAATTAACATAAGGAGCAGTAGTCCTCAAACCTTACGACACCACAATGAAATCGTCTATCTTATATTTGTTGTGGAATATCCATGCCATATACTTACGTAACATCGACAGTCACAAAATATTTTTATTTGAAAAAAATATATAAAATTCAAATTATGAACATTAAACATTTAATTTATTTTTAAAAACAACAAATTATTATTATTTTAATTTATTTTTCAAATTATACCATTATTTAAAAAAAGGCTAGCCTAAAATTGAAGAATTATCATTTGTTATAATTTGTTTTTTTTTTTTATAAATAATTTTCAATATTTTAATTAATAAAAATAATTTACTTTTTAGGTGAAATCTTTTAAATTTAAAAAGTAATTTTGTAGTTATAAAAAATTATAATTATATCTGGTTTACAATATTTTTTGAATTTTTATTACATTTATTTTGATTAATTTCGGATATATAAATGGATTAAAGTTTTTTTTTATGTTTTTTTTAAGATTTAATGGTAAAAATACAGGAATTTTTCACCATTGTACAAGGCTCAATTCAAATTGTTTACACAATATATCATAAGCAAAAATAAGCTTTTACTTGACTTAGAATTCCTGGTGCCAAAATATATCCTATTAATTTTCTTGAAATCATACAAATATATTTTATTAATTTTCTTGAAAATTAAATTTCTCCTCAATTTGATTTATTTTTTAATAATATACATCAATTTAAAATCAGAACAAACCTAAAGACATCATCTTAAGGTAAACATAGATAAACAAATGAAATTAATAATAAAATTGCAAAAAATTGCTTATACTTGTTAAAAATTAAAATTTAAATAATAAATTCTAACTACTATAATTAATAGATTTTGATATTAACAAACATTGACAATATTATATGAGCATCCAGGATGAGAATCACTTCTCTTAGAGTGCCCCACCTACAATCACATTAGAGCTCAATTTCATAATCTTTTCGTTGCAATAGTGACCTTCTTAGCCTTTTAAGATGTCAAAATTATAGTGAGTTTTAGAGGCTTCTCTCCAAGCTTTTGAGCATAGACATAAAATTCTAAATCAAAATTAATAAATTTTTCTTTAACCACTAATACCATCATCAAGCATAAACTAAAATCTTCCAAACATAAAATAACTTATAAATATTTACAATTTAAACATTATTAAAGCCCAATTAAAATATATTAAATATTCAAAACAAATATTAATCATTTACATTACTTCAAAACATATATTTTTATTTTAAAAATTTATTATAAAATAATTAAAAATATAAATGAAAACGTAAATAAAACATTCTAAAAAATCTTTATGAAAAAAATAGAAACCCTATTAAAATAAAATTTATTTTTTTAAGCTTCAGAATAATTTCAATTAATATAGAAAAATATTACATTTAGTACTTGTAAATATTCAAATAATCAAAAGAACAACTCTAAAATCATAGCTCTAACCAAGTGTTTCCAAACCATCGACAATGCCATTAAAACTTGAAAACAAAAACTCAACTAATAGACCAAGCAAGAAGCCAACCCATTCGAGCCAAATCGTCTATGGTCTCACGAGCACAATTTACAAAACACCGAAAAGTATAACAAGTAGTCAACCCTAATCGTATCTTAACAAAAACAAGATTCATACATCAAAACAAACATGAAAGTATATAGACAGAAGGCTCAAAGGAGGAATAATCACATCTAAGTTTGCCCATATGCGCTTCCACCTTGAAAAGGCGGTGGCTGATGATGATTGGAGAAAGGGGAGTAGCAATCTTCTTTGAGAGAAGGTCATCAGGAGACGAAGGGACCTGGGTGAGTGTTGACGCATCTACAGAGATCTATATTGTGCTTGTCAACTAAATGTTTCGAATTAGAAACCATATATTTCTCTATCCATGTTAGTCTAGGTACAATGTTTGTTTGTTTTTTTTTGTTTTGTGTTTTTAAGTATTAATCAAAGCTTGGTGCTATGAAGCTGAAAGTTGTGGGAGCCGGAAGTGATAGATTCTCATCATCCTCGTTCCCAAATAACAACCATGGATCGATAAAAGGATAACAAGTGATGTACAGTGAGAGTTGGACAAAGGTATCTACCCAATGGTGGATTAACGCTAAAATGACTTTTTTTCCTTTTTTTCATCGGACTCTCTTGACCCGACGATTGGTACTGGGTCAAGGTGAACTAATTGTAGACTATTCTCAAGGCCGAGGGAGGAATGCCCATCTGGTTGGAGGAAGAAGACACATGAGGCGTTGAGATCTATGCGAGGGATCTTCGTGTTGGCCGAGGTGGGTCTCGCAGTCTTCAAATTTCCCATCTCCGTTTCTAATTCTTCCTTATCCGAGTTGAAGTGAACTGTATTACCTATGGGGGAGGATCACATGGTTTTCAGTTTTGATTTGGGTTTGCTTAATTGAGATTCTTTTTGTCGAGGAACTCGCATGTGTTTTGGAGATGCCCCGTCCGATGACAATGGCGACATCGGAAAGGCAGCATTCTCATAGTCCAAGGTTTGTGTCCACGGAAGTTCCCAATTTTATGTCGATCTCGATCTCGGCGCCCTTAAGCACGTTCCGTTTCACATATTCTACCGAAGGTGTAGACTTTCTCCCTATTGAGACCGTAGCGAGGAACGGCCTGGGTTGCATCCCCAATCCCTAGGAAACAAAGTAGTGCCACAGATGCACCGTAAGGTTTGTTCAACGAAGATGGGAAGCTTGGCACATAACCGTAGAGGGGTCGAAGCTCTGAAAACCAAGGGTGAGTGAAAATCCCACCCGATCCCTATCAAGGGCCTCCCCGTTGTTGTCATGAGGGTCTTCATTGGAAGGCAAAAAGCCACAATGAAGAAGCCTTTCGAGCATAAGAAGACCTTGGTCATGGCTAGTCCCAATGGAGTGGATCCACCGAAAGTAGTTCTGCGTTGGTTCTAGGCCATAGGTCACAATCCACAAGATGATCGTTGCTGGCAAATGCTTTAGTATTGACTGCTGGCGCTGGATGAAAGATTTGGATAGAAGGGATTTCCTCTACTCTTATCCACCAAAACGGCTTAGGAGCCGTAGTTGCTTGAGCAGATTTAGGAGAAGGTCATGGCATGGACCGTATCTTTGTAGGAGAACGCAGGAGAGGAGGTCTGCTTCAGTCGTTCCTCCTTCTTAGACATAGGCAAAAACACAATAGAAGATTCTTTGAATACGCAAAAGGAGAGGGGAAGAGGGTCTCTAGCTATTTACTCATACAACAATCTTCCGGAGAGAGGAGGAATCCTACCGCAGTTCAAGGTCACGTGAAAGATCCTACACTAGATCCATTGCACGACCTCCATTGCAACATCGTTCTCGAGAGGAGGAGATTTGATCAAAATGCAGGAAAGCATCTAAAATCCCCGCTCCCCAATCGATTAAATCAAATGTGCTTAAGCTTTGTATATCCGCATTTTCCAGCCTTTTGGGCACCTAATTTGTACAGATGAAGAGCACGTCATAGCCGTTGTATTCCCATGGTACCTTGCGATCGAATCGTGTGCCTCGGTAGCGTATCCGTCGCTGTTTCATGCGTAGGCAGAGTCAGGATCACCTCGAGTGGATCTCATTTTTCTTATGGGCATGTTTTTTTTGACAGAGAAAACGCCCTCGTACGTACGTTAGTCGCCTCTTTGCTGTGGAGAAGGGCATTAACTTACAGTCACGCCGCCGAAGCACCAAAGTGATTTCACCACCCGCGCTCATTACGTTCTGCACGTCGCAGGAGAGCATGGCACCGTAATTAGGCTTATCCGAGCTCGGCAACCGTGATGGCGGCGGTCGCGAGCCGTTCGGGCAGCTTGTAGGAAATGCAACAAGTACGGGGAATGGGCATCAACATCTTTGCCGAGGAAAACCTTTAAGAATCGCAAAGTGAGTAAGCCGCTTCCGACAAGATTCAACCTGGGCCTTTGCTACCGCTATTGTAAATGGATAAGGAGGAGCTTAAAATATTGCTAAATCTACCGCCCAATATCAAGTCTCAACGAGGTTCTTGAATGGAAGGCGACTGTACTGTAGCCATTTTTAGGGTTTTGATTCTATCAAGTACACATTACAATTACCCTCACCGTTTCAGGTATAATGTTATGAGCCAAAGAAGATATTGAGAAGAATTCATTTGATATGTTCTTTTTCGCAAATAATTGTAGTTATCTACCTACTTATTTTTGAAGACCATGCATAGTACCGGTTTCCATTTGTTGATGACCACATGGGAGTGGAGAAATCGTTTCTACTTCTTAAATCTTTTTGAAGTTAGGTATCCAATTGAGCCACACACCTCCTACTTTTAAAATCTAAGAAATATGTCCGATCACCAAACTCTTTGGACTCGAAAAGAGAATTTCCAAAGACCAATCAAAGTACTCAACTACAAACTTTAGTGAAAAAAGATGAATCACTCCACCACCTCTCGTGGGACTAAGCATCCTCTCCCAACATAAAGACAAAGAGGTGAAGAGTGAAGTGAGTTTCACCGATTCAGTAAATGGCAAACACTAAACTAGTACAAACCAAGAAATAAACGGATTTTCAAAATTTTAATAAAAGACAAATATATAAAAATAATTAAATAAAATTGATTTTGTAAGTCCACTCACATGCTATAGCATCTTGTTTTACATATTAAATTAGCTTGCAAAGATGATTATCAACCACTACTCCTACCGCGCTTCCTTGGAAAGTGAAGACAATCTTTAATTGGTATGTGTTCCAATAAAAAGTCAAAGAAAAGATAATACATAATGTTATTAAGAAAAGGGAAGAAAATCTTTAATTGGAAAAGTTGCCTAATGATGTTTTCCACAAAAAGGCAAAGAAAAAAATAATAACACAAGAAAGTTATTAATTAAGACTTATAAGTGTAGATTGAGAGAGTAACATAATTTAAATTTGACTCCAATTGAAAACTTATTATATGTCTTCATCTTTTATATGGTGTTGTGACCTTTACAATAACCTTGAAATTTTATATAAATAAATAATGGGATCTACTAAACGTTTACATTTTTTTATTTTTAGATTTTTTTCGTTAGTTAGTTATTTTTCTTTTTTTAGAATTTGACAGTTGATATTTTTAAATAAACAAAATTCTCAAATTTGTTTAAGACAATAAATCAAATGGTAAGCTTTTTAATTAAGACCGATAATACACTGGATACTTGGACATTCGAATTGGTTTTCATTTCATTTTATTTTTAAATTCATTCTTAAATTATATCGGGAATCTAATTTGTATCGATTTACTCATGGATAAATTAAATACCCGAATACGAGATATCTTGATAACAATAACAAAAGCTGTTGGAAAAATCCATAATTCGATACTTTCCTATTATAACTTATTTTATGCATACACGAATATGCAGATAATCGAATAACAATAAAATGCTTAAAAAACAAAATTCGGAGTAAGGTTCATTGTAAATAACTCACTTATTCAAAAGCAATATAACCAAATACCCTCGTAAACTTTCTAAGGCGGTTCACTGAACCATTAAGACAAATTAGACTTGCATTTAAATTTAAAAACGACCGTTTTGGTTTTTGTTTACTATTTTTAATACACTGTAATAATAAGACAAATTAGACTTACATTTAAATTAAAAAACGACCATTTTGGTTTTAGTTTTTAATATTTTTAATACATAATTGCAATAATTTTTTTTTTTTTTAAGAAGTAAAAGCAAGTGATCTTAGGAAAGGACCATTTTAAGGTGGTGTTCTTTTTTTCAAATTATTTTTTAAGGCGGTGTTTTTTTTTTCAAATTATTTTCTAAATTGATTTAATACACGTTGAATGTAAAGTATGAACTTTTAGGAAATGACCATTTTATAATGGTGTTCTTTTCTTCAAATTATTTTCTAAATTAATACATTAAATGCAAATGGCTCCTTTCCTTTATAATGCTAAAAGAGTGGTCTCTCCCTGTATCTTCTAAGAATTATTGGCTGACTTTTTGCTGAGTTGGAACTTGTCTGATTTTTTGGCAGAGGAATGGAACCTTCATCAAGGAGTTAATTAATGGGTAGCTTTAAGTAACTCCAAGGGACAATATTTTTTCTCTGAAAATAATGTTGTCATGTTTATTATGAATTAATGTCTTTCACATTTCCCAAATATTTAATTCATTGACTTTTATTGATGATCCGTTTATTTTGGAAAAATGCATGTATATGTACTGAACTGCCTATTTAGTTAGAAAGTTGCAGACGTTTTTTTCCTCTTTAAAAACGAAGCACAACAAAGACGTGGATATGATGGGATATGGATGGAGGAGCAGCATGACAATGCATTATAGGCTTGCTGAGATGCATAACATCTCATCCCTCTGCCATGTTACTGTCTATTGGTTCCTTTAAAAAACTCAACTATCACATAGCACATAGTTATTATTATGTATTCTGCGATAAATGTTTGATTAATACAGTTATTAAATAATTATTTCCATGGCAAGAGTTTTTCATTTATTTTTATATATTTTGTATTACAATTAATTTAAAACTAGATGTTACAATTTCCAGCAATAGAAAATTGTAAATAATTAAATTATAATAGTTTAATTTAATATTATTAATTACTTTTATAAAATATGTATTTTATAATTTAATGTAAAATAATATATAAATTAATATAATTTATAAACAAAAAATAATTCAAATACATTTTGATTAAACGAAAATAATCAAAATGTATAATTAAAATACATAATATAATTATATATTACTCTATTTTATACTTTAACATAGAAAATATATATAAATTAATATAATTTATAAAATCACATTTTATAATTTAAAGTTTAGATAAATGTGTTTACTCCATACATTTTCATATTATTTTAGAGATAATAAACTTTAATTATAATAAATTTGTTTAGATAAAGGTAAAGCTTACTTAACAAATTTTCATATAATTTTAGAAATAATAAACTTAATTATAATAAATTTATGTTTAAAAGATTTAATTAATTTTTTATATAAATTTAAAGTTAAAATAATATTATCATATGGGACATAAATTATTTTCTCAATTATATTATAAAGAAAAAAGTTATAAACATAACAACACTCTTTCTAATAATATCCAATTTTTTCTATGATAATTTATTTTTCTATGATAATTTATTTTAATTATTGTAATGCTTTATTTGAACTTTTCCTTTATTTTAATTTAATTTTAATTATATGAATACTTTTTTTTAATTGGCATGTAAATCAAGTATTATATTATTATGAAATAAGAGGTGTCGGTAAATGTAATGTGTTCATAGTTTATTTATTTTTCTCAAATTAATATATTTTGTAAATATTTTTATTTTAATTATAAATATAATAAGTTTAATTATTTAGAGGGAGTGTTTCCTAAAAGGTTACATATTTAAATTTAGATGGGTAGATTATATATGTTTTCTTAAATTTTTTAGTAATCAATTTTTTTCATGAAGGAAGTCTTTTTGTTTCACAAAGAAGTTTGGGGATTTCGCACCCGAGCTACACCAACCTTTAAGCTCACTAGATTTTTAGCATGTTCCTCCCAAACACATTAACCTTAAGTTGACTAAATTTTAGCATAGTTCTCCCCTAACACATGGCACAACCTTGCTAACTAGATCCTTCATCAACGGATTATGCCGGTAAGACTACAAAATTAGAATATCATTATTACTAACACAACATATAAATTAAATAAAAGACAAAACACTTATTTTATTATATATCAATCATAACTTAACTAAATTATATTTGTGTGGTTGTTAATTTTAATATTTTAAATTAATTATTATTTTTAATTCAATTTCATTTTGGTAAACAATTTTTAGTTAATCCTTTTAGAAAAATGAATTTCAACTTGAGGGTAGGATTTTATCAATATTCTTAAAGATAAAAATATCTCATAAAATTATGCTTCTATTTTTTTAAATTTATTATGATTAAAAAAGTTATTATAAAATTTAAAAGTTTAAGGGCTTAATGTTTTTCTTTTCATTGGCAATTTGATAAAGAAATGGTAGTTTTAATTTTTAAAAAATAATAACCAAAATTTTCGTACCATATGTTGCAAAGGAAACACGTATCTAGCACTTTTCAAAATCTAACGCTTTTGTTTTCTAAAATATGAAGTGTTGCCTCAAAAATTTAGACACCTCTATTAAAACACATTAAAATACATAATATTCTAGAACCCCTGGCTAAATTACATTAAAATACATAATATTCCATAAAAATACGGCATCACAACATCGATATTAATTCAGAACGCTTTCTTTTTTTCTAAAATAGGGGAAGTGCTCTCAAAATTTTGAACACCTCGCCAAGTAAATACATAATATTCAAGAAAAATATCCTGCACATCACAACATCATGATATTAACTATGAAATCCAATGTTTTTGTTTTTCAAAATAGGTGAAGTGCTTCCTCAAAAATGGACACCCTAAAAAATATTGCATCACAACATCATGATATTAACTATGAAATTTTGCATACCAAAATGTAAAAATTTAACAACAATAAACCTTGGTGTAGAGTCCTATGGTTATATTGAAAATTCATATTAACTATGAAAATTTTCTCAAAAACTTGGACACCTAAAAAATATTACATCACAACATCATGATATTAACTATGAAATTTTTGCATACTAAAATGTAAAATTAAATACCAAACCTGGATGTGTAGAGTCCTATGGTTATATTGAAAATTCATATTAACTATGAAAATCAAGATACTAAAATGCAAAAATTTAATAACAATAAACCTTGGATGTGTAGAGCCCTATGGTTATTTTGAAAATTTATTATACCAATGAATGCAACATAATCACACCCTAACTCCATGTAGCTAAAAATTTAAAAACTAAAATAAGAATAAAAAAGTTTTCCCATCTATAAGCATACTGCCAGCTTTTATAAATAATGATAATATCATCACAGGTAGATTTATCAGTGGGTGTGAGTTTTGAGTTGTCAATTCGAATATCCACACTAATTATTTTCATTAAGAATAATAATGAATCAAGATACATTTTATTATAAAAACTAATAATAATAATAATATGTTCTAGGTTCTTAATTATAATTAAATTTCTAGATATTATATTTTTATGTGATTATTTTAGAGAAAAATATATTATAATTATAAAATATATATGTGATTCATATGATGCTAACCACCGGAAAAAAAAAGCACAAATATATACATAACAAAAACACATTAAAAAAAAAAAGTAATATGTAACCTTTTTACTCTATATTTAGAAAATGAAATTAAACACTACTAGTCTATATACATTTGCTTCTCTATTCCTATCATTATTGTTTCCATGCTTTCTAGGTCCCCACAACACTTTCTAATGAGGTGACAACAACATGGTAGATAGCGCCCTTATTGTACGAAGGGCCATTAAAGGCTCTCAAATTGCCAGGACTATTAAAAAGGAAATAATAAAAGACAATTAAGGGCATTGCAGATTTTGGCCAAGAAAGAAGCTACTTATTTGAATATGATGATCATGAATGTGTAATTTGGTAAATTTTGCCAGGAAAGAAGCTACTTATTTGAATATACTGCTGAAATGGGTGATTTGTTTGAGTTCGCCTTGTTAAATGTGTATCCCCATTGTATCGTTATAACTGGTATGAGACTTTCTTCATTGGATATTTCATCTCTCTGTGGAATAATATCGTCTAGTAGCCTACTGATGCCTAAAATGAAGGTGGCTTACCATTACCGTATACAGCAACAAAATTTTGATGCAAAATTTCGCATATCCATGGTCATCGACGTTGCAAATACATATATTTGGAAAAGATACATGTCTATTTATTTACATCTTCTCAAGTCGGTTTAGGTCGTGATAGCATATTGCTTTCTATCATTGTATAGATGTAGCACTAACTCTACGAGTTCCTCTGTATACCGTTTGTTCCTTAGTAATTCTTCATTTAGGAAATTGATAAATCTCTTAGATTTTTTTCCATTTAGTACTCATAGGAGTTAACATTGAGAAATGAGGGAACGTAAGTCATTACTACTATTATATTTTAAGATTTCTTGATTCAATAGTATAGATCATATCATTAATTCTTTCTTGATGATTTCTATTGAATATTCAATGGAATGTTATATCCCCCAAATTTTACAATTGAATAATGGAATAAGTTATATCCTAAATCCTAATGACATAAATTCAATAGAAAATTAACCGATTGACATACTTTGTAAGCCTCTTATCGAGATAAAGAGGAAGTGGTTTGTTATATTGAAACTTCCAACCATCACTGTGTCACAAAACTCGCTTCTTCCTTCAAAATCTGCTCGCAGTATTAATTGATTTTCATGTTTTACATTTATAGACCCTGTCAGCCTCCAAACTCCTTAATCATATGTTTTGCTCTGATCGGAAGGATCACACTGCTCGATCCCCCTCTTTGCACTCCACTTTTACCTCGAGAAATATTAAACACCCCAACAGCAACACTCAAACAACTCAAGTCGTTTTCTATCAAAGGGTAAAGCCATAAAAGCAAATACTCACAGAAAAGCTATCGCATTCTCCCAATATTGTAAGACTTTAAATAGTTTTTTCCAAGGTAGATATTAATAATTATTAATAACAATATCTTAATCCTAAGGTAGACATTATTTCAATCGTCAACATCAAAATCAAAGGTACAACAAATAAGTACAATGAGAGTTGAGTTTAAAGAAGATGCTTTACAACTTAATTATTAATTTATTATTCTTCTTTCAATTAAAAATTATTATTATCTATAAATTTAATAATCATTATATTAAATTAAAATGATAAAAAATCATGGAAGTAATTTCATCGCTATGTTTTTTTTTTTGTTTTTCCATCCAAAATAACTTCATTGTATTTAACCCCAGTAGCTCTTAATTTCATATCCATTAAAATTTCAATAAATAAAACATGTTGCCTTAAGTTTTTCTTTCCTCGTGAAAATTTCAAAACATTGACTATTGGGTTTTATACACTCCCTTTTAAGGTTTCAATAATGAAATGTTTTTGCCTTCATCTTACGCCTAATTTGTCTTTTTCTACAAGAACATATGTCCTTTGTAGTGTAAATTTCAGCTCACGAGTGATTTAATGAGGAGTGACATACTCATAACATTTAATTATTATTTTAAATTCATGAGTATCCATGCCCATCACCATGCATGGGTCGGTTTGTATGATGGGAGAATCAAGGAGGTATGGATGGGCATGCATGGACCCCTATGCGATTGGTCGACAATATGATGGGAGAACTGCTGGAGGTATTGATGGGGAGGTATGGACCGCTCATTTATACATACTGATTCTCCCTATTACTAACAAATGATATTAGTAACGAGTGTTGGGCACATGAAAAGTTTAGGCACATGGGGAGGTGGTATGTTGGTTTAAAGGTACTATTTTCTATTGGTTGGTTACGAAAACAAAATCTTAACTCCTGACATAATATTTGGTAAATTGGGATACCTTTGGTCCAACATGGTGTTTTCTGCCATATGGAACACAGCATTGCATTAATTCATGCATCCTGCTTCCCATGTATGTTGAGGTTCGAGAGAGTATATTGAAGCAAGTTCGCATTCCTCAAGTGGGTTCCTTTGATAATATGGAGTCTTGCTTCAAGTGGTGGTTGTCTAACAGAGAGGGAGATACAAAGCGTTCCCTTGTATACTATATGGGAGATTTGATGAGCAAGAAACCTCGTGATATTTGAAGGACATAACACCCAATGTCTCCAGACCTACTTAATACTTTGGCTTGCCTGTGAGGAGGTGCAGGTTTGTGGCCGATAATTTTTGGTGCACTATGCTTTCCTCCACGGGTGTGCAGCTTCCCTCGTGTGCTTGATGACACGGCCAAGGATGCAGGTGCGCATTCGTGTGGTATGGTTGAGGATTAATCCTCGTACACATTTTCTCCTTTTTCCGTACTTGGGTTTGGGTCCCAACTTCTAAGGTCATATTATTAGCACTTTTTGTTTTGTTAGTTTTACCAAACACCTACAATTGTTGAAGATTTTTTGTGTGTATGTGGGGACTCTAACTCCACCATTGATGTTGTGACTTAGCAAATTCTTCTTCCTCACCATTCTAGTCAATGAATGGATGGATCACGTAGCTAATTTGTGGCTCTTTTTGATCATATCACCCCTTCACATGTCTACAGGGAGTGTAACTCGCTGTGGAAGATGACTCTCAAAGCAAGGTTTAGTCGTTGTTACGTTCAATGAATTTATATTTTTAGTTGATGGCAAGGATGATGTTGAATATCGATATGCCTTAAACTAGATTTTGGATCATTCTAGTGATTATTTTGTTTATCATGTATCGAAGTATTTTTTTAAAATACTTCTAGTAACATTATCGAATTATTTGTAGATCTTGAGATCTAGATTGTTTTGATGTTATTATACGAGCTTTTGTCTCTAGAAACTTGGGAAGTACAAGCACTTTCATTGATGATCATGTTTATTTTGGATAACATATGTATATGTACCGAATCGCTCTATTTAATAGAAATAGAGATTTTCTTTTCCTTCTTTAAAATGAAGAAGAAAAAAGATCGGGATGATGGGATATGGATGAAGAGCAACATGACAATGCATTATAGCTGGTAGAGATGGTATATAATATCTCATCCCTCACCATGTTAATTGCCTTATTGGTTCCTTAAAAACTAAACTATCACATAGCATAATATATTAAAGGTGCTATAAATTTTTTGATTAATACATATTAAATAATTATTTTCCATGCAAGATTTTTTCATTTACTTTTAGATATTTTGTATTACAATTAATTTAAAACTAGATAAAAATAGTACTTCCACTAAAATTAGTCTAGTGTCGACGCAGAATGGCATGATTCAAAATTCATACAAATTGAATATTGTTCAACCTCTAGTATACGCTTCAAAGTTTGATTGTTTATTTATTTATTTATTATTTTTATTTTTTTACAAATTTCTATGGCACATGGATGCGAACCACAACACCTGCTAACGATCACTTAAGCAATAAAACTACAAAAAATTGACATTAGCTTTCAAAACCTAGCCCCCAAACGTTATATCCAATATGGCACATGAACAATCGCTATGCCTTGGGTGACTGGATATCAAGCTATCAACATTTCTCACAAAACTCAAAAAATTTAGATAAAGATAATAATGATATGATGAAGACTATTGAGAGAACCCCTTTATGTCACACCTTTCACATTAACTGAATGTTATTGGTAACCGTTGGTGTACATGCACCAAGTACTTTAGTTAGCCTTACTCAATCTTGTTCAACTTATTTCTTGCATGTGATGCAATTTGGCTTTAGTTATTTCAACTCCAAGTGCTTAGATGTGGTGTATTTGGATTTAGTTATTAATTGCACTAGTGTTTGCATTCGTGCATGCACATTAACAACATAAAAACAATAATTTAGTTTTTATGCTTAGATTTAATTATCCTAATTATTGCATGTACAACCTTTTGGTGTTTAATTTATTTTCTTATGTATTCATATCAAATCAATATTGAGTAATCAAATTCATTCTCAGCCTCCATTTTTTTTTTTCACTTCTCGCTGAAGTTTGTGAAATTATTCTTCAAATTAGATTTGTATTCATGTCAGACACTTGCATATGGTATTAGAGCTAGGATAAAAAGCAACTTTTAAACGAACTATAAATTAAAACTAGAACTCTAGCCTTGTAAAACTCCAAAAAACATGAAAAACAACCAAAAAATGAAATGTGTATCTTCTAGAACGAGGCTTTGTTTTTTTAGGTTAATTTGGTAAACATTTTTAAAAATGACAAAGAAAACTAATTTTCTTGAGTCAAATAATTTGAAAACACATCGATGTTGGTGCCTAGAATACTCTCTCTCTCTCTTTTTTTTTTCCCTCTATAGTGCAATTTAGTAAATGACGTTAAATATAAAATAATGAAATTTTAAACATAGTAAAATTCCAGTAATTTTTATCCATGTCGTTTAACATAAAATATCATGACACTAAAAAAATCCCTAAAATTCTAATTGTTTCCAACAATAATGTTAAAGATAAAAGATATTTTACAATTTTTTTCACCTATAGAATTAAAAAACATTAAGTTTTCAACATATTTCAACCATGATATTATGAACAAATTATATGACTAAAATAACCCAAGGAAACATTAATTATTTCTCTAAGTTATTTAAAATAAAAATATTTTAGACAAATGAATCTACCACTAAAACACATAATCCAACAAAAGATAAAAATACTCAAAAGTCATGTAAGATCATGTGGTTAAAGACGTTTATCAAGCCAATTCAAACATCATTTATATAAACGTTTCCATATACCAATAAAAATCACTCATATTTTCTTGCACACCATCAGAATTCACATCTTCGATGAAATGACCGGATGCAAATGAAGATGTTCCCCATATTATTCTCTTTCATTAACTAGTGCCCCATCCGAGCTTCATGCTCACCACTTAAGGTTTCAAAATTATAGATATACGATCAAGCCCGCATCGCCATCTCAATGATTGCTTTCTTTTGTTGCAACTCTTTTCAATCTTTATCTTCCGGAGCGAAGAGTTCTCGTTGTTAAATTGAAGTCATAAACAAGTATGTCAATTTAATTTTAAAAGGTCCATGCGACAATTTATATTTGTACCCTTTATTTTTTCTCTTTTTCAATTTTTTTATCAACTACCATCTCTCGGGGTTTGTACATACCATTGAATGGGTGTGTGTCAGTATACCAATGTATCAAGAATTTAACATCTTCATTTTGTGTAAATTTAACTTATAACCTTGGAAACCCGGTAGAATGGATAGCCATGTGGATCTTCATGTGCTAACACTATGATCATGCAACTCTCCTTAATATCCTGGGATTTAACCCTCGTAAAGGTCTTCCATGGCTTCTCACGTTGTGCACGAGATCTTCGGAACCAATATACATTTCTTCTCCACTTGTGTAGAATTAATAATACCTTGAGATTGTTGTTGTTCAACAATGTTTGTTTCTCCGTTCATTTGACACATTCTGTGGCCAAATAAATGGAGTCTTCAAAAGCATATCTTCATTTGATGATCTTGAAAGGATATCACTCTGATCATTGAAAAATGACTCCCACCAAACTAAATTAGCAAATATCAAATTACTTCATGTATATCTAATGGATTTTAATTTCTTCTAGTATCTCATAATAATCTATATCTCTCCGATGCCTTCGTGATACGAACTTCGACTAACCGATTGTAATAAAGTAACATATTTGACAAAAAGATGGGATGATTTGGAATGAAATTCAAAGTTCCAAACCTCATGACGACGCCATTCCGTAGTAGTTGGAATACTTTGCCCCATACATGAGCGTTTTACCATTAATTTTTTTGATACGAAATTGGATGTTGAAGCTGCTGTCATTAAGTTGTTATGGCTTCCTCCCTACTCATGCGATCCCATAATAAACCTTCACATATCAACAATTTCTTCAATACATGAAATAGACTCGGCATATGTGATTTCTTAATACATTCAATTAATGATGGACAAACTCCCAACATCCTTCCTCCTCAATGTTACCGAAAATGACCGAACATCCGATCAATATGGTCGTGAGTGTCTAACAAGAAGGAACCAACCTTTACCTTATGTAAAAAATTCTCAATTCAACATGCATGCGTTAATATATCCAAAAACAATCGAATTTTTATTTTCAATGATAAGTGTTAATTTAATTCAGAGCATGTACCAGAAGATTACCACAACAATGGGAGAAAGAACATCATGAATTATTATCGTTATTGTCGTATTTCCTCCATCATTATGAATATTTGAGTTGTATAAATCCTCAACATTTTCCCATTGAAGACCATACAACCGACCAAGGAACTAGATAAAATTTTCTCTTCTCGCAAATTTCTGATGGTAGAAAAAATGTGTAGAAGTGTTTCTCCTTTTATGGTCTCATCATATCTAATTACCAAATCCAAATATTTATTTGGATTATCATAACACATCTTTCGATGCTTGTACAACTTTTTTTTCTTTCACTTGTTTGTTGTTCCGTGATGCTCTTGAAGTGCTTTGACACAACTTACACATAACATAAATAAACCTATTAATAAATACATTTTTATTGTTGATCACTATAATAATTATAATAATGTTGTGAATGCTTACCTCTTTCCACAGTCTTGACATTTATCCCTTTTTTATTTTAGAGAAGTACATAAAATTGTAAACCTCATCCTTATCTTGTTAGGAATATGAACATTGCTGGACCTTCCTCCATATCCGCACTAAATATTGATATGTAATAAAATGACCATTTCCTTCAACACCTTCTAGATATTTCTTGTATAAGTTGTGATTTTATCGTCTTGAGAAATTATCTCGAATATGTATTGTATCTCTATTTGGAAAACACTTCCATGTTTTTAGGGTAAAGAAAGTCGTGCAACCATGACATTGCAATGTTTGCTAGTGGCCCAAACTCTCATTTATGACGAACTTCTAAATAATATATAAGATCCTTTTCCAAATTATTTTGGGATTCTTGATGAAGAAAATTATCAATTGGAATGAAACATTTTGAAAGCCTTTCACAGAGAAATAGAGACCTCCAATGATAATCATAACCCTCACAACAGTAGATTGGCATGTTAACTCACAAAATATGAATTCTACATGATTTTATTAATTGACAAATAACTCTTTCTTTTCTCCAAACACTAGTAGAAAATGACTAATTATTTACTAAAAAAGAAAACCAGACTTGCATATAAACAACAATTTTTCACGGTGAACACAGTATTATTTATCGATTTATAACGTATTCAACTTTTTAGTCATATTTAGCTTACCACACTGGTTATCTGACTTTATCATCTAGTAGTATATGTAGTCATAAATTTTGTCATTATTTTAGTCATTAATTGCCACATTAATGACCAAATACACAACAAAATATACTACTACATGATCACCCGAGAAAACCAATTAATGGCTAAAGAAATATGACTAAAATGTTGGTCACGTTATAAGATACTATAAATTAGCTACTAATAGTCATACATATGCATTTTATTCATCGTTTGAAACCAATTAGTTACCAAAGAAATATGACTAAAATTTCACATATAAGATACCTAAATGCCAAATACTAATAGTCGTATATATGCAAAATTTAGTCATCATTTGTAATCACATATTTGTCATTTATAGTAGTCATTTATTTATTTTATAGTTTCATATTCATTATATAAATGATTGATTTAGCAAACTTTCATATTCATTTTATTTACATTCATTAATAATCATTATAAACGATTAATTTATTCGTTGTATATTCATTTTATTTAGTTCATCATTAATCAATATAAAATACTAATTTAGTAGTTTTAGATTGATTTTATATGTTCATTATTAATCAACATAAATTAATTACTATTATTTTGCGACTAAATTTTAAAAAAAATGCTATACAATATGCAGGTTCATCTAATATGAAAACGCTGTTGCATATGTTAACTACAATACTAAATTAAGTACAACTATAAATAACTTCAACCACATAAATTATATTATGGCAAAATGCTATATTACAATATGACTACAATTTACACATGAAATATTATGCTCATCACCAAACATTATCATTGTAATGTTAAGGCATTTGTGAAATCGAATTCAACAACTCTAAAGGCTTGACCACTGGCTTTGTATGTGTGTTTCTATGGGATAGGCTTTAAGTGTATCACTAGACATGTTCTTCTCTCTCTTCTCGCATTTGTCACCAAAGGTTACTGTTTTCCTCATTCTCCAATTTTTGTTTGGGTGTCGTGTGCATGAAGGGTCATACCCTTGTTTTCTCGTCATATTCCATAGCTCCAATGACCGCAATCAAACACAATAAAGATCAACATATCACATATCTCAATCACAATGTCTATCATTACCAACTCTTACAAGGAAAAAGCCCATATTAAATAAATAATAGTTTCAGTTAAAAATTGAATGTGACTAACCTCGATAGCATCCAATTACCAAAAAGTTAACAACTCTTATAAGAAAAAACCATATTAAATAAATAATAGTTTTGAAGTCAAATATTGAATATGACTAACTGATAACACTAAATTAACAAAAAATTTCATAGCTTGTATGGAAGACATATGAATGGAATTTATTTCCACTACAACTCAGCCTTCATGTACACTTTCACCTTATTTTCCGTAATGAAAAGACAACACCCAACAAAATCCTCACTTACAATGATGAAATATTCTCCACTTGTGTCCCAACAAACTAAGTGCACAGACTTCATTCCTTGAAATAATAAATATATTAAAGATACCAATCATTTCTAACTTTTATTTATCCAAATCTAATAAATGTTTACAACCACCGGACATATTTCCATAAAGTTACTTAAAAATAGAAATATAAATTCATCACATGTGGAAACTACAAATACCTTAAGTAAAACCACCCCCGCAAACTAAGAGAATGAACAAACTTAGAATCTTCATCCAATATTGCTAGAATTAGTGTGATAAAAAAAGACTAAATTTGAATGAAAAGATAGCGCAAAACATACCCGTAAATAATGAAAATTGTGCTCGGGCTCAACATAAAAAAATGATACAACATTTTTTGCAAAAGTATGTGCTAGTGCCCACTAACCTTATTGGAATCACCTTGACTCATACTACTCCAGAAGTAAGTGAAATAAAAAAATAAGTCTTTCAAAATTTGGGGGTACAATATCTTACTTTCCAGCATAAAGTATTCATCACATAATTACACAACTAAAAAAATTTATACTATATCAACCTTTAAACGCCTAGAAAATTGCTTGATTAACACTACAATAACCCATTGCATTTTCCACCACAAGAGTAGATAAGACCATTGTTTTAATGGAAATCAAGAAACATAACAATTCCTAAAATGACCAGTAAATGTTCTCAATGAATAGCTTACAACAACAATATGTTAGAATATTTTGACCTATCTAATACAAGATTTGGGGAGAAATCACTCTTTAAGAGAGAGTTCCTATTGAGTAAATGCTTTGGATGAAATCAAATAACTCATAAAAACCATCCTACACCCAAATCTATTATAAAAAAATAAAAAGCAAAAAATAACAAAAAATAAAAATAAAAATAAAAATAAAATCAATGGTTAAAATGTCAGTGAAGGTACCAAGGCAAATAGCAATCAATGAAAGCAGAGGTCAGCAGATGGCTATAATGTAGAAACTAGTGTACTTAGAACAAATAAATGCTAAGATTTGGAGGAAAAAAATTTAAGCCCAGCGTCAAAATAGAGGAGAAATGAAAAATCCAAGCATCATTTAGTGAGAGGATGAATTGTTCATCTTCAAAGTTGAAGAGGACAATATATTAGAAAGTTTACCAATATATCATTTATGCTAATTATGTCTACAAACTCACTATGCAGGTCCCTTGATCATTATAAAAACACAACAATATATCAAATGTGTTACATAAGATAATACAAAACCTATCTTGCAAGTCCTTAATGGGTGTTATTTGAGAGGGGATAATTGAACCATCTTTTAATTTTAAGGAAACAATAATTGGCACCTCATTACCAAAATTTCGGATAGCATGGATGAAAATACATGAATGGGAATTTATTTTCACTAAAGCTTAGTTCATGACACATCTACCTTCTTCCAAAACGAAAAGACCACACCTTAGCAAAATCCTCACTTACAAATTTCCTCGCAAAATATTTTCCACTCTTATGTCCCAATAAATTGAGTACAAGTTATGTATGCCTTTGAAATAATAAATATATTAAAGATACTAATCATTTACAAGCCTTTATTTATCTAAATATGATCATGTTTACACCACTAAAGATATTTCTAACATATTTAAAAAATTAGAATAAAGAGGCACCACGTGTGGAAACGTATTACTCTTTGTAAACCAATTTAATCAACAAACTCAGAATATTCATCCAATATTACTTAAAGGTTTAGGTGTATAAAAAAATACTCTAATGTGAATGCAAGACAACACAAAAACATACTCAAAGAAGAATGGCAATTGTGTTTAGTCTCAACATAAAAAATTGATAACATTTTATGCAAAAATTGCTTACAAGAAATCGACAATTATTTAAAAACACACTTCTACTCATACCACCCAGTGAAGTAAGTGAAATAAAGATAAGTCTTCTAGAATTTAATGTGTATAACATCTCATCTAATTATAGTGAATTCATCGTGTGATTATTTACACACAGATAAAAAACATATACTTTATAAATTGTCCACCTAAATGTTCTTATGCAATGCCTTAATTAACACTACATTGACATTTCATTTCATATATACAGATTTTATTTTCTACCCTGAGCATATTCTGGGTTCATTGGTCTCAATAATGTCAAGGTTCTTTTAGCTGCCCAACTTACATATGTTAGAGGTTGCAAGTTCTCAAATAACATGGAATTGACTTTCACTTCATAGTCGTGGTAGGAAAGAAGATATTAGCTTTGGCATATGCTAGAGCTTGAGTCTAGGGAACATTTCATCTTCGAGCTCCTCATCTTTTAAGAGATTTGGGTGAGATACAACTACCCATTCCATGAGTCATCGGACAACCCCGTCAACATCACATTTTCCTTCGTAAATCTTAGTGTTATTTTCCGCATATTTTCATGGACGTCATCATAGGAGGTGAGTTCACGAACAGTTTCACCACTCAACATCAATGTTTCATTAGTAATTTTAGCCATATAGGGTAATATTTTTGTTGCAGAGCTTCTTGTTCCATCCACTTATGTAAGCAGTAATATATGAGTTTAGCAGTAATCAAAGATCATTGCTTCGTAGGAGGTTCAGCATCATATGCTATGTTTCTAGACAAACCATGCAAGCTCCCAACATTATCCTTTAGCGCTTTTCCAATGCATTGGCTGCCAAAATCTTTGGGCATCTTTGATCAAATTATTTACACTTATTTCTTTAGAAAAGGTGGTCTTTCCAACAACAAATAACAATATATTGCAGTTATCACCGAAGTTTCCCTTAGTCAATTCAATTATTTCCTTCGATTATTGTTGATGAGAACATTTAGACCAATTTGGACTTCTCCTTAATCCCTCATGATCATTTGGCAGTGATGGTTTCTCAGAGACACATTGACAATGGATTTTAGCCATGATTTTTTTCATAGATGTATATAGCCACAGAACTTGTTATGTTTCAATCCTTAGAGTTTCGTGAAAAACAATATGTGCATATGTTGCATCAAAGTTGTTTCTTGGTTTATAATAAAATGTTTATAAGTAGACTGAAAGAGCAGTTATGGAAACATAATAGGAAAGAAGATAGATCAATTAAGCTTTCAGTTACTAGGCAAAGTCAAGTCCATTGTCAGTTAGACCAATCCCTGAATAGTCAAAGTTCTAGGTCTCAATTGTCACCATAGGATATACTTCAAGAGACATGTGAGGCATATACTATACCAAGAAAATCTATGCATAAATGCATCTCGGTAGACTTTTGTGAGGGCTTATAATTCAATTTCAGGGAGTTGTTGGGTGCTTTCATGAAGTCAGTATAAAATGAGTACACAAACATACAAGGTAAATGAGACTACCTTCTGAGTTTGGGTGTTAGAGGATAAAACTGGCTTACAATGGCATTGAGAGGGTTGTTGAGCTTTGCCATGAATAGTTTGATAAGGCCATTTTTACACTTATTCATGTGGAAAAATTTACAATCCTAACCTTATTTCATAGAAATCCCATTCAAAACAAAAACAACAAGATTTAGTGCCATAAAGATACCCCTTGTTCTTTTCTATTTGTGTAAGAGATTGTCAAACCAATGGGGGGACTTATTTTTCATCGTTTTGGAGCCGTATGACTTGATCATGTTATTACATGACTTATACATATATTTTAAGGATAGATAAAGTATGAGAGCTAATGTTTCTAATAATATATTAGCAATCGACTTATACATAACTTCCGAGGGATAATGCCATTTATATAAGATAGAAGAAAAAATGTTATTTATATAATATGAGGAAATTATCTGAGGATATAAATATGTTCAATAAATGCTAGATGTATAGAATCAATTAAATGAAATGAAGTATGATCTAAAAACCTTACTAGGCCACCGTGGATTAGCAATAGCATTTTTCTTTTGGATAAATAAAACTCATATTTAATTTGCACATTTATTATTTGAAAGTAACCATTGTTGTGATAGTTCTAATTTTAGTGTGTTAATAACCATAAGATAGAATAAGATGGGAATGGCCTGTTAATAGAGAAATATTTGACTCCATTGCTAGTGCTTCCAAGAAATGCAAATGAAATCTGCTAAAAATCTCTAACATTTAAACACGTGAACACATTTGAGTTCCAACAAATCAAAATCCAACACACATCATCCAATATTCCTCCTTTTACAATAAAAAATGATTGATCATACGGTATTTATGTAAAGGAACTGGAGAAAATATGCCTCAATTTAATTCAACAGCAAAACAATGCATCGTGTTAAGCAAACGGTTAGATTTGGCACTGTGGATTGAAAATATTTTTTAAAAATGTATTCTCAAAATTAGAGCTCCAACGACAACTCCAAATTATCACACTTGCTCAAAAGAAGGTCTACATTTTCATAAATAAATATTTACACTTGCTTAAAATAATGAAATTAAATCTAAATCACTCTGACAACAAAAGAGAAATTAACTTTATAAGAACACCATTGGTTTGATTTGGAAAAGGACAAACTAAGAGTTTGTAGGAAGCCGAAGAGTCTTCTGCCAAATGGATTGCTTCTACAATTATAGCTATAAAATTATTTTACCTCTCAACATAATTAGATATACATGGGCATTAACATCCATTGGAATCGATATTTGATTTATTACTCATAACATCCTAACAAACTTCATAGTAAAAAATGATTGACTTGATTTGAAAATTTTAATTTGAGTTGAGTTTGGGATAACTCATTTACCCACACTAATCCCACCATGACTGACTTTGACCTTCAATCGGAGAAAAATCAAATCCGGAAGGAAAAGAAAAGGCTTTCAAATTTTGATTTATGGTGTAAATGAAACTCGTTTTCCAAATCCAAGGCTAGAAAAAGTCCAACAAGAAAAAAGTAATAATTGTTTTTAACAACATTAAAATGTGACCAATGAGGTGTTAATATGGTATGATTGTGTACTCTGTGGAGAAATTCCTAAGTGGTTGTTAGTTATTATGACTTTTAAGTGTGAAAACCTAGCTTTGGAGGGGGTTCTGCTCGAATCTTGTTTTGATGTGCTCTCTAGCTCCTTTTCTCACATGCTTGAGATCTAGTGGTGTGTTTATCCGCATTTGTTTCATATCCTTCCTTTGTGGCCTTTCCTACGTTAGAGGGAGACCTCATAATGGACTACACCTAGAACTTCCCATTCTACAAAGATCTCAATAGAAAATGGCACCAAAGGAGTTTCTTTACGTTGTACTAAAAGCCTTTTGAGGTAATATTTATGCTCCTTCTTTTGATATTCATAAAGTTCAAACGTCAAAGGGATGAGTATAAGAATGCATGTTCTGACATAGTCAATATTCAGAAAATTTGTAGGTAAAATCCATCCGAAAGTTTTAAGGACTAGAAAACTGAGTCCGGAATCCACAAGAGCCTTAAAGTTGGTATATATTAAATAAATATATCCGGAATATTACTAAGGATTTTAGATGTATAATTCTTAAGAGGCCTCTAGTTGCATGGATGTCCTACACCAAGTGTGCCATGTATCTGTAAGTTGTATTTTTCATTGGATTAAGTATTTTGTTGTGAAGAGTTATTTTCATTCTAGTTTGGGTACACCTACTGTTACTAGTGCAATATTAGAATTTTTCTCCGAGGCTTATAGAGCTTGTTTTTTGCTCAAGAAGGAATTATGCCAGACCCAATAAGCCAATATGCTAAACGAGCATTTCAGGGAGCCCACTTGGAAAGCTCGTTAAATTGAAAAGTAAATGTGAATACAAGGTCCCACATTCAAATCATTAAGCCTTTACTTATGGATGTGTGTTGGGGGAGGGTGGGGTGCATGGTTCACCTAGGCGTTATAGTGGCTTACTTTATTGAATCAACCTCATGTCATGTGATTATGAGTCACTGATATCCAAGTTGAGGATAAAATCATCCACCAACCTGTAGTATATTAATCATCCAAACACCTATTTTCGTTGCCAAAGCCACAATTGTTGCATCAATGAATGCCTCCATGTAAATCTCCTAGGTAATTCAAAACCAAAGGATGATTGGATTTTCATTACAAGAAAGGTTCAAACATTGGGAAAGAAATTGCAATATCAAGCCATGTGTCAAACTATCATATCCACCTATGGTACTATAACCTCTGCAATGCGCCAGAGGCACCTAAGGAGCAAGACCGATCCTTAGATATTTTAACCTTTTCGACAATTAAAACATGCAAACCGTGCCGCTCACCACCTTTGTTGCACTCTGCCACCGTTGTAGGCCCTAGTGCACAGCCTGCAGTGCTCTCCGCAAAACCAAGGACAATGAATGTTTTTTTAAATGCTCGATGGAATGGATGTACAGATGGGTGAGGTTACATTTTGGTATCTCCCTTGCATCCCCAAAAGGAAGGACTTCTCATGTAATGGAATCTTTCAAGCCTACATTCAAATTTCACTTTCAAACACGTGTCATAAAATTAATGAGTTGAATACAACTTGTTCGCTAGAAGTAAAAGTTACCGATTTTTTGCTTAATGCATAACTTCTTAATTCATCAATATATAGAATTTATTTTTCTTGAGACCTTGGTATTATTTCCAAAAAAATAGGATAGTTTTTTATGTTATATAGAAAAGGGCTTAATAGCTAAGGAATGGGTATGCAATCTTTTTACCTGCCGTAGGAGGTTCCAAAATATCATCACCATATAGTACATAAATCAAAGCCAGTCCTTTAAGATCCATTCTCAATAGGAGAAAATGAGAAGAAAATTCATTTATCTTCATATCCTTTCATCATGTATTGTGTGAGGTCAACAATTGTGAGATCAATGGTCCAATTATGTAGCTGATACTAAAATTTGGGGAGTTAGTGGCTATTGAAACATTAGGAAAATAACCATGCCTTCAATCTCATCAATTTAATGCCACATTGCACAATATTAAATGGTTGGATGGAAAACATCATGGTACACATTCATTGGAACATGGTTCACCAAACTATTATTCATCACCCATACAATTTGTAACATGAAGAGATAGAGCCACATGCTACATGCTCCAATATTTTATTTTGCATGCTTATCTTTCATTGGCACTTTTTTCGGGTTCATTGTAGGATAATGGTTTCTTACTGCATCCCATTTCTTCTAGGTGTTCTCAAATTTTTGTTTTCAGGGATCAAATTACTGGCTAAAGTCTCATTAAGAGCAAGATAGTTGCTGTGGTAACTTACCTACTACAAAATTCTAGCACACATAGTTTTTTTGACCACCCCTTGGTCAATTTAGCAAGGGAAGTTCAATACGTTATCTAGTTTGAGGTCACTCAAACACAAATTCATTTTTGCTGGGGTGTTACATACGGTTTTTTCAAAGGAGGCAACGAACAACTTTTTTCTATTGATGATCACACCGGGGCTGGGAAACAAATATTCTGGGAAATTCAATATATTTGTGGGACTCTTCAAAGCCATGAAGAACATGTGGCATTGTACTAACTTCTCTATGTTAAACATGGTTTCTAAATTACATGAATTAGAAAAAAATATTTCAATGAGATGGCTGATATAATAGGTTCTCTAATGGATTTAATGAAGTTAAATAGTGTGGCTGAAGAAAAATATATTCTCCTTCAGTAGCCTGGATTTAAATTTGCTAAAAAGGACCAATATGTAGCATCAACGAGAATGGTAATGTGCTCCACAAGAGGTCAAATGAATGACAAAGAAATGAAGAATCAATTTGAATTTTGACAACAAGATGGCGACAATTGAGCAGAAATTGAACCTACAAGCACATGCCTTATGATGCTTCCAAGATTAGCATCCCCGTTAATTTTAATTTATTTTAAATTATAGTGAGTTTCAAGTATCTCCTACACGTATGTAATACTAAGGAAATTTGGCCATTTTGTTTAAAACTAGGTTATTTGTATTGCCTGTCATAGGTTTGGTTAAAAAATTTAAATGCAGTCAAGCTTGAAACTTTATGAAAATCAAGGTGGATGTAACACTAATTTTTAATTTTTTATGTAATCTTACATAATATAAATTTCTAATTATTTCCTTATAATTATTTAAAAACAAAAAAAAAACCTTAAATAGTTGTCAATAATTTCATGCATGGAGAAGAAAAGGTAGCATAGTAATGTTGTTAGTCACCTGCAATGTGTTTGTTGCCTATGCTATAGATTAGAGCATTGGATCAACCTATAGGTCACTAAGTTGTAAAAGTACCATGCCTTCCTCACTCCCCATATGGCAGAAGCACTATTAGATGATGTACAATTATCACATTGACATAATTGGATGGTGTTATGGCTTTTAGTGGGTGTTGATCATGATGCCACTAAAGTAGGACCTAATAACACTTCACAATTTTTTTATAATTTGTGCATTTGTCTTTGATATTGCTATGGGACATCGCTGCCTCATCGATGTGCCATCTCCTGGGTCGTGTTATGCCAATATGTGACTTGCTGAGGTAGTGCTCCATATCCCCCTCTCCTACACATCACACTCTCCACTATATTTCTTCATGTTAATTCCAATCATGAGAAGGTGTTGTCCTCTTTAATGCTAGGCATCTCAAGGGTCATTATTAAAAGGTCTATGCAAGTATGAAAGTATGCCAACAAAGACAATTGGAAATGAAAATCCAAGATTGTCCATAGAATATATAAAGGGGCAAGAGGTGAAGAGAAAAAAATGATAAAAATATATGAAAATTTTTCTAACAAATCCTACAAATAGGTACCAATAGAAAAATAATTTTCTTTCATAAAAATCATAAAAAATTAAAGTGCTTCGTAAATACATGTTTCAGAGGCTACATGGAAATATAATGTGTATTTCCACTTAGGCACCGGCTTGACAAGTATCTATTCTTTTCCAAAGTGGTCCAGAGGTATATTTTCTATAAAAATGGTCCAAGACTCATCTCTATCACGTCCCCTTGAAGCTCACATGCTGGGCTGAGGATTGACCAGCAGACAATAATATTGTTTAATATACTCTCGACTTCACACCAAAGAACCACAAACTCCTGCCTATAACAATCAAAAATTTAACTTTGATACCAGATAAAATCTACAGAATACTTCATTACTGTTATCATTTGTCATTTCATTCAATTATCACTTTGAATGTGAAAGCAACTACCTGAGCGTAAAACAAATCAAAATTCAAGAACGAATGATGTATCAGGCAAATTAGCAACACAATAGTTAGGTAAACATTATTTCCACCCAACTTTAAAGGAGACATTAAGAACCTTTCTAGAGTTCTATATTCATGTCCTCTTTTTAGGCACCATTTCCATGACTTATTTTGACATAGCACAAATAAAATTTTTTCCACTTTATTTCAAGAGGTCAAGTAAGTAAAATGCTAAGATTAAATAAGGCTAGGACAAAGGTCAACATAACATAAAGATGTTGCAATTCCACAAGCCACATTTTGATACATCTATTAACATGCAATCCAACTGAAATATGTCAATCCTTTGTTAAACTACGTTGTATTTAGAAGAAATGCAACATATGTAATAATGGATTTCATAATGTACTTCAAGAGCCACTACCACCTCATGAGAGAGAATTCCACCCCCTAGTCACTAACTTATCTAAAGAACATTTAAATATAAATTCAATGAGTTGAACACTTGAATGAATGAAAAACGAGGGTAGTTAAATAAACTGAGGAATGTAATAACCCAATTCTCTAAGCTCTCTAAAAGGCTATTGAAAAGTGTCCTAATCAGAGAAATAGTAAACAATGAAATACCTACGCATCATTCTGAATTTGAGGGTAGTGCCATGAAGGATCCCCCTTTCATTCCCAATCCATAAGTAGTTACTATAAATCATACCTTTGCTCCACCTTTTTTGAACATATCTTGTCCTACGAACCGATGTTTGCTTATAAATTGATATTTATTATGTTGTGTCGAGGAATTATTAGGATTGCATCAACTAATAACTTACGAAGAGGGTCCATACCTCCATTCCAAATGAAGATATGAATGTCTAATTAGAGAAAAGAGCCTACATCCACCATCTACCTTTTGTGACACATCATCTCAATTCAACAAGTATTGGAGGAGACTATTTAAAGACATTATGTTGAAGTTGAAGATTTGTCTCGACTTCCGTATTTTCTGCACATGCGTAGTTGAATCCATGATTTGTGAATAGATCGCCACTTTTTTGGCCCCATTAATTTGTAATAAAAATTCTTTTAAGGGAATTTTTTAATATCACATTGTAAAATCCCCTTCAATGAGCATTTTGGAGAGTGACATTTGCAGTAAATTCAACTCATGGTTTTGAACAAGTGGTTTTGAGCCCTATGGTTTCGTGCCCACTTATTGTAACTAATTAAAGAATTAAGTTCATTATAAATAAGAAGTAATATCATCATTTGAAATATATTGAAGAATAATGAAGAGAAATGTCTAAGTTAAAATTAGAGCAAAAAGTCTTATTTTCTTTAGGGTTGCTAGTATTGTTCAAGAGCTAGTATATAGGTTTAATCTTCTAAAGTTGGAGGACAGTTTCAACATAGGCTAAAGAAGGGAATTTCCTCTACCCAAATGAAATCCACGTTGAGGTCTTCCATCCAATTGTTTTTTTACCATCAAAGGTAAGATTTTTTACCCTAATTGTACTAGAAAATCAACACCCGTACTCTACCCATACATTGGAGATCCGAACAGATGCTTAGGGTTGGATCTGGCCATTAAGTTGGGTCCATTAGCTGATTCGATACCTACACCTACCCAATGGGCCAATTTGGAATGGTTCAATTTTTGGAAAACTATGTCTAGACACCTTCCTATCAACTCTGTGAAGTGTGAAGCAAGTCCACAAAGGTGACAATTGATGGCTGCTCTAGAAGCACTGCTGGATCTACTAGTAGGGACCACTTTTTCCAAGAAGAGGTTGAGAAACAACCATGTTCACAAAAGGAAAGTTTGAGTAGCAACATTAGGCCTAAAAGGAAAATCAAACTCATTCCCATTCATTTGAAATTTGAATAATAAAAACAAATAGACTTATTTTTGGAATAAAAGAGGGCCGAAAACTAACACGTGGGGGTATAAATACACAAAACACTTGAATGGGACAATTTCACGCGTTTTGAAGTGTATTTCCATGAATATAACCCAAGTTATGATCTAAAACTGACCTACATGACGTTCGATGAGCAAAGTTGGCAATAACCAATATGCCGTTGAAAATCCAATCAATTATAGGAGTGGACCTTTAGATCTTCCTTGATTTGATCCAGACATTTTCACTTTTAATTGCCTCTGGGATAAACCTTTGGCTAATAGATTCATAAAAAGGATGACACGTATAAACTCAAACATCAGAATGTCCTTAATTTTGTACAATTTGCAAGAATATGAAACAATTGTCTCGTAGAAGGATGCATACATACAATGATATAAATGATGTACATCAACCGGAAACTAAACTAATTCCCTCAAATTTTCATTCTATAAACGGCGTAGTGATTGGAATTTATTCCTACAAAGCAAACCCATTTTCCAACTATCACCATGCCTACAATGCCTTTCCCCATAATGCATTTTCATGGTCATGCAGCTCATCTACAACACAATTTCCTTGTGTCAAAAAGGTTTAATTGATTCAAAACCTTTGAAATAGAAAAATGTATTTTTTTCACTTAGGGCAAATGTACTTACATTCTAGCTTGTGGAGAATGAACCATAATTTTCTATTTGAGGAGGAAAGGAAAACCCAACCTATACCAAGGAAAGGTGACATCCATCCACTAATAACTCTTCACCAATTTCATCCATTATCTTTTGGGTTACTTCCTTCCATATTAATAATATTAATTACTTATATGATTGCTTAAGAAAACACACGCCTCTTCGCAGAACCTGCAAGCCACTTATACTTCAAAAAATAAAAAAGGATGGATGAGCCACTTATAGTAGAAGGAAGAAAATAATATTCAATCCACTTTTTGACAAGTCTCTGCTTTCTTTCTTTTATGACACAATGTTGGAACACTGAGAGGGGGTGAATCAATATTTATTTTCAATTGTTAATTTTAATACTTAGATCACTTGTATTTGTAACACAAATGAACAATGATGGAATAAATACTTTTATTAAATTTTTTCTTTACAGTACTAGCAAAAATAAATGATATATTGCCCAAACCTTAGATGAAGACTCCAATATTCCGTGCTCCACCCTCGTATTGCAGCTGGGCACCGACTTGGTCTTTCCAAGGCTCCAACCTTGTCAATTTGAGGCACCAACCTCTATGGCTCCAACCCTATCTCTTGAGTGACTCCAACTTTCCAGGGCCCAACCCTATCTTCCAAGGCACCGACTTTGTTCTATGGAGAGCCCAACCTCTGGCCTCCAACTTCAACTTCACTTCGTCAAAATATGTTTGTTTATCCTTCACAAGCCCTAAAGTATTCTTTCAACGAAGCCTCACACACTTAGTCTCCACTACATCATCAATGGCGTTACTTTTTTTTCTTAGTTGTGTCACTACCGTTTCTCATCATACCCAAATAATTTCTTCCAAGGTTACTCCATGACGGGTTATGAAATACATCCGGTCTCTAAGAATGCCTCCAAAATTTGGTTTCTTCAAGTCTTCAATAGATCTTCAACAATACCACAAGGATGTCTCCAGCTTTAGTAAGTGACTCATATAAACATGGAAAATTCTCAATAAGCCTCGCTTCAATAAGGGTCAATTATTATTCACCAATCTTGAAGACTCGTTCACAAAGGCTCCTATAATTGTAGGCTTCAATGCTCAACAATTCAAAGTCTCCACTGTGTTTTTATTGATATTTTAAAATAGGCCTTTTCCGTGCTTCGCTAAACAAGTTTTTCTACAAAGGTTGGCATCTCCTTTAAGTCTTCACCAAAGTATATCTAAAGGCTACATTTCAATTTGCCCAATTTTTTTCACAGGAGAGGACTAAAATTATCGTATGCTTCTAATAGGTCTGCCGCTTTTAAAAGAGGAAAATGATTTCAAATGTGTTTTATCCAAATGCTACAAGGTCTTTAACCCAAGTATCATAGGCACACTTTTGTTCATAGCAAAGGTCTAAGCCAAGATAACTATTGGTGTCCACTTTCCCACAAATTCAAAAAGAATCAAGCTAGAGAATTAAAAGATACCAAACCAAATCAAAGTGTTGTCAGCCATGGAAGGGTACCGTGTCCGTATGAGAAATACTAAGGCCACTACAAACCGCTTCCAAGAACCTTCCAAAAATCTACTTCAACGTCGTACACACCGCTCCCTAAATCCACTTCAAAGTTGATCCCAGATATAACTATGTGTGCTTTAAGGACCGCTTCCAATAATATTGGGTAAACCTTACCCAAAAAAATAGACCCGAAATGTCTTCAAATATGCCATAACAAGTTTATCATACCGTATTATATTGCTATTTACGTTGTGTCTCGCAAGGTTTCTTTGAAGTTCTCCTACACAACCGATTTTTTTTTCCTAATGTTGTTTTAGAACAGTCCTTTAAACACCTAATTAAACATGAATGAACATGCCTTTGTCTTTCACATATATTATTGTACCTCTAGATCGGGAATTCAAGTTTGAAAACGATAAATATAATGGCTCAAATATATCCTTAAGTGTCCTCCTCGGCCTTAGTTCACCTTTTGTGATTCTTTTCTCTCTAAATCTTCGAATTTAAATAATGAATAAAATGAAGAGCATGGATTTCTGTTTATACCGTTTGTCATTTTGACGAAGAGACACATCTCTTGGACGACATGTCAAGCCTACACAAGTCGGCTTAGCTCACTCCAATGTCGAGTTAATTTCCTTAACTTATAAAATCAATATCTCCCAAACTATTTGGAGTTTCTGTGGCAAGTAAGGGCTCATTAGAAAGGGTAAAATATACTCTACATGGTATAGGATCCATTTTGAAAGGTTGCCTATAAGGTAGAAACATATTTTTTTATGATTGCCCTTGAATTATTTAGTGCAGAAAATGATTAGTATAGTATGGCTTTGTTTGGCTTCTCCATTATTTGGCTTCTTCATCATAATAGGAACATGTAGGACATCCACGTCATCATGATAATGTCCAGCAATGAGTGCATCACCCATGTCATCACATAACAGGCAAATTGATATGTTATAGTGCAACATTATTAGAGAACTCCAAAAATATTTTTCCACCTCAAATGATCTCCAACCATGATCATCATATGATTCGGATTTATGCAGGGAATGCAAAATGTATCATGGAAATAACCATAAACATAGAGATGTAGTGGAAATAATGCATCATTTAATTAATATGAACACTGTAAATATGCTTATAGACATAATGGAAATAAAAATAATAGCAGTCAAGAAAGAATTTCAGAGAAGAGATGTGGTGAGCTATAGACTTAAATTCAGGTTACAATGAGGCCCAAGGGTCAGTTTATTATTGAGAAACAATGGAAAACCGAAACGTCAAAAACCTAACTCTATAGTATGAAGGGCAAAATTGTGGGTCCTGCTTGGGCAAATTGGTGTTTCAATTTCCAGACGAATTTTTGTTTGACTTGCGGCATAGCGATATGCTTGTGTGTCATGATGTAATGTTGAGGAACTCATTTCCTCCTCGAATGTGTTTAAAAGACAACAAGAATACTAAAGACCAAATGTCTCTCCTCGAATCTTATCACTCAACTTTATAAAAGGTATGTGAACAGACCACAACAGGAACATCTTGATCCCTTTGTTGCCATAGCGTGTCCATTGATGTATTTGTCTTCATAGCTCTCTATGGGGTAATATTGTTCCTTGATGCTGTCTTTGGAATGAATTCCATGGGTGTGGCCAGAATAGAGAGGGTTCTCTTCATCCTTCTTGCTCAGGTAGGGTTTCCCCACCAGCTTGGACATGGGGGAAGCTTTGAGGAGTGAAAAATATCTTTTCTATCAAAGAAATCATGGACCGAGAAATACCCTCTCCAGCAAATTCAACCATCTATCTACATCATCTGTGACTATTTTGCCTTCAAATATAGGAATGTCAAAGTTTACCCGTACCTGCTGAGTGGTGCCTAGAGGGTCATGGATGTAGATGCGCCGTAGGTGGGCAAATGTTGAAGGATCCGGGAGCAAAGTTATCCATCATCGCACTCTTGTTTCCTCGAGGGCCTCTCGAGCAATATTTCTTGATAGGATTCCCCTGCTTCCTCGTTCTTTCTCTTCCGCCATGGGAGGTCGTCGTGTTTGCAAGGCCGATCTTGCAAGGGTTCAACCAGACGAGTTCCCAATCGCTGTGCCCCCGACCGCATCGTGGACATGCAAAGAAAAAAGAAAGAGCAAGACCGTCGATACCACCGATCCGGGATTTATGCAGTGAACACAATGTATCACAAAAATAACCATAAACATAGAGATGCAATGTGGAGAAATAATGCATCATTTCATTATTATCAAATAATATAAATATGCTTAAGGCATATACGAAATAAATATTACAGGGTGCATGAAGTAATATCCGAGAAGAGATGTGCATACAAACTTCAATTGTGTTATAATGAGGTCATAGGCCTATTTATTATTAAGAAACAATGGAAAACTCAACGCTAAAAACCTAATCAGAGATAGCCACAAACCGTGGTCCCTGCTTTTGGGTAACTATGTTTTACCCTCCTGGACGTAACTTTGGACCGATCTCCGTTTGACGCGCTCAATAGCTCATTAGAAATATATATCCAAGTATAACTTTTGATGTGAGAAATATCGATCCATAGACCCATATTTTCGCTTTCAAAAAACGTCGTTTAGGCCTCAAAACGTTCTAAGTTTAGGACTCAAAAATCGAAGTAAAAATAGTAAGTTGTGTCAAGAAACTTAAAAAAAAATGAACTGATGGTGGGGTTCAAATGGAATAGGTGGGTGGCCACCAATATCCACCTAGACTGTTAAGGCCCCAAAAACAACTCCAGGAGGCAAGAACTTAAACCCGCTAAAAATAGTAAGGGTGTTGAATGTGAAAAGTTGCAAGAATTGATGGTGGTCCAAATGGGCACAGGGTGGCCACCGAGATTCCACCTGACTACTCATTTCATCATAGCATCAAAGTGTATGACATCATCACATAACATCAAGGTTAAGATCTAGATCATCAAGTGAATGCAAGCATTAGATCAATATCTTCTTAGGATTTTTTTCATTGGTGGTTTAACTTCGTGATTTGACATCTTCATTGATGGCATGACATCATCATCTTGAACCAGAGCATCTCAAGAATATTACATTCTGTTAATGTCATATCGACATTAATGACAACCTTGACTAAATACACATATGCATGACCCCTTCATGTTGCATTTGTATATATAAAACATATTGTATCAAAACTTACTTCTTCTACTTGGTGATGAACTTTAAAAATAGAAGGATGAAATTGGAATAATTACCAACTTATAAAACATCTTCTATGGTTTTTGATAGTCTTTAACAACAAGTGTCACAGATATAATCTAATGGTAGGCCTTATCAATGCCCATAATATAGGATTCAAGCATAGCATATAGATGACATAATAAAGACATTTCTATAACAAAAAATCATGTCCATTGTTAATCAAATAATTCTCATATGATTGGAATTTTCCACATGTACGTCCTCCGGATTATGCTTATCATCAGATCCCTCCACTTCTCATTCTTTGGTCTTTGTATGAACATATTCAAAATTCCTCCCTTCAGCCTTTTCCCATGGTTATTCCCTCTGAAGCTGATTGTGACCTTGAATGATAATTATAGCCATGGGATTGAGAATGATCATGACATCTCTCTTACATTTTGTCATTAAATCATATTCCTACCCCAATTTTCATGGTCACTCACCCATTTGTGCTCAACATTTCTTTTTTTATCGTTTCCAAATAATGGTTAAAATGATTATAAATAAACTATGTAATCCCTTTCTCTGAAGAATGTCCTTTCGATTTACAGTGCGATCTATAATCAAAACTATCTTATCCAAACCTTCCATATTATTTTCACCAAATTTTCCAACCTCTCAAAAACCATACCCTCAAGATGATTACAGATAAAGGTAAAGTAATCTAATTTTTGAAAGTAATCATCTTAGAAAACCCATCTATATTTTGAAACCCGTCAGCATACCCAACTCTTCCATGCCTTAGCACTTCCCCTAATGAGAGATATCTCATCTTCCATAGTTTTTTTATATTTGGACTAAATTTCATGACCATGAATACATGGGTATTCTTATCCATGTCAAGTTCTCTTCAAAACTTATCTTTGATAGACATGATTTTGTGAAGGCCTCCATCAACAAAGCCCTTGTAGACAATCTTCCATCTCGATATTAAAGGCCACAACATAACCACGTAAAAATATATAACTCTTATGTTTCATAAAGCTCCTCCATCATAAGACTACACTATATAATATAAATGTAAGTCTATTTACAAAGTATTATATCACAAAATTTACTTTCCAAAGAAATTATCACAAAGCTACTTCAGACAATATTCAACGAAAGAACATATTTAAACTATGAAGAAATATGAATGTATTAAATCAATATATCTTAACTCAAATTTTTGCAATTGATCTTTTGATATCCCATCAAGACTTTGGTTTTTTGGATTGAGACAATTGATTTTAATGTTGAGATTCAATCAGAGGGCCCAAACATAAATATGTATTTATTAGCACCATGCTTTCACCATGGCTTAGGAGCTCCCCACTACCTTCTTGTAAAAATAGTGAGGAATATTTGGTGAGATCCAAACAAGAGTGAAGGTATCTAAAGAGTGAATAGAGGGATGTGTTTATCATGAATTTCTTTTAGGATACTCTGGTGGAAGCGTAAGATAATGACAATAGTGATGATCACTCATTATGATCTCTCCTCCAAATTTAGTTAGTCCAATAACCGGGTTTGACTTATTCACCATCACAACCATCGAATTTTGGAAGAAATTTTGGGTGAATTCCTTAATAGCTATATCTCTGAGCAAAGAAAATGATTAGTAGATACGAAAGGTGTTTTTCATGGTTTTTCTCTGATGCGCAGCAAACCTTACTCTAATGTAGAGAAGATAAAAAAAATATCATTGTGGGATGATGGTTCAGGACCAAATAAAACCTGGCCCAACATAGACAAGAGCCAAATTATCATTGAAAGATTATGGTCTAGGATCTTTCATATCTATTTTTCCTAACATATTGGATTCTTCATTGTTAAAGGTTACAACCAGGCCGCATTTGGTACGCCATGTTTGGTTTGTAGAATCTAGTGTAACTGCTCTATAACACAAAGTAAAATAAATCCATGAAACAAGAACATGCCTCTTCAAATGAAATCCAACTGAATTTGTGCAAGTTTTGATTATGAGCAAAGCTGGAAGTGATGTGAGTAAAGTGGAAGTGAACTATGGTCTTGGATTCTTGGAATGATTGATTAATTAATAACAAAGCATTTTTTTACCCAGGTTTTATGCACCAAGGTGGATGATAAATGTATGCTTGAATATCTTGTGGTTTCACCGAGATTATTTTCTTTTTCTTTTGCATCCTTGTAATCAAACACTAAAAAAACACAGTCCACAATTTGTGTGCTTAAAATGTGGCGGTGATTAATGTAGAAGGTAAATAAGTATTCCTTGTGGGTTTCACCGAGTTACATTTTATCTTAAAACAAAAAGAGTACAAACTTTAATAAAAAAAAATTTTTTGTACTAGTTATTCACCACTTTTCTAAAGTAATTGTAAATGTGCTTTCTACCTACATCCGGACAATCTTTTCCATGGTAGATCCCAAAACTCCCAATGACTTCATGATTATGGAGGAGGTAGTGGCTTCTCCACCCTTTTTGGCACCCATGGCTGAAGGAAGAAAGGTGTACCCAAATCATGTGAGCATTTTGTGAGGCCTAAGAGTTCTGGAAATAATGATCACAACCCCCACACTCCAAAGAAAATCCCTTTGGTTGTAGAGAAACCCTAATAGGAAATTTGATGGGGAAATGGCCAAGTTACAAGGACCCTAATATCTGAAGACTGAAAGAGCAAGAGGATATGGATTTCTAAGCTGCTTAAGAAGAGCCTATGGCTTGATCTTTAAAGAGTAGTCCCTACTTCCTAGGCCCTCAAGGGCCATATCTTGGAATCCTTGGATGTTGGAATTCGATATAGAAGAAGACTTCGTTATGAAACCAACTTTTTAGAAAAGAGAGATCAACGCCTTAGAAATAAGCCACTTCGAGGGGGGAAACCTCTTACATTACAATGGAACAATTTCTGGATGATACAAATGACAAAACCTCCTTCTATATATAGGAACATGGGTCACAATAGAATCCTAGCCAACCTAACAATAATAATGTAAGGGCAACAATAATAACAATATAAATAAGGGTACAACAATAACAATAATGGGCTTTATTGTTCACAATAAGGGACTGCACTCTCAGTAATATAAGGATCCCAACATGTCCTCTCCTTCAAAATGTTTTGTCCTCAACGCTGAGTAGCTTTCCAGATGCTTCAGATAAAATTTCATCCTCCCATGTAGAATCTTCAAAGGGTAAGTTCTTCCACTCGATGAGATACTTCGAAATTGATCGATTTCATAGTTGCCGAGTTTCATTTCGTGACCTTGAGGTTTCATACACTTTTCCTTCGTCTCACTGCTATGGAAATATTGTTTGGAACTGAATTATTACCTATAACCTTCTTTAAGCATGAAAAATGGAAAAAAGGATGCACTTGCGAAGAAGTAGGAAGATCCAATTTGTATGCCATAGTATGTTAGGTCCCTATATTACTAGTATAGTCCCTTATTCTTGTTAGTGTAATCCCCTTATTGTTATTATTGTACCCTTGTAACCTCCATTTTGTTATTATTGTACCCTTAAATTATTATTGTTAGGTCGGCTAGGATTGCTATCAGGTTTCAATTGTGATTACATTATGGCCCCATGGACTCCTATATAGAAAGGAGGTTTTGTAAATTGTATCATCCAATAATTGTTCATTTATGTAATGTATTGAGTATTTCCCTCAAAGTGGCTTATTTATAAGGCGTTGACATTCTTTTCTTCTTATTTTTGGAGCCGAAGTTACACAACATTTGCATCGGAGCTTTGACTAGGTTTCGCTGCTCTAAAACAGTCATTGTGGCATTTTGTTATAAATTTTTTTCTACTAAGGTTCAGAATCTGAAATTTTTAGGGTGCGAAGCTAAAATCCTGAGGAAATTTGTCAAAAAATTTCAGAGCTTGGTTCACAATATTTTCGTAGATATGATATGTGGAAAGTAGTGCTTTTTCAAGCTCCTGAATTTCATTGCAAAGAGGTGATCGTGGGAAAAGATTCATAACTCTCTCTCTGAGCATCGGATTCAAGTGCCGTAAAAATCGGTCGTAATTACACAGACTCTAGTTTCTTTGCTATCAACTTCAAAGCCGAAGGATGAAACAGTGACACATGGCAAGTCGTACAAGTTCACTCTACTGAAACAATCCATAATTAGGTCATTGTGGGAGATTAGACACAACTTTGTCTTGGAGAATCCAATTCGAAATGAATCGTGGCATTCAAAAGAGAATTCATAGGGCTACATTAAGAGACAAATTTAAATATTGAAGTGTCATAATCAAAGTTGCAGATAATCTAATTTCAATATCAAGCTCTCAAAAGCAAGAAAAAGGTGTGTATTTTTATTTGTTTCTTCATTTTTTCCGAATTGCATAAGTCTTGTTTGAAGAATCAATTAGAATTGATTCCAAGGGCACAGAATAGATATCAAAAAGGTTCTAAAAAAGATGCCCCGTAAAAATAATTCAACACCCATTAACCCTTCAAAGGCTCTACGATGACTCATGAAGATGAAGAATTGCAACATGATCTATCAAAATTACAAGATAAAGTGTACCAAATTTCGTCTTCGTAAAGAGCAAACAAAAATGAATGGAAGTTTTGAAGAAAGGTTTAGCGAAGAGGACGGTCGGAAGAAAGGCATGGAAGCTAAGATAGATGGCATGGAAGTCAGTATGGAAGCTAAGATGATGACAGAAAGACAACATGGAAAACATGAAGAAATGATCTAAAAGCAGACATGGAAGGTTTTATGTGTTGATACAATAAATGTTTTCCCTAATGGTGAAAAGATAGTTGAAGAACCTCATGATGAGAACAAAATAAATGTTAATCGTGATTTCATAAACTCTAATGTTGATGTGAAGAACCACCATATTCCAAACATGGATAAGGAGGAAGTTTGATGAAAAGACTGCAACATGGATATGGGAGAGCAATATTTTGGACTTCATAACGTGCAAATGTATTAAAAGGTACGCATTGGGTAAATTTACATTTAGAACAAAAATACATTTGTATGGTATCGATGGCTTTGTTTTGTAAAAAATCTGTCACATGGCCATTTTTTAAGAAATGATAGAACATTATGAGGATACAAAGAGAAACACTTTTAGCCAATTGATAATCTCAAACAAAAGGGCTTAGTGGGGCAAACACATTGAGGACTTCCAAAAATTGGCAGGTAACTCTATATCTCGTAGGAACACATGATTGATCTCTGTGCACTTTAGTGATAACATCCATGTCTATGCGCTTTGGAAAACTCGATTCCATTGAGAAGGTATTCAGGTTGGCAAGAAATTTAATGTAAAATTATGGCGACAAGGAAATCCTACCACTCATTTCTATAAAGAAGGGAAGTGTTGCTACGCTCAGATTTACACAAACCTACAAATGACACCAAATTAAGAAAAAAGAGCAAAAGGGCTTTGCTACAATAGATGGCAAATACACTATAGGTCATAAGTGTGTTGAGAAGAAATTATTTTACATAGATTGTGAAGAGGAAGAAGAAAATGAACAAGAAGAGGATATACACCAGAACTTAAAATTTCAGAAGAGAAGAAATGAATCCACTATATCGTGTAATGCACTGTAAGGTGAATTACCACCTCAAAATCTCAGATAGAAGGACATATCAAGAAGAAAAAGGTAATAGTGTTGATTGATTCAGGTAATCTATAATTTTATTCATTGTAAGGTAGCGAAGGAATTAAATTGTTTCCTATAATCTTGCACTCGAATGTCAAGTGATGGTTGCAAATGATAAAATATAAATTGCTCGAAAATTCCATAATATCAAGCTAACCATGGGGAACAGTATTGAATAGTCCAATGCTTTCCATTCCTATGGCAGATGATGTACTAGGAGTACAATGGTTACAATCTTTAGGGATGGTGTAGCTTTTAATTTTCAAGAACTTTTCTGAATTTTTTTTCTATGAAAGGAAGTCAATTACTTGGCATTGCGGGAAGCCGGAAGGATAATAAGCTCTAATGTCATGACAAAGCTTCTAAAGAAAGAACAACGAGGCGTAATTGCATAATTATGCTCACTAGAAGTTCAACATCAAAATCATCTATTTCTCAGCAGATTCCATTGTGTCTTGGAAATCATTCCAAGGTGTTTGAAACTCCCAAAGGATTCCCACCTATTCTCGATCATGACTGCTATTCATTTCATTCCGGAAGTGTTCCTCCAAACATCGTGTCTATAGATATCCTTACGTCCAAAAGAGTGAAGCCTGAACGATGATTATGGAAATGTTAGATAAGGGTATAATTCAACCTATTCAAAAAGTTCTTTCTCTGCCCCGTAGTATTGGCACAAGAAGGATGGATCATGGCGAATGGGTTCCTGATTATAGGGAGTCTAAGACCTACCATTAAAGATAAATTTCCATTCCCTTGGTGATTGATGAATTATTGGATGAATTACATGGAGCTATTTATTTTACCAAGTTGGACTTTCGTTCGTGATATCATCAAATTAGAATGAAGACTCTAAGATATTCCAAAAACAATATTTCGAACTCATGAGGGTCATTATGAATTTTTGGTCATGCCTTTTGGCCTTACCAATGCACCTTCTACATTTCAAGGGTTGATGAATTTACTTTCAAACCCTCTTCCTTAGAAAATTTGTATAGTATTTTTTGATGATATACTAATCTACAACAAGTCTTGGAAGGATCATGTTGAACATGTTGACAGTGTGCTCAAACTATCAGTAGAGAAATAATTATATGCAAAAACATCCAAATGTTTCTTTGGAGTAAAAGAGGTGGAATATCTGGGTCATATTGTATCTCACGAGGGTGTTAAAGTAGACCCTAACAAAATTGTTATTAAGGAATGGAAAGTCCCTACAACCATAAAGCAGTTTAAGTAGGATTTCTCAAGTTAACAATGTATTATCATAGAAAGTTTGCTTAAGAATTATGTGGAGAATAGCAGCACCTCTAACAACATTATTGAAGAAAGATGTATTTTCATGATTCCCTAATCAAACTAAGGCCTTTGAACATCTTAAAGAGAAAAAATGTGCCTAGCACCGGTCTTAGCTACGCCGTACTCTCACAAAACCTTTATTGTGGAATGCAGATGGCTCTCAAAGAATGGAATTGTCAGCTGTTTTTACTACAGAAGGGAAGACTCCATTGCTTTTGAAATTCATTCAATCAAAGGAAAGTATTTACGTAAACCTATTTATGAGAAGGAAATGTTAGCAATACTACATGGACTAAAGAAATGGAAGAATCTACCTAATAAGACACTTCACAAAAACTGATCAAGATAGTTCTAAACACTTTTTTGGAACAAAGACTATCTTCGGTACATAAACAAAATGGGTCACAAAGATGTTGGGTTACACTTAATCTATAAAAAGGAAAGCTTAATGTTGTTGCAGATGCACCTCAAGAAAGAATGAAGAGGTGGAAGCATTGCTTGTGCCATTTCTATTATCTTAACTAGATTACAAATCAAGCAAGAGATGAATGGAAGAAGGAAAGATGTGTGGACACTCATTCAAAAGTTATAAAGAAGATCCTAGTACATCTGATACATTTAGTTGGAAAAATGATTTCATGGTACAAAGATCGTTTATATCTTTGTAAGAATTCCCAACTCAAAACAAAAGATTGTTCGACTACACTTCTTTAGGAGGACACTGTGGATTTTTAAAAACTTACCATGTAGAAGAAAGAATTTTTTTGGGATGCCTTAAACTGAGCATTCAAAAGTTTGTGGCTAATGTTTGTCAGTTTAATAAAGTTGAGACAATACACTGACTTCTACAAATCTATCCATTCCAAGTCAATGCTGGAGGAGATTTCAATGGATTTTATCACGTGGTTTACCTAAGTCTCAAGGGGAAAGAGGCTATCATGGTGGTAGTTGATAGACTTCTTACTAGTATGCACACTTGTGCATTATCTATCCATTTAAAGCAAGTATAGTTGCTACATTTATGGACAAAATTCAAAAGCTATATGGAAGCGTTATGGTTATTGTGAGCGACAAAGAGATCGCATTTTTACCGGGAAATTTTTGGACAAGAAAGTTATTTTCTTGTTTGGATACTCACTAGCTCATAGCTCATCTTATCATCCTCAATCAAGGACAAACTGGAGATAGTAAATAAATGTTTAGAAGGATATCTTCGTTATTTTGTACCGATAAACAAAAACACAATGGGTCAAGTAATACTTCGTTGAATGGTGGTATAACACTTCCTTCCATACCGTATAGGCTGACCCCATTTATGGCACTTTATTGATTTCATCCACCATCCATCACATCATCTTTAAGGGAAAATTTGAAGGTTCAAGCGTGGAAGATCACATCAAGCATCAACAAGGAAGTTCTCTAACTCTTAAAGCATAACCCGAATTTATACAAAATCTTAATGAAACAACATGCAAATCAACATTATAGCCGAGGAGAAGTTTTGATGTAGGAGAGCTGGGTATTTTTACTACAGACCATACAAACAAATGTCCCTCAAGCAAGCTAAGAAGGATAATAAATTATCACCAAAGTACTATGGTCCTTACAATGTGTTGCAAAATATTAGTACTATGGCATACAAATTGGAGCTTCCTACTTCTTCGCAAGTGCATCCAATTTTCCATGTTTCATGCTTAAAATAAGGTTATAGGTGAAAATCTTCCAGTTCAAACAATATTGCTAGAACTTGATGAGGAAGGATAAATCATATTGGAACCTGAAGCGGTCACGGAAATAAGAACTCAAAAGTTACAGAATCAATCAATTTCGTATCTCATCAAGTGAAGAACTTACCCACCGAAGATTCTACATGGGAGGATGAGAATTTACATGTACACTAGAGCTACTCAAGCGTTGAGTGACAACACTTTTTTTGAAGGAGAGGGGCATACAGTCCCTATATTACTAGTATAGTCCCTTATTGGCTTAGTGTAACTCGTATTGTTATTATTGTACCCTTGTAACCCCATTTTGTTATTATTGTGCCCTTAAATTATTATTTTTAGGTCGGCTAGATTACATTGTGGCCCACTAGGCTTACAATAGCCCCATGGACTCCTATATATAGAAAGGAGTGTTTTGTAAATTGTGAATGTATCATCCAAGAATTTTTTCATTATGTAATGGCTGAGGTTGCCCCCTCGAAGTGGCTATTTCTAAGGTGCTAATATCTCTTTTTCTTCTATTTTTGGAGTCAGAAGTTACACAACATATCATATTTTATATTGATTCAAATTGATCGATTTCATAGTTGTCGAGTTCTTATTTATGTGATCGTTATTGAGGTTTCAATATGATTTTTTCCTTCCTCATCAAGTAATGACAATATTGTTGAACCTCTGAATTTTGTCACCTATAACTTTCACATGAAACATGGAAAAATGGATGCACTTGCAAAGAAGTAGGAAGATCCAATTGGTATGCCATAGTACCGCTAAATCTTTTTACAAATATCTTTGTAAGGACCATAGTACTGAAATAATTTCATTATCCTTCTTAGCTTGCTTGAGGGACATTTCTGTTTGTATGGTTGTAGTCACTGTGAAATAACCAAATTTCCCACATCAAACTTCTCTGCTTACTTATATTGATCTCAGATGTTGTTCTTTCATTCTGATTTGTGCCAAATTTAGGTTATCTCTTTAAGAGTTGGAGAACTTTGTTGTTGATGTCAAGGGATCTTCCGTACTTGGACCTTAGGAATTTTCTCTTAAAGATGATGGGATGGACTATGGATGATATCCATAAAGTGCCATAAATGGGGTCATTTTTTCCTAATGGAAGGAGGTGTTATACCACCATTCAAACAAAGGTAACCACTTTACCTATCTCTTTGTTTATCGATAAAAACAATCAAGATATCCTCCTTAAACATTTTTTTCACTATCTCATTGACCATCGGATTGAGGATGATAAGATGTGCTATGAGCTAGTTGAGTACCCAAACAAGAAAATCATTCCATCCAAAATTTTAATAAAATGAGATTCGTCTTTACAATACTTTTGCTTCTATGAAGTGAATTGTTTCCATAAATGCAATAGAAACTCTATTTATTCTTAAATGGATGAGATAATGCACAAAAGTGTGCATACTTGGTAAGTATACCAAACAACCACCATGCATGACACTCTTCTTCAAACTTGTGGGTAAACCTATGATAAAATCCATTGAAATCTCCTCCCAATGTTGACTTTGTTTGGATAAAGGTTGTAGAAGACCCAAGGCTCTAATTAGACTCAACTTTATTTTGTTGGAAAACCAAAACATTCGCCACAAACTTTTGAATATCATATTTAAGGCTATCCCAAAAAATTTTCACCATGTAGTAGTTTTTTATAAATTCGAGGTTCTCCTAAAGGAGAAGTGTGTGCAATTCCAAAAGAATTTTGTTTTAGTTGGGAATTCTTACAAATATATACGATCTTTGTACCATAAGGAATCATTTTTCCAACTAAAATGTATCGATGTACTAGGATATTGTTTAAATATTTAAATGAGTGTCCACACTTTTCGTCCTTCTTCCATTAATCCTTACTTCGCCATCCAACTGCTGGAAAATAGAAATGGCACAAAGAAATGCTTCATCGTTCTCTCATCATTTATTTAGAGTAAATTTGCAACAACAAGCTAGCTTCCGTTTAGGAAAGTCTCACCGGTTTCCAAGGAATCTCGTATGAGGATGCTTTTACCTTGGGATCCGGATTTGAATGACTCCTCTCATTGCAATGGTCCATGACACCAATCGTTAAAGTGAGTTATGGAACTCAAGGTTGGTACATTATACACATGAATCCCTACCTAAATTGAAGAATTTACTTCCATGATACTCTGATGTTCAAGCAATTCATGATGGAGTGTGTTCCGTATACATAAAGAGTGAAAGAAGATAAGATAATCATTCCCCTAGAAATAAGAAGATCACTGTATTCTTCAACTTATTCATTCATACCTACGTGAACCTATGTCGTTAAGTAATTGGTGGACATATATACTACATAAGCTTTATTTGATTATTTATCTAGGAAGACATGGATATACTACTTGAAGCATAAATAGACAGAGGCTTTTGATATGTTCAAGGACTTCCAAGGTGTCAGATAGAAAATATAATAGGTAATAAAATCAAGGTGTTAAGGTCTAACAATGGTGGAGAATATATGTTAAATGAGTTCGTTGAATTTTGAAATCAAGCTAAAATCAAGAAGAAAACTATTTTACCTTATAATTGAGACAATGGAGTGGTTAAAGAAAGAAAATCTATCGAGAAGCCGCCCGATCTATGATGCATGATAAAATCTATCGGTTCCTCTGGGAGAAGCTATAAATACAATGGTCTATGTCCAAATAGGGTTCCTCATCAAGTTTTTGATAACAAGACTCTTAATAAGTGTTCACAAGAGTGAAGTCTTCCACACAAGAATGATATTTGTCAAGCGTATATTTCATGCATCGAAGGACAAGAGGAACAAGATGGAAGCCATTGGAAATAAAATTTTCATGGATACTCGTGAAAATTATAAATAATATATATATATATATATATATATACATATGGTCAAAGGAAGATAGAGTTTAGATGTTAATTTTAGTGCAGAACCTTTCCTTCCGTTGTTGTGTAAACTCAACTCCAAAAGAGAAGAAGAGAGATATCAACGCCTTAGAAATAAGTCACTTGAGGGGGCAAACTTCAATACATTACATGAATGAACAATTCTTGATGATACACTTACAAACTCTTTTCTATATATAGAGTCCAAGGCCATAATGTAATCCTAGTAGTCACAATGTAATCCTAGCCGACCTAACAATAATAATTTAAGGGCACAATAATAAATAAAATGGGGGTTAAAAGGGTATAACAATAACAATAAGGGGGTTTACACTAACAATAATAAGGGGCTAATTAGGCATAGGGACCAACATGCCCCTCTCTTTCAAAAAAAAAAAAGTGTTGTCCTCAACACTTGAGTAGCTCCGGTGCTTCGTATAAAATTCTCATCCTCCCCCATGTAGAATCTTCAAGTGGGTGCTCTTTCCACTTGATGAGATACTCAAATTGATCGATTCTCCGTAGCTGTTTTAGTTATTTTTTCAGAGTACTTCAGGTTCCATGATTTTCCCTTCCCCATCAAGTTCTGGAAATACTGCTTTGGTCCTGGAAGATTTTCACCTATAACCTTCTTTAAGCATGAAACATGGAAAACTCCAGATGTATCAAGTACAATAGCTACGAAGTCTAATTTGTATGCCATATGCACAATCTTATAACACTCTGTAAAGACCATAGTACTTTGGCGATACTTATTATCCTTCTTTGCTTGCTTTAGGGACATTTGTTTGTATGGTTGTAGCCGTAAAAATACTCCAATCTCCTACATCAAAACTTTCGCTACGTATGTTGATCTACCGTTGTTTCATTCATTTGTGCCAAATTCAGTTATCCTTTAAGAGTTGGAGAACTTCTTGCCGATGGCTCGATGTGATCTTCACCTTGAACCTTCAATTTTCCTCTTAACAGATTTGATGGATGGTGTGATGATATCCATAGTTACAATGGGGCTTATTTTTGTCAGCAGAGTGAAGGAAGAAAGATAGCCACCATTCAAAGAAGAGGTAACCACTTGACCTATTATGTTTGTTTATCGTATACAAAACAACGAAGATATCCTTCCAAACATTTATTTACTATCTCAGTTGAACATCATATTGAGGATGATGAAAGATACTATGAGCTAATGAGTACCCAAACAAGAAAATAATCGTCCAAAATTTCCAGAAAATGGGACTTCCTTTGCTGCTCACACAACCCTTGGGATTCCATGAGTTTTTGAATTCTCGTCCATAAATGTAGTAGTAGCAATCAGACTTGCTTTAAATGGATGAGGCATGCACAAAGTGTATACTTGCAAGTCTATCAACTACCACCATGATGACACTTCCTTCTCACTTAGGTAAATTTATGATGTAACCATTGAAATCTCCTCCCAACGTTGACTTGGAATGGATAAAGGTTGTAGAAGTCCGGGTCTTAATTGTTTCCACTTCTATTCTCACGTAAACCAATGATTCTGCCATTAAAATTAATATCAGATTTATGCCATCCAAAAAATTTTTCACCTCGTGGTAAGTTTTTAAAAATCATGTCCTCCTAAAGGAGAAGTGCAATTCTAAAAAATCTTTTGTTTTATTTTAGAATTCTTACAGATATGCTTTCATCTTTAAATTATTAAGGAATCATTTTTCCAACTAAATGTATCAGATGTGACTAGGATCTTGCTGCAATTTTTGAAATGAGTATCCATACATCTTTTGTCCGTCTTCCATTCATCTCTTGCTTCATGCTTATCCAACTGCTGGATAATAGAAATGGCACAAAGCAATGCTTCCACCTCTTCATTTTCTTGAGAGTGCATCCACCAACATTCAACTTTCCTTTTTGTAATATTTCAAAGTCATAACCCAACATCTTTGGTGGACCTGCATTTTTGTCTGATTTATAGCCTGTTCCAAAAGTGTTTCACACTATCATATCTGCTTTTCTACCTTCAGTTGTTCTTCCCATTAGGTAAGTTCACCATTTCTTTAGTGCATGTAGTATTGCCACATTTCTCTCATGTTATAGGTTTCGTAATGTTTTCCCTTGATCGGACGACTTTCAAAAAAGCAGCAATGGGTCTTCCTTCTCGCATTAAACCGCACCAATTCCATTTCCCGAGGCATCACATTCCACAATAAAGGTTTTTGTAAGTCCTAGTGTAGTTAAGACCGAAAAAGTAGGCACATTGCCTTCTTAAGACGTTCAAAGGCCTGGTTGCTTTAGGAGTCCATGAAAATGCATCTTTCTTCAATAATGTTGTTAGAGGTGTCACATTCTCCCATAATTCTTAACAAACTTGTGATAATACCCTGTTAACCCGAGAAATCCTCGCAACTGCTTTATGGTTGTGGGAACTTTCCATTCTAATGGCTTTAATTTTGTTAGGGTCTACTTTAACACCCTCGGGTAGATAATACACCTGCATATTCACCTCTTGTACTCCAAAGAAACATTTGATTTTTTTTTCATATAATTGTTTTTCCTGCACAGTTTATGACCTGTCAACATGTTCAACATGATCCTCTACATCTCATTGCATTAGCATATCATCAAAAAATACTAGCACACTTAAGGAAGGGTTTGAAAATGGAATTCATCAACCCTTGAAATGTAGAAGGTGCACAGGCGCTGTGCTATGACCAAAAATTCATAATGACCTCATGAGTTCAAACAAGGAGCTTTGGAATATTCTCGCCTTTTCTATTCTAATTTGATGATATCCCGAACGAAGATCCAACTTGAAATAAATTGCTCCATGTAATTCATCCAATAATTCATCAATCACAGCATGTGAAATTTGTCTTTAATGGTGAGCGATGAGCCCTATAACTGACACATTCACCATGATCCATCCTTCTTTGTGTACTTATCACTATATGGAGCGTAGAAAGAACTTTGACCTGGTTGAATTATACCCGCCTCTAACATTTTAAATCATCAGTTCAATTTCGGCTCTTTTGGAAGTATGATATCTATAAGGTTTTGATGTTTGAGGAACACTTCCGGAATCAAATGAATAGCATGATCATGATCAATAACAGGGAGTCCTTTGGGAGTTTCAAACACCTTGGAATGTGATTGTCCAAGACTTGTTGGAGATCTCAGAAATAGATGATTTTGATGTTGGAACTTCTAGTGAGCATAATTGTGCAATTACGTCTTCGTTGTTCTTTCTTTAGAAGCTTTGTCATGACATTAGAGCTTATTATCCTTCCCCGTTTCCGCAATACCCCCGTAATTCGACTTCCTTTCCTTTCCCCGAAAAATTTCCAAGAAAGTTCTTGAAAATTAAAAGCCATCGTCCTTAAAGATTGTAACCATTGTACTCCTAGTACACCGCCGCACCTCCCATAGGAATGGCAAGCATTGGACTATCAATACATATTCCCCCATGGTTAGCTTGATACAGTATTTTCCAGAATTTATAGTTCCTCCATTTGCAACCATCACTTGACATTCGTGCCGGGTATAGGAAACAATTTAATTCCTCTTTGGCTACCTTATAATGAATAAAATTATGGGTGCTACCCGAATCAATCAACACACATCCTTTTCTTCTTTATATGTCCTTCTATCTTGAGAGTTTGAGGAGTGGCACTTACGTTGCACACACGATATGGTCGGATTCATCTTCCTCTTCTAGGTGGTTCCCCGGTGTATATCCTCTTCTTTGTTCATTTTCTTCTTCACAATCTATGTAAAATAATTTTCCTCATTTCTTATGATCTCCTAGTGTATTTGTTGAATGAATCCAGGCAAAGCCCTTTTGCTCTTTTTCTTTCCACTATAGTATGTCAACCTTGTAGGCTAGAAATCAGGTAATAGTAACACTTCCTTCTTGATAGAATTGAGGTAGGCTTCCTTGTCGCCAATTTTACATTCAACTTTTCTTGCCAACCCGAATGCCTTCTCCAATGAATCAGGTTCCAAAACGTGAACTTCATGATGTTATCCTTTAAAGTGCCTAGGAAGAGATCAATCCCGTGTCCTCCTGGAATATCAACACACTTTATATCTACTTGGAACTCTCAATGTGTCGCCCCACTAAACCCTTTGTTTGAGATTTATCAATTGCAAAGAAGGTGTTGCTCTTGTATCCTCATAACGTTATCATTTCTCCAGAAAAATTGACCAAGTGACAATTTTTTACCAAGAGCAAATCCATTGATACCATACAAGCTACAAACTAATATTCAAATGTGTTGCATGATCTTTGTGTGTTTTGCATGCTATGTAGATCAAAATATTGCTCCATTCAGATCCATGTTACCTGATTCTTCCATCAAACTTCTTCATATCCATTTTTGGAATATGTGTCTTTCCACAACATTCAGTTTATGAAATCATGATTAAAATTTATTTTTTCTCATCATGAGGTTCTTCTCCTCTATATTTCCCCATTAGGAATCATTTCTGATTTTAAGCTTGTCATCAAGCCTTCCCATGGCGTTTAGATAACTCTTCATGTTTTCCATGTTGTCTTTCATGCTTTTGTCCATCTTAGTCAACGCCATCCATTTTAGCTTCCATGCCTTTCTTCAAACCGTCCATCTTCACTTCCATGCCTTTTCTTCAAAACTTCCATTTCATTTTTGTTGTTTCATGAGATAAAACTCGTTGCATTTGTTTCTGTAATTTTGATAGATCATGTTGCAATTCTTCATCTTCAGGATTATAGGTGAGAGCCTTTCCAGTGCTTAATGGGTGTTGAATCTTTTTAGGCCATTTTAAAATCCAACATTATATCTATTCTTGCTTTCCTTTGAATCAATTCAACTTGATTCTTCAAACAAGACTTATGGCCTGGAAAAAAACATACACCTTTACTAGCTTTTAGAGCCTTTATATTGAAATTGGATTATCTCTAGAATTGAAAATCTTCGATATCTGAAATTCAGTCTCCGAGTAGGCCTCCTCAAGCTTCTTTCAAATGCCATGTGTCCTAATTCGACGGATTTCCAAGACAAATTTGTGTCCAATCTCCCACAATGACCTAATTTTTGACCTAGGTTCGAGAGCGAATTTGGTGTTTTAATTTCCATGTGTCACTGTTTTGTTCTTTGTCTCTGAAATTGATATCCAAGAAACTACAGGTCACATTTGTGACCACTTTTACCCACTCCAATCCAATGTCCAGAGAGAGTTGTTGAACTTTTCCTAATGATCACCTCTTTGAGATGAAATTCAGATACCGGAAAGCACTACCTTCCACAGATCATATCTAAAACTATTGCGAACCAAGTCGAAATTTTTGACGAATTTCCTCAGGATTTCAGTTTCTGCACTTTCATACGAATTTCAGATTTTGAACTCGCAGAAATTTTTATAGCAACATGCCATGATGACCTGTTTAGGAGCTTGAAAAAAGGCCTAACTTGCCGCATTATATCTCCGAAAATATTGGAACGAAGCCTGAAATCTTTTAGACAAGCGTCCTCAGGATTTCAGCTTCACCCAAAATTTTAGCTCTAAAACTTCGTAGAAAAACGTTGAGAAGTAGGTCACAACATTGACCGCTTGTTTAAATAAACCAGAATCCCAAGCCTCTCCATACCAAATGTTGTGTAACTAACCCAAAAAAGAGAAGAAGATAGATATCAACGCCTTAGAAATAAGTCATAATCTGAGGGAAACCTCCAATACATTACATGAATGAACAATTCTTGGATGATGACAATTGAAAAACCTCCTTTTCATAGGAGTCCATGGGGCCATAATGTAATCCTAGTGGGCTACAATGTAATCCTAGCCGACCTACCAATAATAATTTAAGGGTACAATAATAACAAAATGTAGGGGTTACAAAGGGCAACAATAACAATAAGGGGTTTACAATTGTACTAACAATAAGGGGCTATACTAGTGATATAGGACTCAACATCCATTTCCATGAGAAATAAAGGATGATGATATGCACCTAGAAGGTTATTCTATGTTGTAATATGAGAAGGACATTGTTGATGACCATGGAGCCTATGGACCCCTTGGAACCCTCCTCCAAGGATACCATTTTCAGGAAAAGACCATTGTGATTTGTTGATTACATTAAGACAGGATTCTCAGAGACATGTTCTCACAAGGACCTTTAGAAAGAAAGAAGCTATGTTAATATCGTGATATGTTGTATCCATGAGGAATATCATTCGGCAAAGCCTTGGCCATTTTAAGCAGGGTTAAGGAAAGAAAATGTTTGGAAGGATTCCATGGACGAAGAGTAGTGAACTGCACTATGAATAATGGTGTATGGGATGTTGTCTCTAGACTTAAATAAAATCAAATGTAATTTAAAAATGGCCATACTGTAAATCAATCATGCAACTTATGGAAGCATTAAGAAGTATAAAGCAATGTTTGTGGTTCAGGCTCTCCCCAAGAAAGAGGGAGAGTGACTATGATGATATATTTTCTCTCGTTTCATCATACCCACATTAGATCATACTGTCTTATTGCTCAAGTATGATGGATTCTTCACTGTATGGATGTAACATGAAATTTCTCTTCATGGAATACCAGAAAGGAAGTATATGTCGAGAACATCAGGATTGAAGTGAATACTCATGTTTGTAGGATGAAGAAGGCATTATATGACTTGATATAGTCTTTGAGCAATGGTATGCCCGTATTTGGAGAAGTGACTGTGAACTTTATATTCACGATAATTAGTGTTGAACCTAACCTCCACTTCAAAGTGGTCCAAGGTATGCCTTTGATTTTGTTTTTTATATATGATGATTTTATTTGATGATAATAGCTCCCTGATATGTATGTAAGAGGATTTGGCTCTAGCCTAAGATGATCTGGTAGATATATTTATCTCTATAAGATTAGAGGTTTTACAGATATCAAAGAATTTTTCTTAAGGAAAATATGTCGTAAATCTATTGGAAATATTTGGAATGGAAAAATGAACTTGATACCAAGTGGAGATTAATTATAAGAAGTCACAGGGAGACACTACTAGAACTTCCCTGGATTTATGAACCCCTATGATTATTGACAAATAATTGGGCATTGATGTTCCTTTTGAATGCCCATCTAGACACATGCTTTATTTGTCAACACTTTGAGTCAATTTTTGATTGTACCATTCATGAACATACATTGCCAAACACATACTGAGATTTCTAGTATGTATTTAGATAAACCTCGGTTCAAGATACACCGTTTCTGGGTGATGTACGACTATGGCACACCGATGTTGTTTAAGCGAAACGTATTGACAACAACACATCAAGGTGATGTTTAGGTTGGTGTCTCCAAGCAGATATTTGAGAGCAGAAACAAAATTGTACACACCAAGAGAGTGTTAATACATTGTTGCTAGTATGGATATCTATGAGGTATTTTGGTTGATAATTCTCTTTGGAGAGCTATTTGAGCAGTGTCTCGTATACCATAGTGATATATTATGACAACAAGAGAGGGATTTACTGAAGAGACCGTGTATAACTGCGACAAGTCCAAGCATGTTAAGATCGTGTACCACTATATTTGAGACAAGGTAACAAAGAGGTTTTAAGAATCCATCACATTTCACCGATGAGAAGATAGTAGACATAAGCCACCTGCTGTCATTTTAGAGGAAGTTCTTACCAAAGAGTACTCAAGAGATCATTGGAGACCTTCCTAGTAAGGCCCCACGGACTGAGGACACTGAGCAATGATCTTCCCATTTCAGCCTTCATAGGGAGAGAATTTAGCTTCAAGAGCTCCCCGGATTGGAGGGGCCCCGTGGACAATAGGATGGTTGTGATCCGTAAGAAACCCAACCTATGATTGATTGATTTTTTCCATGTAATTACATTGTAATGGGTTTTTTAAAATTTAATGGGTTGAGTGGAGGGACATGAATTCCAAAGGACTTAGGGAGGCTAATCGTCAGAAATTCTCAGATACTTATCAAAAATAAAGGAAAAGAGAAGGAGACACAAACTATTAAAGTATTGTTATTTTAAATGCACATGAATGGTCCATAATGGGGATTTTTTTTGGAAATTAATGAATGCAACTCCAGAGACAAGCCTAATGCTATCTTGGGAAACCAATGACATGAAAACAACAAAAGATAGAATAAGTAGAATTAGATGATTGTGCAACAAGAAGTGAAGAGAGTGCATTTTTATTGGGAATTCATCGTAAGAGAAGAGGGGAGTTAAATTTAAAAAAAGAGGGAGAATGGGACACACAGATTGGCAAGAGAGCTGGAATTTTGCATGATCGTATAACAAGAGAAGAGTGCACACATGGCGAGTTCAAACTTGCACACAAAATGTAGAAATTTATTAATACCGATATGTATATTAATGGATTCTCCTAACAGCAACAATTTAATCCTTATGTTATTACATAACTCTTCCACTTAATTCTTTGTGGAAATTAAACGCCAATTGCAAAACAACATATGAATCAATAAGACATAACAAGATACTACCGGGAAAGCTTAAAGCTAAAACCCCAACCATCATATATTATATATATCATGGATCATGAAACAATTCATATATATCAGCAAAGCCTATCTCATAGAGCTCTTAGCATAATATACAATCAAAACATCAAGTTTTGCAAAATTTTCACCTAATGCACCAATTTCTTGCCTCTTGATAGCCTCGCCTCCATTGTGCAATCCTTCGCAAAAGAATAACCTTGAAATGAATCTCATTATTTTCTTTTCTTGCATTGTGCAATCCTGATTGGCATCTCCATGTTTGTGTAGATGCATTGAATGCATCACTATAGTCACAACTAATAGTCCATCTCACCCTTTCGACCTATCTCTCCACTAGGTCTCCATTGATCCGACATGCAAGTAGTTAACTCATTTATTTATTCAGCTTGTAAGTAAGATTACTTGTGAATTAATTAACCACCAATCTGTGGTCTTTCACTAGTGTATTTTTCAATTACAACTAGAACAACCGAGTTTAACTTCACTCAATCAAAGTAACTAAATAATTAACTCCCATAACTAATTTCTTCCAACTTTGTTACAACTCTGCTGCTAAATCGTTATAAATTGGTGTCCTTCCACATGAGTCACCAAATCACCCTAGGAATTGCACTCCTTCAGCTTACCTAGATGTTCCAAATCTGTTCATTGAAACTGCTGCCCAAGAGAATACATGATACGGATTATTATTATGTACACACCCATATTATCTTCATTTTAGATTTTACATCTATAAATAGACTTTGCCCATCTTGTAAAAATAGAACTATATAAAGATAGATTTTTCTCAACCATCTGATCACATCCTCGCTAATTTTATAATATGCTCACCATTCTAAAATAGAGAAAGACCTAAAAATAGCTCCGTGTGGGTCCCACCTAGTGTAGGTGCTTTTCGATTTTTCACTAGGATCAAGGAATGATAATGTTTCCTCCGGATGCCTCTTTCATTGCTCTTTTTGCAATATCTACCACAAAATAGAGAAGGGGAGATCTACTTTAGTATACCACTATATAGCAGATCAAACACTTCAGGCCACAACAAGGAGAAGAGCATTGTTCTCCTTGTAAATGAAGAAAACAAATACTCAAGAATTGAGGAGGTAATTGTTGTTTTTGCTTTACCTCTATAAGCCCATCACCTTTCATTTGAGAAATAGGAGTATAAGGTAGCTTCTTCAGGAGAGGGTAAATCTTGTTGATAAAATGTAACTAGTTTTGGTATTCATAATTGTTGTACTCATTTCAATATGTATCCTAAGTAACAAATATGAAAAAGAATAAAGAAAAAAATATCATTATTAAAGCATGGGTTTCATGCCTACTATTTATGGTTCTCTAGGTAAAAGCATGTTCTTCATGTCAGGGTTTTTTTAGGTTTTAGGATTTATTGTCACGAGTCAATGGAGTCAACTTCATGATTATAAGACCCTTTGATAAATTTTTAATTAGGAAAGAATTATTTTTGCATATAAAAAAAGTCTTGGAATCTCCAAGAGTACAAGTCTGTCTGGGATCCTCAAGCTTTCCATAGTGGAGGGAATTGACTCCTTGAGAAGGCTATATAAAAAGAAGTTCGACTTCATTTGAAGACACATCACCTACAAGTTCTATTCCATAAAGAGTTTCTGACCCATAGATGGGTAGTTGCAAGAAGGAAAGTGAAGGTTAAGAAGAAGGATAAAATTTCTGGTTTTGTGGCTCTATCTCTCTTCATGTGTGTGAAATTATAGGGTTTCTGAAGGTGAAGAGGCTGAAGTTTTGTGGTCTAAAGGCAGTAGCATGAAGTACACAAATTGGTAGCTGGAAGGAAGGAAACTTTTGTTCAGACCTCTTTAACCTTAGGAGATCGCCTGTTTTGGAAGGTTCCAAGAGGAGGTTGAATTAGTGGTCTCTTTAATTAGTTGTAGGGTTGAAGTTGCAGGTCGAGAGTAGTCCTAAGGTGCAAATCGGGTTATAGTGTATAAAAATTTGTGCAAATTCAAGAAGGACTTGAGGGAGAACTAGCTTTGAAAATGGGAGAAAGATTGGGTTTATGGATTAGGTCTTTGTATCTAATTTGCAGCACATTCCTAAGAATATAAGATTTTTCTGGCCTTCCCTCGAGGGGCTTTTCCCCGCTTGAAAGACTATATTCGTGTCCTTTTTTTTTCTTGATATTGTTTGATGAAAATATCTAATTAATAGAACATAAAAATAACATAACTAATATTCATAAGCAAGTATAAATTTTAAAGAAAATAAGATATAATTACTTCACTTTAAATTTTCTAACATAGATCAAAGCTAAGGTGAGCAAGGAAGGCAACCAAGGACACCAGAAAAAAAGAATTGTGGATCAGGGATAGAAGCTCTCAAAAGAAGAAGATTTTATATTGAAATGGACTATTAAAGGATTGTTGATAGAAGATCCTTCCTGACTAGGTTTTCACATTGAAGAATATTTAAACTACATTAATCTCGCAAGGATGATATTGATACTGCCAAAAAGGATGTCTATTTGCAAGGAATCAATCTGAAGGCTGGTGGACAACCCTGGCTAATATTTTCAAGGGAATCATCAAGAACTCTCCAAAGATCTTTTGAAGACATCAATAAGGTCAGAGATATATTCAAGCAATTATTACACTATGGCTAAATGTTCCACTCAAGTAGGTTCTTTTCTACAAAGAGAGAAATGTAGAATTGGGGTTTTAAAATATCTAGCATAGAATAAAAGGATTGACTTGATACTCACAGCAGGATGTAATAGGATATGTGACCAGATAAGTTATTGAACTTAATAAAGATAAGACACAAGAAAACAAGGTATAATAAAGGGGACGTAAGATATCAAAGGATCATAGTTGAATAAATTAATGATTCTCTTGTTCCATTTGTGGAAAAACATGAAGAATTTCAAGGCAATGTACGACAAGCGATCGAATTTGTACTTGTGGGCAATAACGAGTCAAAAGATGTCATAACATAAATGTTGTACAGAATGAAGAAATCGAAGGATGAGGATATGACATCCTTCCTCATGAGTCTCTCAAATGCAGCAGACCATTTGGTAAGGACTTGGGGAACCCATCACTATCAGAGGGTATGTGTTTGAAATGGCCACCTCGCAATAGAGCAAATTTTGCAATGGCAGCCATTCAAATGATTCAATTCCCTTTGGATACCTAGTACAATGCATTCTAGAATAAAATCAAGGTCAAGGATGACATTATATATGAAGATCAAACTTAAGACTTTGCAGGGCCTGAGCCAAGAAGATGAATATGAAAGTTCAAAATCCAAGAAGAAAGATATTTCCAAGGTGAACACGGATGCAATGAATTTTGGACACTTTAAGAGGCACTATCCAAAATGCTGATAACAATAAAAGAAAGGATAGAAGTGAAGCTCATGTAGTCGGCTAAAGGAGATCCCTAGAAGAAGGAAAATAAGGAATAAATGAAGGAAATTTAATACTAAAAAAGGTTCTGATCAATTTCTAGGTTATATGTGAATGTTTTCTTTTAGTTGATATGTTATACATATCTTATAGGGTGAAAGTATATGATAGTAACATGTTTGAAATTTATGATTATGTTGCTTAGTACAAATCATATACGACATAATTTTTTGACCATTTTTACATAGTGTTCATCTAGATATTATCTAAATGTATATGTTATAGGTTGTCATATTTCTAAAATGTATCATCAAGATCCAAGAAGGATCATCATTTGGATGTCCTTTGTTGTACTGCGATTTAAATGGTATGTATTCTGTATTGTGGAATTGTGTTGGCCGGTAAGGATGAATGATTGCAATGGGTCAGGATATAAACCTTTTGATAATTATAGCTATAATATTGCATGAAATAATAGGAATGTATGGGTTGAAAAGGAAAACTTTGGATAAGATTCATGTGCATGAGAACTTAGGAATAAAGTTGGTTATAAAATTATAACATTTATGATGCTGGAATAAAATTGAATGATGAAGTTAAGAATGTATAGGAGATTGGGACTTTCCAAACTATGTATTTGATAATGGTTAACATCCAATATAGTCTCCGTGAAGAAAAAGTTGTAACTTGGTAATCAATTTTAATCCTTGGGCACTTTGAATCATGAAGGTAGTATCAAGTGGAGATGGTCAATGAGGATGTTGATGTTATTTGTAGTTGCTACTATGGTAAGGCACTTCATTTCATTTATGGTTTGGTTATCTAGCTAAATATATTATTTATGGCTACTGTGAAAAATATTGTCAGCAGTAGAATACATGATGGAAATTAAAGCCCAACTATATGGACAAAGAATGTTGAGAATGTCTATTACTTGGAAAACTATAAAGTAAATATGAGCTTATCTTGGATTGAAATGGTAGCTATACAAGAAGATAACCCGAAGGTCAAGGAAGATCACTTTCATGATCGATGTAAATTCGAAGAAGGTCAATAAAATGTCTTCTACAATTGAAGAAGAAAGTGATAAGCAATTAAGATGACCTAGATCTTGTCACAAGAACAAAATAGTGGAAATGGCTCCAAGGATACCTCAAAAGAAAAAAGGGAAAAAAAGAAAGAGGGAGCCATGAAGCATGGAGACCTAGTAGTTGATACTCCGATGAAGAAAACTGCAAGCAGCTGTGGTGTTGGCTTCCATTATTGGGAAGGAAGACCCTTTGTTTTGATAGGAGAAAATGAGTCCGTGAATATGAGCAAGGATATATTGTCAAGATTAAAGAGAATATGGATGACCTCTAGTTGAGAGGAGTGATGTTGGACATTACATAGTATTCTCCTCTCTTCAGTGATGAAGAGATAATGATGGATGATTGACATATGTGGTTTCCTTGACATAAACCATGAAAGGAAAAGGACCAATGCTTCTTGAGGATAGGATAAGTAACCTAAGAGAAGAGTGGTCGAAGAGGATCAATATTTTGAGGACCTAAGTATGGGAGATCTAAGATAAATATAGTCTTAAAAGGAACATACCTTTTGTACATCCATATGGGATATTTACCTTAAAGAGGTAGTGTGGTATCATGGCTATTAAATCCTCCTCAAAATTAAATGCTCGAGAATAAAATAAGAGCTTGTCTAGTTAGTCCTCAGTGGATAATGCTGGTTATAATAATTATGCTTACAATATGCATTATCAATATTACTCTTCTTGAGAACTTTCTGTTTTGAGATACGATGTTGTATTGGTTATACAATTATGAACACCTCCTTAGTTAAGAGGGAGTGTTGAGAATTTAACTAGTTTCACCTTCATAATACAATTATCAACATGTATCATATGTAACACACATGAAAAAGAAGAAGAAAAAGTATTATTATTAAAGCATGGGTTTCCGTGCTCATTATTGATGGTTCCTCAGTGAAAACATGTTCTTCTGTTGCTTCTAGGGTTTTTAGGCTTTAGTATTTATTGTCATGAGTCAATGGAGTCAACCATGTGATTATAATACTCCTTTATGAGAAATTTGTAATTATAAAAGAATTATTTTTGGTCTAGAAATTCTACACCTCAAGAGTAATGAAGCTGGCCCTAGGATCCTCAATTCGATCTAAAGGAGGGAATTTGACCCCTTAAGAAGGTTATATATAGAGAAGTCGACTATTTGAAGACACACTACTCACAAAGCCTGCTCTACAAGAAAGAGCTCCGATCTATAGTCAGAAGGTACGAAGGAAAGAAAAGGTCAAGAAGAAGAAAGACGAACAAAATTTCTTGGCTTTGGGATATATCTCTCTCACACATGCAAAATTGAGAGTAGGTTTTTGGCCTGCATTCCTCTCACACATGCAAAATTTAGGTTTTTTGGGCTCTATCTCTCTCATACATGCAGAATTATAGGGTTTCGGGCTGCAGTGAAGATGTTCGGTTATAGGTCAAGCTGGGGTAAAGAGAATGGAGTGCAAGAAATGGCAGCTGTGGTTGTGGGTGTTGTTGTCTAGACCTTGTTGTCTAGAAGAGAGATATTTCTCTTCGAAAGGTCCTAAGAGTGAGGTTGAATTAGGGTTTCTTTAGGGGCTGCAGGGCCAAAGTTTAAGGTCGAGTAGCAATGTTGTAGTCAAGGTGTCGAAGTTATGCAATGTGGTATAGTAATTTGGTGGATCAAGAAGAATTGAGGAAGGGCTGACTTGGTACTGGAGAAGGATTCTGTCTTTAGGATTGAGGATTTTTATCTCATTTGTGCTTGGTGGACTTGGCAAGATAATGTTTTATAGGTTTTCCCTTGAAGGGGTTTTTTCCTTAACTAAGAGACTATAGGCGTGTCCTTTGTTGTTGTTGTTTCTTGATATTGTTTGATGAAAATATTCAACTAATGTAACATAAGGAAGATAACTACTATAAAAAAGTATCAAGGTTAAATAAAATAATATGTACTATTTCCACTTTAAAATTTTTAACAAATCTCAAGACACCTGGGTCTAGAGGGTGGATAGGCATTCTCAGAAAACTCCTCGACAACCCGGGGTAGGCTTTTAGCCCCTTGGAACTGTGAAGTAAACTTTGGAGGTCTAAATTACTTATTTTTTTAATTTGGTAATGGGATTCTAGATTCCCTTATTAGATGGAAAACCAATGCTACATGCTACGAGGGTGGAGGAGTTCTAGATTCTCTTGAATATGCTGGTGTGCTAACGGATGGATAAAGGTGGAGGTAGCAAGCCCATGGATTCCCTATGTTGATTTTTGTTATTGAAAATATGAAGGGTGGATGTAGCGTGCCTTTACATTCTTGACAATGTTGACATCATTTTATTAGTTAGAGAGGGTGAGGCAACAATCCTCTGCCCCGTTCATTATTGATCATCATTTGTTAGATGGGAAGGTGGAAACAACATGCCTCTGTGAGATTCCCAGATGTTTAACTGCCAAATAACCAAAAGGTTGGAGGACCTAGGAAGTCGCTATTTTAGCTTTGGGGTAGGTGTTGATTATTTTCCTTTGAGAAAGACCACCTAATTCTTTTGGAATTTATTTGGGGATGAAAATTAAAAGTGTTTAGTTGCAACTTTTCTATGGATGGGTGGAGAGTTGCATTCCAACCCACCTATATTAATTATACACCCAAGATAAGTTATCTTGTGTATAACCCTTGTATGGGATCTCATGTTTAACTATTGATAATTAATACAAAATATTTGGTTCCAGGCATGACACAGTTCCCAAGTTACAAATGTTTATATCTTGATACAGAGCAGGATCCTTATAAGGATAGATGGATGAATATGAAAATTTTAGTAATTATTAGCATTAATATGAAATGTAGAGGTAATTAAGCTCAATAAGTGTTGGAATTATTAATCGTGATATGATTGAGCAAGAGGCTAATAAATTTACTGGATCAAGGTTATAATATGATGAATGAATGTCATGCATCAACTATTATTATAAATTGTGATGCACTTTAAAGTTTCATGGTTGAATGCTTTTATTAATAGCTTTCTTTATTACATTCCTTTCACTTGAATTATGAGTATTTGAAATAGACATTGAATCTCTATACATTATTAATCAATTGGTCAGGCTAATAGAGTCAAGGGAAGAAATTCCCTATTTTTCTGGAGAGGTAAAAGTTTTCTCTCTCTATTCTTTGGGAATAATCCCTCTGAAGGGCTTTATTTGATAGTTTCCCTTAAAGGAGTGTGTGCTTTGGTCTTAATATTTTCTTTATAGTTTATGTCCCTAAAGTGCAGCTACGCTCATATGAAAACTTAGAAAATCTAGAAATGCATGAAGAAAACTAACCTTCCTGAACCCTTGAAAAGCTGGAAAACAACAAAAAAGTTATTTACTTGTGTCCCCTTCTGATCGAGGACTGGGATCCCGACCTAAGTCAATTCAAGGTTGGGATCGGGAATGAGAAGAACAGGGCAGACTGAGGTCGACTCTGACTAGGTCGAGCTGGTTGACCGGCATAAAAAAGAGAAACACATTATGAGAGTCCTACCTCATTTGGCCTGGACTTCGATATTCTTCTCCGGGAGTTGAGGGTTGAAAAAAAAAAAACGTGTGGGTGAGGGTCAAACTTTACTAGGTTGAAGGTCAGCTGCTTAGAAAGTGGAAAAAACACATTCCGCAAGGTGATCCGATGATGCGTCAAAATTTTAGGGCCTATTCTTGGAATGCCAAATATCTCAACTGTGAGGTCATATATTTGGGAAAATTCTTATATCAATGAAATCGTATCTACGAGATGAATGAAATGGTGATGGTCATTGTAGGTTTAGAAAATTTTAGATAGCCTCAAATTTTTAGTATTGTTCAATTGTACTCTTAGGAACTAGATCTATGTAGGAACCCACTTTCTAACTCGTTGGATTGTGGGTTACATGGGGGTGTTACAAATAGAGATATCAGTTAAACAAGTTCAACACTTGACCGTATGGGCTCTATAATGAAATGATAATATTTAGAGAATTAAATAAACAATTAAAAAAGCTTTTTTAAAATAAGTTTAATTAGTACAATGTAATTTATTGATTTACTCACTGACATAAACATGTACTAAATTGGATTATTTTTTTGTAGACAACTGTTATAATATCCTTATAAGAGTGATCAGGCATAATTTTTCCGCCTATTTGTTTAATTATGCACTAACAATTGATATCACTTATATGTTATTGATGTATATGAATTATTGAGAATCATGTTACCAGCATGATTTTTTTGTCACAAGAAATATCTCCATGGCAAAATTTCCATGAATGCAAGCATATGGTCATGATTTTGGTTTATCCTATTATCACATGAAGTATCTAAAAATGTGTGGGGATTGAAAGTGGCATTGCAAGAAACCTAAAATAGAGATAATATAGTGATGTTGACTAGAATGGTGGGGTGGGTATAGCCTATCACTACAACATGGAAGTGAAGGAATCAGTAATAATGAAGAGGAGAGATAATTGAAAAGGGGGAAAAACTACTCTCTAGATCAAGCGGAAACCTCTGCAGTTTTAAAGGCTGAATTTAGGAGATTTAAAGCAAGAGTATCAAGAGGTTGGTTTCGCAGCTCAAGAGAAGCAAGCCAAGATAAATGCAGCATGTATCCTACAAATTCTATCGATATGCAGACAAATGCAATATGAGATGAGGGATGGTCATAGAAGTAGGAGGTGCCTTGCAAAGAGAAGTTGTAAAATGCACTATTGAGTACTCCAAGAGGAGAAGCCAACACTTATTTTCATCATTCTATTATGTCACCTAGTTCTTACCAATAGGATGACCCATCATTAATTCCATCATCAACATCATTAGAGAAGAAATGAGAAGGATTATATGTTCGAGGAATTCAGAAATCCAAGCCACCCACATTTATGGGGATATGAAGAAATCAGAAGAGGAAAAGTTAGTTACTTGGAAAATAAATTTTCAAAATTGATGATTATTATGAAAACATGAAAGTCCTGGATTTCAATCTACAACTTCTGAAAGGAAAGGTAGACATATTGTGGGAAGATCTAAAAATTGTTAGAAACATTGTTGAGAAGGAATTTATTTGGACATAATTTGAAAGATACTCATATAATATATACCAGCTACTATGATGGAAAAGCAAGAAAGTTCTCGGTGAACTCAAGATGGGTCAAATGACAGATGATGAATATGTTACCAAGTTCCAAGAACTATTACAAGATGTGCCATGACCAAGGATGAGAACATAAATTCAAAGATTTATTAGTGGGATATCTACGATAGTAAGAGACAAAATCAAATTGTTGAACCTCTGACTTTGAACGATGTTGTTAAGAAGTTGAAACATTGCTTCGAATAAGAAAACAAAGGGCATAAATTAATGAAGGAAGCCTAGGAACAACACCGGGAATAATAAGAGCTTTTCCAAGAAAAATATAAAAGAGCAAAAATATGTCTCCAATCACCATGAATCATTATTAGAAAAAATTGGTCCAAATAATAAAATAAATGCAATAGCTAGTGACAACGCAACAAGGAACAAAAATGAAAGAGTAGTTGAGGTGTTATAATTTCAGGGTGAGAACCATATAAAAATATAATTTCCACATTAGTGAAATGCAATACCGAAGATCTACAACGTCTAGGAAGCTTGTATGGCGGGGGAAGTAGCTCAAATATTTCCCACAATTTACGAAGCAATGGACAACCATCAATAATACCACCAAGCATTCGTCATCGAGATGGAAGGTAAGTTGTGTGATCAATTCATTTCCATTTTAATTGATACTGGTTTTAATTACAGGTATGTCATGCCAGAACTCGTTGAAAAATGAAATTTGGTGAAGGAACTGCTTGAAGAACCATGGTTGGTTCAATTGGAAACAAAAACCAAAAAAAGGATTATTCATTGGGTGAAGTCATGTATATTTGAGCTTAGTGGCATGCCCACGAAAACACACTTGAATTTGTTTCCATTGGGTGCATATAATATATTATTGGGAATGGATTGGTTGTATATGAATAGAACCAAAGTGGATTTCTTTAAGAAGGCCGAAAGTGAGTTCTTGTATGATGTTAGGGAGTGAAAAGTTCTGCAAGGCAAGAGGAAAGTCATTTTGGTCTGGCTAATTACTACAATTCACACTAAGTGTAGTTGTCAGAACGGATGTAAACTATATTATGTACAAATATCTCATGATAGATAGATGGATGTTGACGCAAATCAAGAGGGAAGAGATATTTGTTGTTGCATTAGTTTGAGTATATGTTTCCCACATAGATGCATGAATTACCTCCTCATAGGGGCATCAATTTATCCATTGAATTAATCCCTGGATCAACATCAACATCCAAATCACCCTACAGAATGAGCATGCCTAAGATGATGGAATTAAAGTTACAGCTGAAGAAAATGTTGGAAAAAGGGTACATACGACCAAGTGTGTCATTGCGGGGAACTCCAGTATTGTTCATAAAGAAAAAGGATGGTACACTTCGACTCTGTATTGATTATAGATAGTTGACCAAAGTAACCACTAAGCATTATTACATGTTGCCACAGATAGAAAATTTATTTGATCAATTGCAAGGAGCAACAATATTCTCCAAGATCGATATGAGGTATGGATATCACCAAATGTGCATGAAAGAAGAAGATATTCACAAGTCTGCTTTCTGGACAAGATATGGGAACTATTAGTTTGTAGTGGTGCCCTTTGGGCTTACTAATTCCCTTGTCGCTTTTATGTGTCTAATGAATAGTGTTCTACATCCTTACTTGAGTAAGTTCATCATTGTATTTTTGGATGACATATTAGTTTACTCAAGGACTAAAGAGGACCATTAAAAAAATTTGGCAGCAGTGCTGCAATTGTTATGGGAGCACAAGATCTATGCAAATATAAACAAGTGTGACTTTTTCCAGTCACTAATACATTATTTGGGCCATATTTTATATAAGGAAGGGATATTAATTGATCTATAAAACATCAAAACTATAATTGAGTGCCCAAATCCACTGAATGTTAATGAGGTCAAATCGTTCATGGGATTGGAAGGTTACTACAAGAGATTTATCAAAAATTTCTCCAAGATAGGACATCATACAAGAGTCTTGCAAAGAAAAGGAAAGAAAATTGGTTGGAAACCTGAGTGTGCTGCAAGTTTTGAGCAACTAAAACAACTGATCACAAATGCACCAACACTAAGGATTATAGGTCTTGACAATGATTTTGTGGTGTGCACAAATTCTTGTAAGGAAGGACTCAGTGGAGTCTTGATACAAGAGGAACATGTAATTTTTTATGAGTCTAGGAAACTAAATGAGTATGGGATGAATTATGTGACACGTGACCTACAATTAGTTGCCATCATTCATGCGTTAAAGATGTGGCGGCATTACCTCCTTGGTAGTAAATTTACTCTTATGACAGACCACCATGGGCTCAAGTATTTATTTGAGCAACCCAAGATGGATGCAAGATAGGCTAGATGGTTGGCCACACTCAACAAGTTTGAATTTTATATTAAATATATCAAAAGAAAAGAAAACAAGTTTTTTTATGCTCTTAGTATGATAATTAAAGTGAATCACTTGGCAGTTGTAAGATCTTACCAAACAAATCTAGTAGAAAGGGTCAAAAGTGCAAGAAAGCATGATGAAAAATATCAGCAGATTAGGAAAAAGATGCTACAAGGTGGTGAGGTTGAGGAATATCACCTCACTGATGATGGCCTAATTACGTTCAAAAACAAAATTTATGTGCCAGATAATGATGAATCAAGGAGGCACATAATGAGATAATTCCATGTCAGGGCATATTCAGGTCACCCTGGATATCAAAAGACACTCAAAACCATTAGAAAGTTCTATTATTGGTTGAATATGAAGAAATAAGTGGTTTATTTTGTGGCTAAATGCATATAATTCCAGTAGGTGAAGCCTGAATGCAAGCATCCAATAGGGTTATTGCATCCCATTCCCATTCCAGAATGGAAAAGGGAGGTGATCTCTATGGATTTCATCACAGGTTTTCCAAGGAACTCCAACCAACATGATGCAATTATGGTCATTGTTTATCAGTTGATCAAGGTAGCTGATTTTATAGTAGTCAAGTCCACCAACTCAGCTAGTGAGGTGGCACAAACATTCACAAAGGAGTTTGTGAGTGTGCAGTGAGTTTCCAAGAATTATTTCAGATAGAGATGCTAAGTTCACTTTGAAAATTTGGAAGGAACTATTTTAAGGTTTGAGGACAGAATCAACATTCAATATAGCAGATCATCCACAAACAAATGGGAAAACAGAGTTGGAATATAGGATCTTGGAGGACATGTTGAGGATGTATGTAATGCATTATCTTAAGAAGTGGGAGGAATATCTTCCAACTGTGGAATTTGCATACAACAATGGATACCAGTAATCCATAAAGATGAGTCCATTTGAGGCATTGTATGGGAGGAATTTCAATACTCTTATCAGTTGGAGTGATCGAGTGAATAGGGTCCTTATTGGGACTGACATGCTCAAGGAGATGGAGCAGAAAATTCAGATCACCAAGCAAAATTTGAAAGTGGCACACTATAGGAAGAAAATTTATGCAGATCAGCATAGGGTGCATAAAGAGTTTCATGTTGGGGAACATGTGTACTTGAGGATAAAACCCAAGAATATTTCCTTGAAATTTGGGTTATGTTCCAAGTTGGCACCACTATATTGTGGACCTTTTGAGATTATTGAGAGGATTGGACCAGTGGCATATAGGTTGGCTTTACCTCCATCATTTATAATTCATCATGTTTTCCATGTCTCTTTACTTTAAATATATGTGAAGGATTTTGATCATGTGATTCACTAGTTTTTGCTACCAAAGGGGGAATGGTCCATGGAATGGGGACTGCTTTGGAAATTAATTAGGCTATAACTCTAGGGAAAAACATATGTTGGCTTAGGAAACCACAACAAAAAGGAAAGAAGAAGCAGGAGAATTAATGATTGTGCAACAACAAGGAAGGGAGTGTGTTTTCATTGGGGATTCAACTTAAGAGAAGGGAGGAGATCAATTTCAGAAAAAAGAGGGAGAGATTAGACACATGGAACACAAAGAGAGCTCGAATTTTTCATAGAAGAACACATAGGAAGAGCAGAGCGCACAATAGGCAGAGAGCTCAAACTTGCTACACAACAACAGTGAGGGGGAGATCAATTTCAATATACCACTATAGGAAGAGAGCATAGCTCAATTTCAAACCATAAAAATGGAGAATAGCATTGTTCTCCCTAATAACAAAAGACAACAACATTTCAGGCATTGGGGAGGAAACCAGTTTTTTTCATTTACTCTCAGAAGGCCATAACCTTTTGGTGTAGAAATAGGAGTATAAGTGAAGTTTCCTTCGAGAGAGGGTAAATATCGGGACACCTTAGGGGGCTGGATGGTGGAGATGGAATTATCTGTAAAATTCCCTTGATAGTCTGGGGTAGGGTTTTATCCCTTGGAATCCTGTTAAAGGAAACTCTAGAAGCATCCATTGCTTGTTGTTTAATTTGGCAGTGGTATTATGGATTCCCTCATTGGGTGCAACCACTGTGTTTCATGCTAATAGGGTGGAGGTGAAGTCTCTAGATTTTGTAGGTTTTAACCTTGTACATAAATTATTTGCAAACGAATTATTAAAAATAGAAAATAAACAATAGCGAGAGAATTAAACATAAAACATAAAACATATATACACAAATATTTTCCCTTGGATCCCAAACTGGGACTACCAGCTTGATTTTTCATTATTTTCCTTTCAATTTTACAACACACACACACACACACACACACACACATATATATACATGTCGAATCATTCATAAACCCCAATCCATTAACCCTGGATTATAACATAATCGTAGTTCCCTTGACCAGATCTACAAAATACCATGAGCAGAAAACCATCGTGCCCAAAATCATGTGAAAACCCATGCAAAAAACCATAAGCGGGTTCTCCCACCTAATGTAGGGTCCAAAAATAATTTTGTGGGGAACTTCCTCGAACCTCCTGTAGGGGGGTTACCACCCCCCTGCTGCACTTGCTTCTAGCCATGAAAGGAATATAACACACACCCAAAAAACTCCCTAGAGTATGTGTGTGCGCTACTAGATGGCTAGAAGATGGAGGCGGCAAGCCCATGGATTCCCTGTGCTGATTTTTTTTTATTGGAAAGATGAAAGGTGGAGGAAACCGAACTTTTGATTCCCTGGACAATGTTGACATAATTTGATTAGTTAGAGGGTGGAAGTAGGAATCCTATAGAATCTTTTTTCATTATTGATCATCATTCTCTAAATGGATGGTGGAGGAAACAAACCTATGGATTCCCTGAAGGTGATTAACTCATGAATAGTTGATGGGTGGAGGTGGGAGGATCTCTGAAGTCCTTTTTTCAGCTGGAAAGTGTTGATTATTTTCCATTGAACAAGACCAACTCATTCAATTGGAATCTCGCTCAGGGTGACAGTTGCAAGTAACTTTGCTGCAACTTGTCTATGGTTGGGGGTAGAGTTGATGCCCTGAACTCAGTTGCCCATATTCATTATACATCCAAGATAATTTTTCTTGTGTATAACCTTGTATGGATCTCATGTTGAACTATTAATAATTAATCTGTTTTTTATCTGCATGACATGTCTTGGTTACATGTGTTTATATGTTGATTTGTTGATAACGATCTTTATGAGGATAGATGGATGAATATAAACATTGTATGTAATTCTTATTCTTCATCTGACATGTAGAGGCAAGGTTGGTTTCTCCCTCATTAGTGTTGTAATTACACGGGTGATATGATTGAGTAGTGAGGTTAACTGTCTTAGTGGAAAAATTGTTATAATATGATGGATGAATGTCATGGACTGAACCTTGTTATTATGAAAATGTTGTATTTCTAGTATTGGAAGTTCTATGGTTGAACGCTTGTTATTAGTAGCTTCCTTTGTTTCATTCCTTTCATTTGAATTATGAGGCTTTACAAGTGATGTTGAATCTTTGTCCATTATAACTTAGTTGGTTAGGTTTATAGAGTCAAGGGAGGTAAATTCCTTATTTTGCAGATTTGTTTATCTCTCTATGTTCTTGGGAAGAATTCCTCTTTAAGGGGTCATGTTTGAGACTTTCCTTAAAGGATTGTGTATGATTTTTGGTCTTAAGAGTCTCCTCAGAGTTCTGTGGCCTTGAAGTGAAGCTACGGGCACTTAAAATCCCTTATAAAACCCAGAAATTCATGAATAAATTTGACTTCTAGAACACCTTGAAAAGCTGGAAAAACAAAAGAAAAACATAAGTTTTTGACCCTCAAGTCAGGGCTTGGGATCCTGACCTAAGTCGAAATTCAGGGGTCGAGACCGGTAAAAAAAAGTAATGGTGCAGAGTTGAGGTTGACCTTGACTAGGTCAAAATTCAGGGGTTGGGATCCTGATGTTGGTCGGAAGTCAGGGGTCAGGAAGGTGACAAAAAAATAAATAAAACGTGGGTGAGAATAAACCCCAATTAGGTTGCAGGTCGGGGGTCGAGCTCCAGAAAGTTGAAAAACATGCACTACAAAGTGACCCATCCCTAACTGGCACGTGGATCTGACTACCATGTGGACCAATGATTGGCTACCATGTGGCAACCTGATGATGTAGTAGAGTATGTGGGGCATGTCTTTGGAAGGCCATATCTCTCAATCCAGAGGTTAGTTTGAGGAAAATTTTTATATCACTGGAATCATCTCGATGAGACAAATGCAATGGTGATGGTCATTCTAGGTTTAGGAAAGTTTTAAACAGGTTAAAATTTTTAGGTCTTGTTCCCATAACTATACCTTGGGAGCTGGATTTACGTCGTAACCATCTCTTTCTAATTCTGGATGGATTATGGATTAGGAGGGGGTGTTACGTTATACCTACCCTTTGTGGTAAGTAGTATCTTGATTATTGGCACCATAAGTTGGGTATCTGCCCCTATCATGATTGACAAAGTATACCCCAATTTGAATCCTACCCACAATTTTGGCTTGTTGGGATTATTCCTCCTCATCTGGCCAATGGGTTGAGATGACTTGAGATGGGTGTGATTCTTGCATAGCAAGTGGTATCTCACCTATTTTATTAGGCAATAGGATGGATTCGATCCTTTCTTAGTAGATGGATCTCGCCCATTGTCACTAGAGGATAGGATGGATTTGATCCTTACCTTCTATAGTAAGTTGTATCTCACCTGTTGATAGACAACAAGATGGTTTTGATCCTTGCTTGGTAAGTTTTTTTTGGGCCATGGAATAGGTATGTTTTATCCTCATATTAGTTTTATTTATCATTGAATTTCATGTACTTATCTTCATTTTTGAAATAAATCTAGAAGAAAAGATTGTGAAAGCTAGAAAAGACCAATTTTCAACAAATTGTGTGGTTCTAGCATGAAAAATAACTTTCGCTTGATTTTTGTGTACAGGAATCTGAATTGATCAACTTTTGTTCAAAAAATGGGACAACAACAGCCAAGAAAAGGAAAGAAGACCATGTCTTGCTCATATGAGCCAGCGGAATACTAGGAGGATCGAGTCTATTTTATAAGGTAATCTGATTGACAGTTGTGAAATCCTCAGGATCCCCTGATTGTGAGGATTCATTCTCATTCGTTTGTTTCCCTTTAGATTATATAAAGCCGATAGGTGAAATAGAATGGGACTTTTAACCCGGAAGCTGTAATTTACATTTTGAAATTATTATTGAATATAGAGTAATTACACTGCGCTGATGCTATATCTTTATTATTGAATTTAGTGAGAAAAATAGTGTTTCCTTTGTAATCGCATTCTGAGTATCTTTCGGCAGTGACTTCTAGAGACTCTGGGCCCGCTCACTAGGATATCTATTGCTTCTCTTGTGTCATATTCGTTTCTTTTCCTTTTTGCAATTATTCATTTCTTCTATATTATAGAATTACAATTAATTCAACTGTTGTTATATTGATCTTTATGATTTTCCTTTACTATTGAGATAAATCTTAGTTGTTCTTCCTTTTATGCCCGCGTGTTATTTTTTAATGAATTTATCATATTAGTTCAAGCATTGTGATTGATTGTTGTTTCTTTTGAGTAATACTATTATAAATATTGAGTGATCAGTTGTTGTTAGTTTCAGTTAAAAGTGTGAATAATAGATTGTTGTTCATTTCTGTAATCTCTCTTTTTCAGTAGATAATTATTAAAAAATAATTCTTTGAGTGTGATTCTTGCAATTCATAAGTTAGATTCAGTTTTTCTACAAATTAGTTGAGGATAGATTAATATTTATGATTTGTAATTTCTTTAAGGTTTTCTTTTGAATTATTACCGATTTAACTTCGAGAATTAGAAAAGTAGTTATTGCAACGATTTAGAATAATTTATTCCTAGATAGTTTCTAATTTCACTCTGCACAAACAGTGCCAACATCTTGAAACAAACAGACGAATCCTTGGTTGATGATTAATGTAGCCATTAGGATTGATTTTTATAAGTCATCCTTTTGCACTAACATTTTGGCATCGTTGTCAAGGAGAGTGTTAAAGATTTATTTCTTTTATTTGAATTGGATTTTATTGTTGTGAAGGACTTGGGTATTGAAAATGAGAGGTAAGAACCTGTGTTCCAGTAAGTAAAATGCTTGCTCAAAGCCCACTTTCCAGCAGACGCATATAGAGTAGATAGGAATAGATGTTTTTATGAATGAATAGGAAGAAAAAAGTAGAAATAGATCCAAATCCACCTCTCAAATCTAGGGGTCGGTGACCCTTGGAAGATCGACCTTTATAGACGAAATCATAAGAAAAGCAGAATCTCATGCGTGAGTAGGACCTCAGACCACATCCAAAAAAAGCTCTACTGTAATCCCTCAAGCAGCAGGCTCACCATCTGCAGCTCACGCTAAGATCCATAGAAAAACCAAAGGGTCTGAACAGAGCTTTCAGGATACAGAAAACTTGCATTCTAACCCTTCACAAGAGGGAAATTTGTGGAAACTGCAAGAAGGAGAGGGAGAAACTAGTGGTGATGTAGGAGAAAACCTGCAGTCATCAAAACCTGGATCTCCTAAGATCTCGGTTGAAGAAATGATACCTGATATCCCATATCAAGGTAGTGTTGTAAGGCCCCTTCCAAATCTATCTGCCAGTCCTGCCCAAATTAACTTTCCAAACCAAGAGATTCTTGAAGGTTATTGGCACATCTTTGATCATATGACACATAATCATCATTAGGGACAAACATCGACGTTGGAATATCCCATTGTCGACCCAGTTGCTAATGCTCCTATGAAAGACATTCCTTTGTAGAGCATCCCCACTTTCCAAGGTGTAACCTCGGAAGATCCTGATGCTTTCCTGCTCGCATTTGATGTTTTATGTAGGGGAGATGATTATACCACCAATCCCCAAAAGCTAAAACTTTTCCTTTCTACATTAAAGGGAGCAGCTTTGTGATGGTTTATGGGGCTTGGTGGAGGAACTAGTAACTCTTGGTATCAAATGAAAACATATTTTCTCACTAAATACCAAGATTACTGCAGAAATAGAGACATGAAAGAGGAAATCATTAACATGACTGCAAAAGATATTGAAATTTTAGAAGAATACGTTGAACGATTTCAATATTATTTACAACGGTCTCCTTATGCTGCATTATCTAAAGATGTTTTAAAGTAAATATGATTAAAGGAATGAAGGATGAATGGATAGAAAAATTAAATTTAATGGGGAAAGTAGATATTTATCAGGAAAATTATGATGAAATTATTCATCTATGTATCAGGTTCTCTCGAGGCAACACGCGCGTCAGGCCAACTGGACGAGATACCATCGCCAGAAAAAATAAAGCTACTGGTGGTAGCATAACTAGGACAGAGATCGGAAATCTCTTAGAAGATTTCAAAACCGATATCTGGGGCACCCTCACGACACAGTTGGACGTCCTACATGCCAAACAGAAAAAATCTATAGGAGAACACAATTTAGTTGTTTTCTGCCTACGATGTCGAAAGAAGCACAGTTAGAGGGAATGCCCATTGGAAATGGTTCAGAATTGTGCCATCTACTCTAAGGACCATACCACCGAATAGTGTCCATCACTTCCAGGATTAAAGGTAGTTTTAAAGAAGCAGAAGAAGAGATGAAACCTGTATACTTAATGAGCCAACGTCGACAGCGGCAAGCCATACCCACAGGTATTTCATAAGACCCTTCTCTGTTATTTTCTTCTCCATCATTTAATCAACAACAGAATTCTGGAATAGTATGGCAAGGCCAATCACCTTTCTCCACTTGGAAGTATCAATAATTTCCTATTTCACCCTAGCCGAGCCAACCTTTTCCAAACACTGGTTGGCCAAATTATACTCCTTTCTAGAAAAACAATATGTACCCATCCTAGTGGGCTACCTATATGTCACAAAATCCAAATTGGTCCTCAAACTAGCAGTGACCCCTGGGAATAAGTAATCCACCTATGGGGATGGATCCTCAACCTCAACCGAATTTACCAGCTTTGTATCCATTGAAACAAAATCCTCAGCCTCTTATGCGCACCCATGTTCTAGCTAAACCAGATTGAAATCCTAATAACAGATCATTTCAGCTGATACAGATTGTTAAAAATTAAAATCCTGAAATAAAATAGATGCAATGCAGTGAACTTAGGCTAAGATCGGGACGCATCATCACCTCTAAGGAAAATAAAAATCAACAACAAGATGAGACAGAAACACCTGCCATAACTAAATCCTCGAGTGTGACTAATACAAAAATAAAACGGGGAGATGACACAGTCTAGCAGCAGGATCCTGAAAAACTTATCATCACTCCTCCTTTGTTCCTTGAAAGATTAATAATACCCAAACCAATTGTTTATCCAAACTTTTATCGCTTAGGGGAACTTAAAAATTTATGTGTTAAAATTCCTCTCCTCCAGGCTATCCAGGACATTCCTATTTATGTTAAACCGATTAAAGAACTATGTGTGAAAAAACCTGTGAGGAAAATAAAAGCTTCACCAACTGTCCATGTCATAGGGACCTTATCTGATCTACTTCTAGGAAGGGAAATGCCAGTAAAATATGAGATCCATGGAATCCAATAGTCACAGTTCAGATATATGGCCATTATTTTCCAAACACACTAGTTGATTTGGGCGCAACCATTAACATCTTAACTGTGGAAACTTGTAAAACACATGGTATCATAGCTCTGGAACTGACCACCACCTTGCTAGAACTTGTTGATTGTTCATTCATTAAACCAGAAGGAACCTTACAGGATATCATGGTTTCTATTGACTCATGGGAATAGCCAGTCGATTTTCTAGTTATCAACCCAAGAAGCCGATTACATGGACACCCTTTAATTTTGGGACGACCTTGGTTAGAAAGAGACGATGCTTACATAGGCTGTCGTGCTAGTAGTATGACTATCACAAAGGGGAATGTTGTAAAATCCTTGTTTTATATCCCCCTGCTAAGCCAAGTATGGCCATCCTAAAAACTCATAAACATCCACCTATATACCTGGAAGAAAACATCCATTCACCTCTTATAGTAGCAGAAGCGCTTGAGTTCAAGAATCATACTAAAGATGATGTAATTAATAATTTTATAAATCAATCAAATACTGGGAGCAACGTGAAATGACAAATGTTGAAAGTGATTCTTGACAATGAAGCCCAGGAAGACCCTTTGAAAGATGTCGATGACCATCACATACCAACAACTGTTTTTCATAACAACATGCCAGTTAAAATTGAACCAAGCAATATTTTGAACACCAATGACAATTTGGGCAGTGACCAACAACAAAATCTCATTCAAATTTTGCAAAAATATAAAGGGGCTTTTGCTTGGGACTACCCAGACATGAAGGGCATATATCCCCAATTATGTACACATCATATCTACATTGAAAAGGATTCCTGCCCTATCTGGAAACCTCAACGAAGATTAAATCCGCATCTCAAGGACATCGTAAAAGAAAAGTTACAAAAGTTGTTGGACGTGAATTTTATTTATCCCATTTCGGACAGTAAGTGGGTTTCTCCGCTAGTAGTTGTTCCCAAATTGAACAGGAAGTGGCGAATCTTTGTGGATTACAGGGAATTGAACAAAGCCAAGCAGGAAGACCACTTACTTCTTCCATTTATTGAAAAAGTCCTTATGCATTGGTAGGAAAGAAATTATTTTCCTTTCTTGACAACTTCAACGGCTATAATTAGATCCAAATTCCCCCTAAAGACCAAGACAAAACTACCTTTACCTGCCCATGGGGTACGTTTTCTTATAGAGTTTTACCTTTTGGTTTATGCAATGCCCCAGCTACATTTCAGAGGGTGATACTCAGTTTTTTTTCTGATCTGATAAATGAGGGACTTGAAGTTTACATGGATGACTTCACCCCATATGGGGACGATTTAGACCAAGTGCTATAGACTTTAGAGAAATTTTTGGAATGATGCATCACTACCAGGTTGTGTTTAAGTAATGAAAAGTGTCACATGATGATGACAGAAGGCATAATCCTATGACACTACATATTTGCAGCTGGAATACAGATAGACCCAACAAAAATAGATGTAATTCTTCTACTACCTTCACCTTGCACTCAGACCGAGGTATGTAGCTCCCTTGGATATGCAAGATACTATCATATATTTATAAATATTTTTTCATGAATTGTTGTGCCTTTGTATGCTTTAACAATAAATGTTGAATTTAGAAGGTCTGATAAATGTGACATTACTATTACAGATTTAAATAAATTAGTCTCAACTGCTCCAGTGTTGCGCAGACCCAATTGGGAGTGGCCTTTTCATATCTCTACATATGCATTGGATGCAACGATAGGTGATGTCCTCGGGAAAGAAGAGGACAAAATCCCTATGTTATTTACTATATCAGTAAAAATATTACTTCTGCTGAATTCAATTATATAGTAACGGAAAAGGAATTTTTAGCTATCATTATGCCATAAATAAATTTAGACATTATATAACAGGCTACCAATTTTTTCTGTACATTGATCACTATGCTATTAGATATTTAGCCAATAAACCAATCAATAATGGGCATGTGACTTGTTGGTTGTTACTTTTGCAGGAATTTTATCTTACCATTAAAGACCATCCAAGAAAGGAAAACCCAGTTGCAGATTTTCTTTCATGGGTTCCTAAGACAAACAATCTGCTGGTTGTGGATGATCAGTTCCCACATGAACATATGCTTTTTAAATTATGATTAAAGTTTCATGGTACATGTCGAGGCAAAAAAAGGTATATTTTTAACACCTATTTATCTCACATTAATTATCAATCCAGGAGCGACTTTTTATTTCAAGAGTGTACTCTAT